>CM062815.1:96948555-97511917 GCA_031772625.1 Pinus tabuliformis
TTGGTGATGTTGCAACTCTGTTAAACACTGCCGCTGACCATTGCACCTCTGACTTTTGATTGTGATTTAAATTGTGACCGTTGATCTGGCCATGATCCAACGGTCCATGATTAACTGCTGCTCACTCATCACAAATCTCCAAGGCTCGGTTGTGACTTAATCTCAACTGTTGATCTTCCCAATCTGACAGTTGCTAAGCGTTATGACTCCATTACTCCATCTACCTGTTTACTTCGATTTTACACCATTTTCCCAGGTTTATATAACTTCCGGTTTTATTCAAAAGACTCTGCCTTATGCCTTTGCTATTCTGCTGCACTCCCTTTTGGCTTAACCTCTCATGCCCCTTTGACCTATGTCATCCTGGAGCATTTGCAGATCCTTCAATGAACTCAAGAATCTATTACGAATCTTGGATTCATTTTTCTCCCTGTACATCCACCACAACTCCACCTGCAACTCCCTGCTACAAAGGTTATGTTAATTCACCAATCATTCACTACTCAATACTCAATGACACACTTATACAACTTGAAATTAAATCCCTTCGTATATATATAAATCAACACATAATTACAAAATAGGACTCTGTCTCTCTAGTCTGATCTTCAATATCAGTGGCCTCTATTTGCTAGTCTGCTCGTAGGCTTACAAATACTCCAATCTGCTATCTATTTTCCCATTCAACCTCTCTCTCACCTTTTTTCATGCCTTTTAGGCTTACATTTATGCAAAGGGGTTCTAAAACCAATTTCTGGTTTAGATCCCTAAATCCCTCAACAAAATCCTAAAATCCCTTTCTCATCCCTAAGGATTCTCTCAAATCCACAAAATCATGAACTAATTCCTAATCTGAGGTTTACAATCAATTCTCAATCCTCTCATCACTCAACTATCCTAAATCTCTCATCTTCTCCTATATTCGAGAACATTTACAATAAAGCCTCACAATATTCAATTAATTCCTATTCTCATTAGAATCACTCAAAACATTAAATAATTACATAAATCCAATACTTAGGAAACCAAATTCCTTGAAAACACCATACCCCTATGTCTACTAGAATACAATGATAATGTTGAGCTAGATTCTATTGCATCAGACTCCCCATGTAAAAAATTTATGACCACCTGATCATAAGTCTGGATAATTGTTTCCTCCTGGATCCCAGACTTTATTTTGTAATTTGTCCTTGCTTGTCAATTGTTCTATTGCTGCTGTTATCTATTGCTGTTCTCCAGGTCTCCATACCTTATGTTGTAATGCTCCACTTGATCTGCTTTCGTAATCAGCTATTGTCTTTCTCTTGTTGTCACTCATCTCCTTCCTTGCTATTATCTCCTTCTAAGACACTTTCATCATTAACCTTCTCATCAGTTCAATTTCTTTGTCTAGTATATCCTCTGTTTGTTGACTGTTTTCATCTCTTGATTTTGGAACTCTCCTTCTTGCTTATTCTTCACTTGTTCTGATCACTTCCTTTTCATCCTTACTCTCTTCTTTACTGTTGTTTTGCACCTTTTCTGCTGCTGCTACATTGTCTTTTAGAATAATTTCCTGCTTCTGGTTTCTACACCTGTCAACTTCTTCTTGATTATTATTTATGACAATTTCTTTGTTATCCTTCTTTAGCAATCTATCCTAAACATTTATCCTCTACTCTTCCAACTTTCTCTTTTTAAAGTCTAATTCTCTACATAACTCAATGATTTTACTTGGAGTGAACTTTGGAAATTTTACACAATCTGTCATTTCTTCATCGGTTATTGACCCATCATCACATGGTCCTTCTTCCTCTGCTAAATCTTTCTTGACATCCTTCAATAGATGTTCTTCCTCTTCTTCTTTCATTTGGCTGTCCACCTGTGCCAAATATGCTCCAGGTTCTGTAACAACATCTTCAATTATAAGACAATCATTATAATCGAAAATATTAGGCTTCTATACCTCTTCTTTCTTTGGCAACACTTTAGTATGCTGCTCTGATCTCTCTTATTCTGTCAGCATATCAGTATGCTGATTCAAACTCAAAGAACTCTTGAGTCTGTCAGTTAGTCTCTCCTTCTCATCATTTGTTTCAATGATGTCTTTCAACACTTGTCCATTGTAGTGAACTGATTTTTTTCCCATCTCCTTGTCATATTCTGCTTCAAAACTTGCATCTTCTAGAAGGTATTCTTTCACATATTTGACAACTTTAAAAGATTGTCTATATTCTTCCAAATTTGCAATCATACACAAGTCATTAGTTTTAAAAATACAATACCTTCTGGTCTTACTTGATGCTTCAGCCATCAAGTCTTCTAGCTGCTTCGAATCATTCATATGATTCAATTCCTCTAGCTCTTCATCACTCTCAAAAAGTAATGGTCCACTTTCTGGTTCACATATTGAAACTTAAACATCTTCCTTTTGCTGTAGCTCAACTCTTTTGAGCTTCTCTATCCTCTATTTGGAATCTATAATCTGTTCAAGTTCCCTTAGCTCCTCTATTAACTGCATATTCATTTGTTGATCCCTCTTCTCTTGTAGCCTCTGCCACTTCACTTTCTTTCTCATGACATAACCATGATTCTAGTCTGCTTCATTTCTTTGCAACATCTCCATTAACACTTCAGGATGAACTGATATCTCAGCCTTGTGCCTTTCATATTCCTCTTTTCTTAATTTTCTCTATATGCCATTTGTCTCGACATCTCCTTCCTTTTGTCCTTGGATGTGGTTTCTTTCAGAACCTATGTTATGACTGTCACTAGTCATCATCCTCTCCATCTCTATGAGTTCCTCACTCACTTCACTATGAGTTGCACTAAAGCTTATTCCACAACAAGTCCTCCCTGCTGCCACTTACCTCACCAAGCTCTCCTCACTCAGTCTTTTGGCAAGCAATTGGTTCTGTATCTCTAGAACCTCCTTTCAACACTTCTCTTTGCTCTTCCTGGGCTTCAACTCATCTGCATCATTTAAGAACACAATTGTCCTCTTTATCCAATCTCTGTTGGAATTCCTCAAGGTTCTTCCACATTTTTCTTTCGCTTAGAACTCTTACCAGCTTCCTTTATATCTTAGCAATTCTACCCACATCCTTTGTGGAATTGCCTTTGGGAGTTGCAACAATACTTCTGCTTCAATACAAAGACTACAACTTTCTAATCTTGAAATCCAAATAAAACCATATCATCTTACCTTCAAGAACTCTGACTGATCTTGTCTTTCCATTCGCTTGCATTTTTGAATGGACTGTCCCTTCCACTAGCTTTCAGCTGTATCTTCAAAATATGTTACTTCAAAACTTACAAACATCCCTCTTACAGTTTAACTATTGTAATCATGCTCTAAAATTTCATTCATTCATATCTGCTACTCATTAGACAAACTGCATACCTTCACCTACTTTAAGGATCTCACCATTTTTGCAAACTTGTTTCAGAAGATCTTCATGCTTCCACTGTACAAATTCACAATATTCAACCACTGACAATCAGATTTAGAATCTGATTCTGTCTTCCAATCCTCTGGATTTATCTTGGCAAAGCTTTAGCTATCAGCAACAATTTCTTCTTTGCTAACTAGTTTCCTTTCCACTTGGAAATCCTTAACAATTCCTTCATTACTGCTTCTTAAGGCTTAATTTCCTTCTGCTGAGATACTTCATTCACTGCAACCATCAATCTTCAATCTATATCTTTGTCAGCAAACCAAAATCAAAATTAAATAAACAATACCTGCACACTTTCAACATCCACTCTTCACATCCGAGTGAACCTCCATTCTTCAAAAAATCGCCATGGATTCTTCCTGTCTTCACAATCTCTGCTTAATTCTGTCTTACCTGCCTCTAAGAACTTAACTGTTCTTCTCCATTCTCCCAGCTGTACTCTGGTTGCTTCACTGTTATATTAGAATTTGATATCCCTTACCTGCATATACATCTTTCTAGATATCTCTGTTCTGAATTCTTTCAAGAAACTTCCACCCATAATTTCTTTCTTTTGCCTGATACTAAATGTTTCGTTTATAATTCAGCTCTGATACCAAAATGACGCAGGGTTACCCCTACACACACCCACAGTATGCATAAATATGCAAAAATACATTGTCCCAGGTAATTACTATCAATGGTTAAGGCCCTTATGGTTAATAGTTCCTTTGAATCAGAACTCAATCACCCCGCTTTAAACCCTCTATCGGGACTTTTCATCAATACAACCCTTTTCCTTTCTATCGGGATTCATTTGCTCTTCATAACCTATATATAACGTTATAAACCCTTTTAACATACATATGCAACCTTCCCTTTTCCAACCCTTGCCTAATATATGTATTTAATTCACAAATCCTTCATTCGACGCTAATTATTTATAAAACCCTTTAAATAAGGAAAACACTCCCACACATTACCCTTTCTGCCCTTCCGTACGACTTCTACATGGATTTCGAGGTTACACCTCATCACATTCAGCCATCACATCTTTCCTTGGTCATGCATACACATATATCCACTGCTTTTTGATATATGATTGCCCTTTAGAATCAGGAAATTCACTATCGACGCTTAATACATATCCTTATTGTTTATAAAGGAAAACACCACCCGAACACGTATGTGGGACTTCAAATTAATAAAACCCGGGACTATATTTGTCGTCGGGTCCACTTCCTGTAGTCACTCCCCAGTGTTGCACTACGTTAAGGCCCGATCTCTGATTAGACGATATCTCCGATTGCCGATAATCCCGAACACCGAACACCAATATATCGCTATCAGCGATGTCACAACTCTGTTAAACATCGCCGCTGACCATTGAACCTCTAACTTCTGATTGCGATTTAAATTGTGACCATTGATCTGGCCATGATCTAATGTCCAGGATTAATCGCTGCTCACTCATCACAAATCTCCAAGGCTCAGTTGTGACTTAATCTCAACTGTTGATCTTCCCGATCCGACGGTTGCTGAGCATTACGACTCCATTACTCTGTTCGCTTGTTTAATTTGATTTTACACTATTTTCCCAGGTTTATATAACTTCCGGTTTTATTCAAAAGACTCTGCCTTATGCCTTTGTTATTCCATTGCACTCCCTTTGGCTTAACCTCTCATGCCCCTTTGACCTATGTCATCCCGAAGCATTTGTAGATCCTTCAATGAACTCAAGAATCTATTACGAACCTCAGATTTTTTTTTCTCCTTGTACATCCACCATGATTCCACCTGCAACTCTCTGCTACACAGGTTATGTTAATTCACCAATCATTCACTATTCGATACTCGATGACACACTTATACAACTTTAAATTAAATCTCTTCACATATATAAATCAACACATAATTACAAAATAGGACTCTGTCTCTCTTGCTTGATCTTCAATATCAGTGGCCTCTATTTGCTAGTCTACCCGCAGGCTTACAAATACTCCAATATGCTATCTATTTTCCTATTCAGCCTCTCTCTCACCTCTATTCATGCCTTTTAGGTTACATTTATACAAAGGGGTTCTAAAACCAATTTCTGGTTTAGATCCCTAAATCCCTCAACAAAATCCTAAAATCTCTTTCTCATCCCTAAGGATTCTCTCAAATCCACAAAATCATGAACTAATTCCTAATCTGAGGTTTACAATCAATTCTCGATCCTCTCATCACTCAAATATCCTAAATCACTCATGTTCTCCTATGTTTGAGAACATTTACAATAAAGCCTCACAATATTCAATTAATTCCTATTCTCATTAGAATCACTCAAAACATTAAATAATTACATAAATCCAATACTTATGAAACCAACTTCCTTGAAAACACCATACCCCTATGTTTACTAGAATACAAAGATAATGTTAAGCTAGATGCTCCTACATCACATTCCAAGCCAATGTTGGGAGGAGGTTTCAATAGATTTTATCATATGTTTACCCATGTCCAAAGGAAAGAGTGTCATCATGGTGGTAGTTGACAGACTTACCAAGTATGCACACTTTTGTGCATTATGACATCCATTTAAAGCCAGTATAGTTTCTACTGCATTTATGGAAACAATTAAAAAGCCATATCGAAACCCAAAGATTATTGTAAGCGAGAGAGATCCCATTTTCACTGGAATTTTTGGACAGAATTATTTTCTTATCTCGGTACTCAGTTAGCTCATAGCTCATCTTATCATCCTCAATTGATGGGCAAACTGAGATAGTAAAAAAATGTTTGGAAGGATATCTTTGTTGCTTTGTATATGATAAATAGACATAATGGGTCAAATGGTTGCCTATGGTTGAATGGTGCTATAACACTTCCTTCCATATTGCAGCAAAAATGACCCCATTTATGGCACTTTATGGATATCATCCACCATCCATCACATCATATTTAAGAGAAAATTCTAAGGTTCAAGTAGTGGAACATCACATCGAGCATCAACAACAAGTTCTCCAACTCTTAAAGGATAGCCTCACGTTGGCACAGAATAGAATGAAACAACAGGCAGATCAACATCGTAACGAAAGGTGTTTTGATGTAGGTGACTGGGTATTCCTATGGCTACAACCATATAAGCAAATTTCGCTCAAGAAAGCTAAGAAGGATAATAAATTATCACCAAAGTATTATGGTCCATACAAGGTGTTGCAAAAGATTGGTACTATGGCATACAAATTGTAGCTTCTTGCAGCTTCTCGAGTGCACCTAGTTTTCCATTTTTCATGTTTAAAGAAGGTTATAGGTGACAAGCTCCCAGTTCAAACAATATTGCCAGAACTTAATGAGGAAGGAAAAATCATATTGGAACTGGAAGCAGTCACAAAAACAAGAACTTGGCAGCTACGAAATCGATCAATTTCGGAGTATCTCATCAAGTGGAAGAACTTATCCACTGAAGATTCCACATGGGAGGATGAGAATTTTATATAGAAGCATCCAGAACTACTCAAGCATTGACGACAATAATTTTCAGAAGGAGAGGGGCATGTTAGGCCCCTATAATACTAGTGATTCCCCCATTACTATTGTCATTGTATCACTTATTGTTATTATTGTGCCCTTATTGTCCCCATATTGTTATTTTTGTGCCCTTATGTTATTACTGTTGTGTCGGTTTGATTATATTGTGAGCCCTTAGAATCCTATATAGAAGGGAGGTTTAGTCATTTGTATCATCCAAGAATTGTTCATTTGTGTAATGTAAAGGAGGTTGGCACCTCGAAGAGGCTGAATTCTAAGGCGTTGATCTATCTTTTCTATCTTTTTTTGAGTTAGTTTCCTAACATTTGACTTTCTTTTTATACTCCTAAACCAAATTCACAATGTGTCTTTTAATGATTCGAATAAGTAAATTTTAATCGACCATAAACTTAAAACTAGGACTTGGATGAGATAAAGTTTAATTCTATTAGAGCCCTAGAATGGAGTTACAACTAGGGACATCCTACTCCTAGAATTCCATGGGTTGAAAAAAGATTTATTTGAGGATATTTGGAACTATAATTTTGTTTATTAAATATTAATGAAAGTTATTTAAAACACTCGCTCAAGAAATTATGGCTACCATTTTCAGATGGGCCTTAGATAAACACACTTTCCATAGATTTGAGTTCTCACTTTGTTTTCCTTGTTTTGTTTTTATATACCTAGAAAAAATTAACCATATTTTCTTGAATGTATCTAGAAATTGAGTTCCTGATGACCATAATTAAATGTATAATTATATGGGAAAACCATTTATTTTGTTTGACACCTAGCACTATGTTACAACCTGTGATGCCCCCCTCCTAGGATTCCATACTCTAAGAACTAATTTATTTACAAATTTTTGGAGCAAAGGTTTTAATTCATAAGGACCAACAAAGTTTTGCACAAAGGGGTGGATTTTTCAAAACATTGGCACAAGAGACAATGGTTTTCATGGTAACATTATCCTTGCCCAAACAAACTTTCTAGTGTTTAAAAAACTCATTTTTATTATTTGCTCTGGGTTTTATACCCCTAAACCAATTCACCATATGTCTTAGTGTCAAAATATATATAAACCATACATTAATCCTAAAACCCATTATCCCTAAATATTAAGTGATTAAATTTCTATTGTTATATTTCTATGTAGGCTACAGGCCTTCATGGTCCCATTTTGGTATTATTGTACCCATTGTTTCTTATATATATTAAAGAGACATAATCACACGGTCTTCAAAATTTATCTTGTAAATTGTATTAATTTCAAAAGGAGTTCTTCCCCTAAAATAGGGCTATAATTATTGGGTTCTTATATTTTTAATGTTCAAATTTCATAGCATTTGGTATAAAAGAATAAAAATATATTATTTTGTTTCTTCAAATAGACCATCTTGGAAGTTTTTATATTTTTTGGGAGGTTCCAAAAATTGAAATTTGGATCATATTGAGGAGATATATTAGGATAAATATAAGTATTAGGGGGTTTACGCAGTGCATTATATTAGATATCATTTTTGGTGTTCAACTGTGTTAAGTAAGTCATTTGCGTATGACCATTTCCATGACAGGTAGTTGTAACTCACTAATTTCTCATGATTTTTGAATAATTCACTTAGCACTCATTGCATTGGGTGATGCTCACAGGGGTGAAGAAGTTGGATTGAAACTAGTGAAATGAATCACATAGCATCAATCATCACTTCCAAGCCTTGCAAAATGTGTAGTTCTCATAGTCAACTAGTTCCCTCTGTTAGCCAAAACTACAAAATCCTTCCCATCATAAGCATGGATTTTTTCTTGATCTTGTCTTGAAGTTGTTTTTATTTTAGCTTTCATTTTCTTGCCATCGGTGTCCTCTCTCTCCCATAGGTACAAAAGTTGTTGAGCATCTCTCTAGTAGTTATAGTTAACACAACATCAAAGAGAGCTGCATCCAATGAAACTGCCAAGAACAATACTGGGGAACCAGTTAAGCAGATATCAGTGGATTCACCAATATATGTAGATAGTCAATTGTTCATTGAGAAGGGAACAACACTGGCATGGTTGCATATCAAAGAAAATTTTGCAGAGGACTTCAAGGCAGACTTAGAAGATTGGCAGTTTTATCTTGGCATCCAATGGTCATTGTTATATAAGGTTGCATGTAGGTACCCCACTTTCCTGTGTGCGGAAATCATCAACTAGATTGTCTCACATATGAATGATCATACTATGACATTGAGCAGTGCCAATGAGAGAGAACTTTCGACGTTCATGGTAGAGAACTTTTAGCAAATGTATCACTTACCTGAGTCTGTGAAGCGCATGGACTCACTCTTCTATGCCACCCATAGCTATGTGAACAAGAGAGATATTTTCAAGCGTTGGGTGAAATGTATGGTGAAGCACATGGACTCACTCTTTCAGCAAATGTATCACTTACCCGAGTCGGTGAAGCGCATGGACTCACTCTTCTATGCCACCCATAGCTATGTGAACAAGAGAGATATTGTCAAGCGTTGGGTGAAATATCTGTCAAAGTTAGACAGACACCTACACAGGTTTGCAAGATGAAGTCCCTCAGAAAGGGTTACCAGTTCTTGATCATATTTTCCTATAAAATATATGGCCAAGAGAAAATAGAAACATTTCATGAAGGGTGGATGTTCTTACTAGAAAAGTTGGTGAATGATGGGAGGTCATTCAACTAGTCAGAATTGTTGGTTCATCAGATGAAGTCCCATGTGGCTAAGCATTCAAATGTACCCAAGAATGAGAAAACAACGTTTTACATGTCCGCATACTTAGTAGATGAAATTTGCAGCCAACAGAAGTTCCTTGGTATGAGTTGGACATGGACACCAAAAGAGACTTCCATCAACATCTATTACAAGTTACTTTCTGGCTGTAGCTATCAAGGAGTGATGGAAAGGTTAACTGACCATTTTATCATCCCATTGTACAAGCTTATCTTTAAGTAGGATCCATATTGCATGTCCTGAGAAGTAATGGAGGCGATAGTAAACATTGCAGATTGGTATGCCTCAGGTGGCACCATCATTAGAGTGTTTGGTGGAGAGAAGCCTCTACTGTCCTATCAAGGTATCCCACTGACAAATTGATCATGCAAGAAGTATCATACCACCTCGCTACAGGGATGTCAACAAGACTACATAGGAAGAAAAAAGGACCATGGCCCAGTCTTCCTTTTTGGATAAGATTATATGAGATTAAGATCTTGAAAGATGCAGATGTTGAGGCTAAGGTCATAGTCAAATTTGAGTTCAACACCAAGGATTTTAATTTGTATGATCCCCATAGTATTTTGAAGGACCACTGTGTGATAGTTTACTTTCAATGGATCCATGGGACATTTCATTGGCCAAAGGAGGACCCTTGAAGGTACTACTACAATGCCTCAAAACCCCATGAGCCATTCAATATAACAAAAACTTGGAAGTCTGCTTTGTAGATAGGAGAAGGTCCAAAAGTAGCAACAACAACAAGAGAAGGCAGTAAATCCACTGCAGGACAAGGGAAAGAGGAAGGTTATTGAGAACCTAGAGGGAGAGAAAATATGTAAGATGAAGGGAGATCCTATCCTAGAGAAGTAAACTTTGGAAATGGAAGAAAAGAGGGAGGAGCGGATGAAGAGAGTAGAGTGAAAGAAGAGAGAAAAGCAGAGGTTGCCGGAAGCAGAATGAAAGCTGCAGGAGATAGAGAAGAAGTTGAAGGTAGAAAAAGAGTTGAGGAGGAGAGAAAGAGAAGAGAAGCAGAAGCAGGAAGAAGAAAAAATGAAAGGTGTTGTGACAGAGAAAACAACATCGCTAAAGGTTGATGAGCTGGAAAAACCAGAAGTTGAGAAAATGGTGAATATATGTAGGATTGGGAGCTTGATCAATAGATTGACCAATTGATTAAAGTGACAAACATGGAGTTAGAATAGGAGCCATAGAATGAATACATTGACCTTATGTTGAGAGCACCATAGGTCATCACTCACTCTCCACCACCTCCACTATGAGAACCAACCTCGAGCAAGCAAGGAGATGTTTTTCTCCTTGATGATGATTTGTTCATGGATGTGTATAATATATCATTTGATGAGTTGTATAAGAAGATTGTACAGGTGCGGAGGAATCCCTTTCTAGATGATGACACATCACCTTCATTCATCAAGGAAAGGTTGATAATGTCAGACACTAGGGAGCATCCAACTACCATTTCCCAAGCCAACTTGGCTTATGTAGGAGCAACAAGCTCAAATGTTCAGTACCTTACGAAAAAGAATGATCAACTGGTAGAGAACTTCTAGGCTGCCATGAAAGAGGGAGAACAACTCCAAGAATCAGTGTAGAATGCAGTTTCCACATTGGTGGAGATGAAGACAATGATACTTCTTGAAGTATCGATAATTGGTGACACCATGTAGAAGCTCTATGATGGATTTTTCGTTGTGCATAAAGTTGTTTTCAATGTGCATGGCCTACAACAATGGAGCAAAGAGTTTGTTCAAACTCTCAAGAACATACATGCTGCCATCACCCATGTATAAGAGTGAACAATGTGGTACAAAGGGGACCCACTTGACTTAGAAAAGAAGATGAAGTCACAGGAAGAGTCAGAGAAAGGAAAGGTTTGAATGTTGATCCAAAACTATGAGCAACTTGCCCCATTCATCTGCAGCATGCATGACTCATATGTGTGGTTTTATAATAGTTTGGATGTCATGGTGAGAAAGCACAGGATCCCATCAATCGATTCCCTCATTGACGATAAACCCAAGAACCAAGTCTAGCTAGATATTGATGAGTACTTGGAACACCTAATACGAGAGGCCACCATGGAGAACTTGGAGTTGAATGCACACAACATGTAGAATTACATCAGTGATCTTGTTAAGGTCAAAACCATGCTTCTCATTATTTAGAACGAGTTGCTACAAGTTCCAAGACCATATCCCTGTATTCCATGGAGGTAGCAGTCCACTTATAGAAAGACACCATCACATAGTTTGGGGACTCCATCACATAGTACCATGCTTGGCATCGATATGTACCGGAGAAGCAAATATTAGATGTTGTTGAGCTATATTTTACCCAAACTCCAGAATCATAGTGTTCTGTATTGTTAGGTTTTCTCTAGCCTATTTTTCCTTATATGGGTACATGTGGAAAATGTAATATTATTTGTATATATGTTGTAAGTGAAATTCAAAGTGTTAATATTAGAATATGAAAGGTCATCATGTAGTGTAATGTGTTATTTAGTGAAGAAGTTGAAGAGTAATGAGGGAAGTCAAAGAGTCACAAAGAGGAATGTCAAGGGTCGCCCCACCGTTTTTTATAAATAGAACCTCATAACTCATAGAACACAATTTTGGGAGCCAATATTTTGCTAGGCTTAGGCTTAGAGAAGGCTTTGGAATATTGTGAAGAGCCTTGGCTTCTCCGTAGGGTAGAGTGAGTACACTTCTTTCAAGGAGAAGGTGTTCTTGACTGTAATGTTCCACTATTGGGGCTAGTGGTCATTAATGGTGTATGTGTGGATGGAACTTTCAATAATAATAATAATATTAGAGCCAACAAACTTTCATTCAATGTGAGGTCTAGTTGGGACTTCATATTGGGGAGATCCTGTGAATGTTGGCGAGTCCAACATCATTAACATTTCTGGCACTAGAAGGAGGGTCAGATGACAAGATGAGACCTTGAATTCCGTTTTGAATTTATGCACATATTTCATGACTTATTTCCAATTCAAAACCTCGACAAATTCTTGTAACTCTGCACATTTTGAAGTGCTGAAAAGCATTTTAGATTACTTGTCCAAATACAAGTTAAATGGTGAGGGTGGAACAACCTTGTTCAAGCACAAAATCACTTTTGCTGACTTCTATGACAAGCATGATGTCCCATGGACCATCTAATGATATTGTATGTGGGTTGTTCGCTTTCATGTTTGAACGACATGCAAATAAATGGTGTCACGCATTGCCTTCAACCTCTATACACTCTTTTGATTACTTTTTAGAGAATCATGTCGTGGATTCATTATTTATGCCCGTAAATCCCTTAAAAGAAAAATGTTAAAATTGCAAAAATCACCTGACAAATCTCTTCAAGATTCTCATGATCATTTTCTTCATAATTGTTTTGAATTTCCTACAGATGAAGCTAAATGGGAATTCTTGGATGACAAATTTCAATATCTTTTTCATGTTTCTGAGAATCCACATGAGTTAGAATCTTTCGAACCTATCCCAACATACCTCGCTGTTAGAGATTCTAAATCTGAGATGGGAAAGGTTGGGTCCCAAGTGACCCTCCGCCCCCCTTCCCAACAAAAAACTTTGGCTCCATATGTTGAGGAGGGGGAAGTTGAGAATCCACATGTTCATCTATCACCATCTCCTCCTACCCACTTGCTCAATATTTTGCGTAGATTTGGATTGTAACTCCAGTGGTTGTCATGTGGTATTATCTCCTCATCCTCCATCCGTCGATGTCGTTGGTCCTCTATATTTTGGTGTGTTATGTTCATATATTTCGGATCTTACATGTGACGTTCATGAGGATCAAGTTATGGATGGAATTGGTGTTGAAAAACCAACTTGCGATATCATTTTTTATGAGTATGTGTGGGAGTTTGAACAATAATCTATGGTGAAGGATGACCTCCTTCTATCTTCACCTTTTCCTATTTGTCCTGACATCTTCAAGGATTTTGTCAGTTTTGTTCCATCTAGTGACATTTCATTTCCAAATTTTTCTATTTCCAATCATTCGCAGAACATTTGGAATGTAAGTCTTTCATTTGAATGTGGAGAGGACAATTCTATCTTCCCTAATCCTCCCAATCTCTCATCTTATCTTTCCATAAACATAGAGGGTGAAATTTCTCTTTTTTCATCATCCCCTCTCTACAATTCATCAGATCATGAGGATTTCGTTATCCATCATTGTGAAATTTCTGATCATGGATGTCGTGATATTTTCATTCACTCATTCGATCACGATGTTGATTTGTGCATTGTCGATCTTTATCATCCATTAGTATTTGATCATCCATCTTTCAATGAATTGGAAACTCTTCAAGATTTCGAGGGACTTCAGCTCGAGATGATGGTTATATCAGGTTCTCATGTCCTTGAGGTCAGTTCCACTTCGTATCATAAATTTGTTGAATCTTTCCATGCTCCTCATCACTTTGTTGTTCACATTGAGAATCAAAATATCTTACCATTTTTGCATGCTCCACCGGAATCACACGATCATATTTATCAAGCATTGGAGGAGTTGTATGTAGCAAGCACTGTTGTAAAATGGAATTTTTCTTCTTTCTTTATGTTTTCACATTTTTCAATTTCAAAGGTGTGTACCTACTCGTCTTCCACTTGCAATTTGTTAGGAAACTATGGTACATCCACAGAATGCCTTGCATGTGCTTTCCATTTTTACTTTGTAGCAGATGCATTCAAGCTTCAAATGTATTGGTTTACATTGTTTCATCTCTCTTGTTGGTTGCTTTTCTTGTATATCTTTCTTGTGAACCATGCTCTCACCTGCATGGGCCAACCAATGTGTAGATGGATGCATTAGAAGTATCACTTCACGTGAGTTGGCATTTTTCCTACTTAGGTTAGGAGTAGGAGTAGGTTTTATTTTCTTGTTTATTTCTTAATTTTCTTAATTTGTATTGCTTTGTCTTGCTTATTTCCTTTTTTTATTTTCTTTTTTCACTTGTAGGTTAGTTTCCACACAAAACTGTGTTTGGCTTATTACATAGGCAAGGTGAAATCCAAGAGGAACTTGTACAACTATCAACGCTTAGTTATCTTTCTACTCCCTCTCTTTGTATGAGTCTTCTGTTTCATCTAGTTAATGATACCCTGATGGAAAATACATTCATTTCTAAGAGAGCCATGGTGAAATCAACGTGCTTGCACTCTTAACTAGTACCGCCTATTGTAATTGGTTTTCTATTTTCAGTTAACCCTTGTCAACTCAGTCAAGTAGAGTAAGGAGAGGGGGAAAAGATTAACAAGTATGTAAGAGGTATATATAAATATCCTTATCTAAAGGGACAACCTCTTCTTCTCTCAATAAGTAGGGATCGCTCTTCCGCCTCATAAAATAAATAAGTGCTTATGCACAGTTCTTTGGAAAATGAAAAAAATAAAAGAATGGAATAAAGGGTGAAATAAGAGAAAGGCTTCCTGCGCAGAGAGGTGAATAAAGTAACTCCATCGAGGTCCTATCTAGGCTTGCTACCAGTGGAGAAATGCTTGTGTTCCTATAGTGAATGCATCACGGTACTATCAAGGCCTATTAGCGGTGGAGCAACACCAGAGACGAAACTAAAAATTTGATAGTCTATTCTACTTGTGCATCTATATACCCCTCATCCCCAATTGAAACAACTTAGTTTGACTTGGCTTGGTATTTGTGTTATCGATAAAGAGAATGGAAGGGACTACATATTTAACTCAAGCTAAGTGAAGAAGCTAATGTTAGTCGAACAACTAAACAATACTTTTGGAAGAGTTAGTCTCACTTTGCACAAGACAAGGTCCATACAGAAAGTTGGAGTTCTACCGGTGTGTCACCAATTTTGTAGCGGCTACAACCACCCTCCTAAATTTTACCTATGATCATCTTGCACTTATCCAAGTACTTATGATTTGAATGAGCCTTATTCTTTTCATATTGGCTTGTGTTTTCTCACTTAGTTCATTTTCTAACCCGCATGTCGATCTCCTGACTTGGTCCCTTAACAATTATGGGCTTGCCTAAGAAAACTGAGTAATTCTTGAGGGAAAATGGCCTTGCTATTGGAAATTATGCATTCTTGTCTATGAGGGAGCCTTGAGCTTTGGAAATGAACAATCATGGAGGGGAAGCCTAGGACTTAGCCTAAAAATTGTGCAAACCCCACTCTGCTCATAAAATGCACAATGCATGAGCCAAAGAGTTTCCCAGTCCTTCCTAGAATTGCACAATCTTTCTAGGTAATGCAGTGCAGTTTCTCTCAAAAAGTAACAAAAGAAAAAAACAAAAACCATCCCTAAAAAATAGGGATCTAGTTTTAGTAACCCAAAGGAGGCACTTAATTTATTTTTAAAAACCACTGTGAAGTGTCACTTTTTCCTTGATTTTAGGCATGCATGTCATAAACCCTAACTTGACCAAATTTATTTAAACGATGTTGTTCGATCTAATTTCACACTCTATCTTCGAGCTCTAGCATTCACGGGGAGATCAAGCAACCTTCGATGCAATTGTCGTTGTTTTTTCGGGTGAGTTTTGCTTTTCTCATCTTTTGTCGTTTTTCTGTCACCTTTTGTTGTTTAGCATGTTAGAGTGTTGTTTCAAATGTTTCTTTACATGAATTTTGGAATTTTAACTTGTAGAAGTGTTCTTTCAAGTTATATATTTCCTTTCCCAAATGTCTCATGAGTTTTCCCGTTTTTGCACCAACAGTCGCCATTGCGGTGACTCTCTTCACATGCTTCATGTTCCTTCAGTTTAATCAATTGTTACACTTGTTTCACATGCATGCATATGCACTTAATCAAATATACACTCAACATCACACTGTTTTTGAGATCTACATGTTTTTCACACCCCCTTGGGCAGATCATTGTCCCTTTGCTTGGATCTCATTGTGCACAACTAGTTCTGCACAATCTAGAGACTCAAGCCTCTGACTTGGGTTCTAGAATTATGCAGATCCTAGCTTTAGCTACCTCCAACTATCCACTGCGCAGTTCCAAGATCTAGTCTCCCAGCTTAGCCACTGATATTTTGCAATGCACGATCTCTCTCAGGCCTTGGCCCAGACTGAACTATGTGTTGCATAGGTCCAGTCATCAAGCTACCACACTGACTATTAGGATTGCACAATACACAGTTCCACAATCAACCAATCCCCTTTATCAGCCAAAAATGTGAAATCCTTCCCATCATGAACTTGAATTTTACTTTTAGCTGACATTTTCTTTCCATAAGTGTCCTCTTTGTCCCACAACTACAATAGTAGTTGAGCATATCTCTGGTAGTTATAGTTAATATGGAATCCAAGAGAGTTTCATCAAAGGAAACCATTGAGAGCAGCAATGGGGCAGTAGTTGAGAAGATATCAGTGGATTTACCAATATATGTAGATACTCAGTTGTTCATTGAGAATGGAACAACACTGACATGGCAACAGATCAAAGAAAATTATACAGAGGACTTCAAGGCATACTTAGAGGACCGATAGGTTTATCTTAGCATCTAATGGTCAGGGTTTTAGAAGGTTGCATCCAACTACCCCACTTTCCCATGTGCAAACATCATCATCTAGATTGTGTTACATATAGATGAGCATACTATAACATTAAGCAGTACTAGTGGGAGAGAGCTTTCAACCTTCAAGGTAGAGAAATTAACCAAATGTAACACTTACCCAAGTCAGTGAAGCGCATGGACTCACTCTTCTAGGCCACCAATAGTTGTGTGAACACAAGAGATATTGTCAAGCATTGGGTGAAAGATTCGTCGAATTTTAGACAGACACCTACCCATGTTTACAAGATGAAGTCCCTCACAAAGGATTTCTAGTTCTTGATCATATTTTCCTACATGTTATACAGTCAGGAGAAAAGATAAACCTTTCCTGAAGGGTGGGTGGTCTTACTAGACTAGTTGGTGAATGATGGAAGGCCATTCCACTAGTCATATTTGTTGGCTCACCAATTGAAGTCCCATGTGGCTAAGTCTCGGAATCCTCACAAGAATGTGCAAGCAAGGTTTTACATGTTTGCATACTTATTGGATGCAATCTGTGCCCAACAGAAGTTCTCTAGCATGAGCTTGACATGGACACCAGAAGAGTTTGCCATCAACATCTATTCCAAGATGCTTTCTGACTGCAACTATCTAGGAATGATGGTAGGGCTATCTAACCATTTTATCATCCCATTGTACAAGCTTATCTTTGAACAAGATCCACCTTGCATATCCTGAGAAATAATGGAGATGACAATAAAAATTTCAGATTGATATGCCTCACTAGGTGCCACCTTCATTAGAGTGTTTGGTAGAGAGAAGCCTCTGCATGTCCTACCAATATATGCCACTAACAAACTTATCATTCAAGAAGTATCATACCACCTTGCTACAGGGTTGTTACTCGGATTGCATAGGAAGAAGAAAGCGTCATGGCCCACTCTTCCTTTCCGGATTGGATTATATGAGATTAAGATCATGAAATATTTAGATTTCCAGGTTATGGACATAGTGAAATTTGAGTTTGACACCAAGGATTTTAATTCGTATGATCCCCACAGTATTTTCAAGGATGACTATGTAATATTTTACTTTCCATGGATCCACGGGACATTTCATTGGCCAGAGGAGGACCCTTGGAGGTACTGCTACAGTACCTTCAAACTTCATGAGTCGATTAGTATAGCAAGAACTTGGAAGTCTGCTCTATAGACAATAGCAGGTGCAGAAGCAAAAACAACAACAATAGAAGGAAGAAATCTAATGCAAGAAAATGGAAAGAGGAAGGTTTTTGAGAACCCAGAGGGAGAGAAAAGATTCAAGATGAAGACAAATCTTATCCTGGAGAAGGAAGTTTTGGCAGCAAAAGAAAAGAGGAAGCAAAGGATGAAGAGAGCAGAGCGAAGGAAGAGAGAAAAGAAGTGGTTATAGGAAGCATAACTAAAACTATAGGATACAGAAAAGAATCTGAAGGAAGAACAAGAGTTGAGGAGGAGAGAACAAGAAGAGAAGAAGAAGTAGGAAGAATAAAAAAGGAAAGGAAAAATGACAGAGAAAATAGTGCCGATATAGGTTGATGAGCCAAAACAACTAGTAGCTGAGGAAGAGGGTGAACAGATATAGGATTAGGAGCTTTCTCAATAGATTGAGGAATTGAATGAAGTGACAAACATGGAGTTGGAATAGGATCCATATAATGAAGACACTGACTTGATGCTCAGAGCACCATAGGTCCATCACTCAGTCTCCACCACCTCCAGTGTTAGAACCAACCCCAAGCGAGTAAGGAGATGTTGTTCTCCTTAATGATGATCTAGTGATGGATGTGTACAATCTATCATTTGATTAGTTGCATAAGAATATTTTATAGGCACAAAGGAAGCACTTTCTAGATGATTGCGCATCACCTGCTTTCATCAAGGCAATCGTGATAATGTCAGACACTAGGAAGCATCCAATGGCCATTTCCCAGGCCGGCTTCGACTATGCAGGATCAAAAAGCTCCAATTTAGTACCTAAAGACTGAGAATCAACAACTGGCAAAGAACTTGCAGGCTTCCAGGCAAGAGCTAGAACAACTTCGAGCATCAGCGCGAAATGTATTTTCGGCATTGGGGGAGATGAAGACAACAATACTTGCTGAAGTATCAACACTAGGTGATGCCATGTAGAAGCTTTGTGACAGAATTATCACCATTGATAAAGCAGTTGTTCGTGTGAATGGCCTACAACAACAGAGAAAATATTTTGTTAAAACTCTCAAGAACATGCATGCTGCCATCGCCCATGTACAATAGTGGACAATGCAGTAAAAAGGGGTGTCATTTGACTTAGCAAAGAAGAGGAAGCCACAAGCAGATCTAGGGAAAGAATAGGTCCAAATGTTGATCCAGAACAATAAGAAGCTCACCCCATTCATTGGAAACATACATGCCTCATATGTGCAGCTGTACAATAGTTTGGATGTCATGGTGAGAAAGCACATGATCCCATCAATTAGTTCCCTTATCGATGCTAAACCCAAGAACCAATTTTGACTAGAGATCGATGAGTAGTTGGAACAACTAAGAAAAGAGGCCACCAAGGAAGACTTGGATTTGAATATACACAACATGGTGAAGTACATTTCTGGTCTTGCCAAGGTCAACACCTGTTACTCATGCTTCAGAATGAGTTGGATACAGGTTCCAAGACCATATACCTAGATGCCATGGAGGCAAGAGTCTGATTCCAGAAAGACACCATCAAATAGTTTGCGGACACCATCACACAGTACCAAGCTTCGCACTGATGTGTGATCGAGAAGCACCAAGCAGATGTTGCTGAGATGGACTTTCCCAAAACTCTAGAATCATAGTGTTGTGTCTTGTTAGGTTGTCTCTAGCCTATTTTTTCTTATATGGGTACATGTGGAATATGTAATATTATTTACAGATATGTTGTAAGTGAAATACCAAGTGTTAATATTGGAATATGAAAATTCGTCATGTAATCTAATGTGTCATTTAGTGAAGAAGTTGAAGAGTCATGAGGGAAGTCAAAGAGTCACAAAGGGGAATGTCAAAGGTCACTCCACCCATTGTTATAAATAGAACCTCATAACTCATATAACAACCTTTTGGGAGCCAATATTTTGTCTAGGCTTAAGCTTAGAGAAGGCTTGGGAATATTGTGAAGAGCCTTGGCTCCTCCATAGTGTAGAGTGAGTATACCTCTTTTGAGGAGCAATTATTCTTGACTTTAATGTTCCACTATTGGGTCTAGTGGTTGGCAATGTTGTATGTATCGATGGAACTTTCACTTACAATAATAATCTCATAGCCAACACACTTTCATGCATATGTTGTTAATGTAGTAGGACTATTCATGTTGCATTGGAAATGTATGCTATTTAACTTACACATATGATTATGAAATACTTTGTATGCATTTGTATGAATCTAGTTGAATACATGTTGTTGGATTAACCCATCACTTTAACTTATGGACTATTCTGCTTTTTAGCTTTTGATGTCATTTTCACTCATGTGTTTCTTACAAGATGTGTAATATTACAATATTCTAAGGGGCACACTTCCTTTTTCCCTCTGTGTGTTAGAACCTTCATGCATCACACTTAACTCTCCATAGGGTCACACACTTTCTCTCACCTAAAGTTATCATACTTTCCTTTGCGCACTATCATGGTCAAGGCATTACACTAGCACCCACTGCAGGGACTCCTACTCAAAATGGTATGAGGTCTAGTTGGGACTTCATATCGGGGAGATCCCCTCAATGTTGGTGGCTTCAGCACCGTGAACAGAAGTGTACCACACATCATTGGTCCTTATAGGTATTTATATGTATAAAAGAGTGGTATTGAGTGTATTGTTCAATACATGTTAGAGGACAACATCATTCAACCTAGCCGAATTTCTTTAACTTCACCAATGGTGATGGTCATCAAAAAATATTATTTATGGAACATGTGTCTAGATTATAGATCAATAAAATGCGAATCAAAGACAAGTTTATGATTAATTCCATTGATATATTATTATATAATAATTACATGGATTTTTTTTCTTACTATGTTGGATCTCTCTTCTAGATATCATCAAATAAGACTGAAGCAAGAAAAAATTCCAAAAATAGCCTTTAGAACACATGAAGGTAATTATGATTTTTTAGTTGTGTCATTTTTAAGTACAAATCCACCCTCAACATTTCAAAGATTGATGAATTCAATTTTCAATCCCTTAGAGAATTTATGTTAGCATTTTTTGATAACATACTAATCTACAACAAATTCAGTGAAGAGCATGTTCAACATGTTGAAAGGGTCTTTACACTATTGGAAGAGAATAAATTATATGAAAATACATCCTAGAGTTCCCCTCAGTTTCAAGAAGTGGAATATTTGGTTCATTTTTTATCCCAAGATGATGTCAATGTTGATCCTAACAAAACAAAATATATGAGGGACTGTACAATCCCCAATACCTTGAGAAACTAGGGGGATTCTTAGGATTTCTAGGATATTATTGCAATTGCATCAAGAATTATGGTCAAATAATAGCACCTCTAAATAAATTATTAATGAAGTATGTATTTTCTTAGATAACATAATAAACCAAATGTTTTGAAAATCTTAAAGATACTATGTATACAACTCCCATCCTAGCAACACCTAAGTTCACAAAACATTCACTATGGAGTGTGATGCCTCAGGCATGACATTGGTGTAGTTTGATGATTTAAGGGATGCCAATTTAATTTTAAAGTAGAAAACTTAAAGGAAATAACTTACTTGGACCTATTTATGAAAAAAATATGTTTTCCATACTACATGTAGTTAATAAATTACATCCATACCGAACATCAAGGGACTTTGAAGTAAGAAAAAATATCCATTTTACTTTGAGGTACTTCTTGGAACAAATACGCTCTTTAGAAGAACAACAAAATAATATTATAAATATGTTAGGTTATGACTTTGAAATTATCTACAAGATGTGTAAACAAAATATTGTGCCAGGTGAATTCTCATGGAAAGAGGAAGCAACAAATTCTTTACTATGTGCTATTTTCATTACATAATCTAAGTAGGTGGGAAAAGGAAGGATAAAATGGAAGCAAGATGAGAAGGTATACAAGATAATTCAAAAACTACATGAGGATCTGATGTAGTAGATAAATTCATGTGGAATGTTGAGTTGTTATAGTATCAATATCGCTTATACATATGTAAGAATTGCCAACTGAAATAGAAAGTCCTTTTGGAATTGCACACCTTTAGTCTAGTAGGAGGACATTCACAGTGATTGAAGACATAATGTAGGATTTTTTTGGGGACGGTATTATTTTATATGGGTAAAATTGTTTCTCTTAATTTTTGGTGTTTGACAGGAAATTTAATTTCTTAAATTGTTGCAAATTAAATTATCAATTGGGATATCATAAACTGATGAAGCACCCATAATGTATATGCAGAAACAAATTTAATTGGGTAACATTTAATCAAAGGTCACAACGTTATATCATTAATTTACCATTATAGGACATGAATTGATCGCTCACATACCATAAAATAAAATTAAATATTAAGATTTATTTTGTTCTTTAGCATCACAAAGATGTCAAAGCAATCCAATAATTTATATAGCTAGCTCAAAAATATAGAAAAAAACCATGTTGGTTATAAAACAATCCAATCAATTGAATAATACAAATATGAGTCTGGGAGTGGCACACACAACATTTGTTGGATCCCTGAGTCTTATTCTTCAAAATAAGGGCCCTAACTCCACTCAATAAAAAAATTCAATTTGTAACAACATAAATAGAAGAGTAAATAACACATGTCATGTAATTGATATAGAAAATGGTTTAATTTAGAACTTAACAATATAGAACTATATATAGACTTACGTTATGCATAGATTAGCACTACTATGAAATTGCAAGTGCATCCTAGCTTGGGGGGCTACCTAACTTGGAACAATGCAGGCACAAATAGACTCTACACAATAATAGAAACCAAAAAAAACGTATATATATATATATATATATATATATATATATATATATATGTATATGTATATGTATATGTATATGTATATGTATATGTATATGTATATGTATATGTATATGTATATGTATATGTATATGTATATGTATATGTATATGTATATGTATATGTATATGTATATGTATATGTATATGTATATGTACACACATATACATATACATATAACCATTTGAAATAGAAGTACAATGTTCGAGAATAGAAAAATGGCCCCAAAAATAATCCAACACTATTATCACAATTAGCCTTTTTCATCCAATTATAGAGATATATATAGTTTGAAAGAGCTTAGGTTCGGGCTTTAAAACATAAATAAACAATTATAATTGTGAAACCAAATACTAAAAAAATACAACTAAAAGATCTAATTGTCCAACAAATAATACATATATAAAAAAATTATATTCTTAAATATGACAACCATATAGTATTCAACAGATATCCTAGACACAAAAATCAAGGTTACTTTTTCTAGATTGATCATAGGTATAAATATCTAGACTGACATTTGACCAACTGATCATTCATGTATTTGGTAACTTCCTTGGCAACCACTTATGGTAAGTTGAGGTAGATGTGTAGGGCCATCGTACTTTCATAACTAGTGATCATCCTTCTTGTAACTTGGGCAAAGAAGCTGCAATGTCCCAAAGTAATTAACTAGACAAATACACATAGAATACATACCTAATTAGTGAAGAAATGCATTATAATGATGTATAATTACCTTAGTACATAAGATTTGTTAAGAGCGTGATATTGAAAGAAAAGACAACAATGTATAGGGAACTGAAAGACAAAATGGACATAAATGGATCACAAGTGGTGTTTGGGAGGAACTATGGACATGTTGAATTTCAGACTCATCATATCCCTCATGCCCAGACTATTTCATGTCCTCGTGCTTGCCTCCTTTTGTAGCTTGAACCAAAAGTTCAATATTTTCCTGACTCCCCTTTTGTTTCACCTGTGAATACTTAATCTTCATTCATGTATAATGCTACATCATATGCCCTAGCATAGCTTTCTAGGATTCATATTTCTTAACTAGGACCTGGTTACAAACAACCATCTAATCTTGAAATATCTTCAAGTGTTGATTACTCTCTATCAGAACTTCATTTTCCAATTTCAATTTCATACACCTCTTTTTGAACTTCTTAACCCCATTTTTAAGCTTCTTTTTCTTAGAATTCTTACTAGAAATTGGTTTATCTATTACCTCTTTGGTAATTAGAAATACCTTAGCTTCAAAGACTTTTTATGTCTCTTGTAATTCTATTACTTCTTTAGACTCCTCTAGCGAAATTTATTCTTTACTGTAAAATACATTTAATGATTATCGTTCCTTTATAGGTTCTATTTGATTTAACTATGAGTGTACATGTAGATCCACTGGATCTCCCAATAGTATCTGAAATTCCATATTGAAAGAATCCAAATTCGAAGCTAGTGCTGCAATCCCATCAATATTATTATTTTCAAGATTATCAACAATTTCCACATTAATTGCATGGTATATTAACCCTTATACTTCCTTTACCAATTTAAACTTAGCAACACTTGATGCCTGGATTTCCTTAGTCATTTGAACTTTAGGGTCATCAACCACTTGAACATTATCAATAAATTCACATCCAAGAACATACACCACAAGGTCATTCTCCATCTTCTTATGTTTAGGAGTATTTATATATTTAGATTCCATAACCAACTTTTTAGCTCCATCATCTTACGAAACAAAATAAGGAAAAAAATAAAAGTTGATCAACAACTTTACATACCAGAGACACTGCGCTTTCAAGTAGATCAATTTCTAGAGCTGGGCTCAAAGGAGCCATGTTTGGTTCAATGATTGTCTCCAAATATCCATCTACTGAATTTTGTCCTATAGTGGTGCTCAATGGAATAGCTACTTCATCTGAGTGTTCCCCACATTCAACCTTCTTCTCTACCCCATAACTCTTCTTCTTATTTAATGCAAATAATTTATTCCTTTTCTTATTCTAGTGATCCTTTTCCTAAGGATTTTTCCATACCTCCATTAAAATTTCTTCCTCCTCAAGCATGGGCTTCTCCTTTTCACTAGCTAATATTTCCTCTTCCTCGGCTATAAAATTCTACCCTTTTTTGATTGAGGTGTTTTCCTTCTCAATATAGGGTTCCTTCTTCTGACCATCTAGGGCCTCTTCTTCTCCCCATAAAGATTTAATTTTCTTATAAAAAAGGGTTTGTTCATCCTCACCATAACCCTACTCATTTTCTTCCAAAATCAAGTCTTCATAGGAGCATTCATCCTCTCCATATATACTCTTCCTTGTATACATATAATTTATCCCTTTTCTTACAGGGGATGAGAGAATTTTCTGACCAAACCCTTCCCAAAAATTAAATTCATCCTATGTCTTACTATGTTTTCTCAACTTAGCCTCGACCAAAATTTTAATATGTCCATGGTGAAGCATGCTAGTCTCCACATGTTTTAGGCTAAGTCGAAACATTCTAAGCCATCTTGGTTAAACTCTTCAACAAATAAAATGGATTATTAATCTTTATCTTATATTTGAAACATGAAAATAACCATGGGATACATGAAGGCTATGATGTAACTACCCTCGTATGTAATGTAATTTTGGACTAGATATGGAGCTTCATTCCATTCTTCCTTCACCCATGCACGAGGAATTCAACTTCTCCAATTCCAATTTGGTTTCTTAGGTATTAGGAATTGGTTATAGTCAAATTCCTTTGTAGTTTTTTTAAACAGTTACTATTGTTAGACATTGAACTATTATTGGATTTGATGGTGAGGGAATCCATGATTAGACTTATGTTATTATGTAATTATATTAATACTATTGAGTTAATAAATAAATTTTTGGGGAAATATTTATGAAAGAGCACTAGAGTGTAGAAGACTTCTTGCCAACTTAGAAAAGTTGTGGTGGTCAAGTCCACATGATGGACCTTCCCTAAAAAGGTCTCCTAAAAATACCTAGGAGAAAAGTAAAAGAAATTAAATTAACATAATGGGAGAGAAACATTATCTTAATCACTTAGTAAGAGAGAAATACTAACTGGGAGTAAAGCACCACACAAGAGAAAAGTGTGCTTTAAAGAAAAGGAAATGTATCTTTAAAAATAAAAACTAAAGAAAAAAGGCCTAGGCAAATGGTTGGTAGACCTTAAAGTGGGATGTTGCTAAAATTTGTTGGGAAGAAAAATCAATAAAAATAAACACCTATAAATCAAAGAGGTGATTCCTGAAGGCAAGAAACTCTTGGCTCGGGGGGAACTACTAAAGGAAGTTCATGGTTGGGTGGAACGTGCATGTTGCGTGGATATTTCTCAAGTAGTTCTGGATGGTTAGCTGAAATTTTATTTACTCAAATATGGTTACAATTAAATTATAATATGAGGATGGAATTCATATAATTCTATTTATGTTTTGATTTTGCATGCACACACATATATTAATTTATCTCCTACAATAAGAGTTAGGAATTATATGTATGAAGAATTTGACATATAGATAAACCGGTTGATGTTAATGAGTTCGGAATGAATTAGAGGAGTAGGAATAGAATAGTTAATTGTAATATAAATAAAGTACAGAAGCCTATATCTACTTTGTATAACTCTATTTATTATTCAAAATCTAATTCATGATCGAATATGTATTCCATGGAGTATAACAAATGAATTATTCCATCTATAAACAAACTAGAGTGATGGATAATTGTTAATTCATATGAAGGAATTTTAACTAGAGAAAGAAGGGTGCACCAATAGAATGATGAAAGGTAAATAGTAAGCACTAACATTATACTCCAATCATTAATGATATGAAACAATGAACTACAAGAACCCAAAGTGAAAAGTCCCATAAGAAGAATCGAGGAACCATTAGTTATTTTTATGTTGGAGTTAAATCTATTGGAAATTTAATAGTGTAAACAAGTATACCACAACTTGAAAAGAAAGGAATCGTTACAAGTTAACAGTTAACACATCAAACTAGCTTATGCCATAAAGAAACTCAAAATCTATGAATGGAATAGGTACATCTATGACAGAGCCTTTTCTTACTTAAAATGAGACTTAAAGATTTCTATGAACATCTTATCTGCCATCTATTACAAATGTCTGGGGACTAGGTAAATCAATAAAGCATAGGGTACTTTTATAGTCATATACTCCTGGTACTAAGTTACATGAGGTAGATACTCTCGTAGCCTTACATTTTTCATAACTATGGAGATATACTGAGAGTATCCTTCAACTTATTTACTTTGTATGTAAGTATAAGAAAGGTAAAGGATATTTATAAGTAGTTATACCAGAAAAAGGAAAAAACAATGTATAAGAAATATCCATGGATATTTTTGTGAAATAGTTTCTATTATTCGTATTTTAGATTCTACAAGTCTAGGTAATTGGAGGAACTGGTAAGGAACTAGGCAATAGTAAAAGAGTTCAACTAACCATCCATATAGTACAACCCATGAATTGCATGACTGGATATGGGTGATCACCAAAGTAAACTTACCTAATTTCAATTATGTACATCCCATAGAACATAATTGTGAAACATATGAAAATAATAAATGAGTAACGATGAAATTGTTTCCTATATTAAATGAAACAGATGTACATCATTATCACACTCAAAGCCATAAAATAAATAGATACTAGGGTATTAATACGAAACCAAAATTGTCCATTTCTCTCTCTATAACACAAATAATAAACACCAAGAAATATTTATATTAGTGATACCTTGATTTCATGTCAATACAAAGGCATATATAGAATTTAAGAGAAAAAAAAAACTAGTATATAATCAGGTTAAAACTACCAAGTTCTTCATACAGCTTCCCACAAATCTAGAGCTAGGCTAAATAAAAGTCTTCTATAAGTAGTGTCTAATAGGCCAAGTGAGGTTGCAAAGAAATTTATCTGAGAGGAGTATAAACAATTTTATCAAGCATCATAAAACCCTAGATAGGGTTGGACCACTAAGGCCATGGAGGACCAACACCATGGCATAGAAAAAAGCAGGTCTTGTATGATAATATGTCGACCTAGAAAAGAGAAAGTGGTGGAAATAATTAACTTCGGATTAAGAGGCATGCAAGTTTTAGAGTAATAACTCATAGGGATAATTTCTTACCTGCAACCAATATGACCAACATAAATTAGAAGTTGACTATGTAGGAAAATTCTTGTAAAATCCTGGAGAAAAAAAAAAAAAATTAAAGAAAAAAAGGGAAATTACCTATTAGGGTGGTAGCCCATCACTACGGCACATAACATTGACCATGTATTTTCCTTTGGAAAATGGATATTAGAGTTGAGATGACTACATATCCTCCTAAAAGTAGAGTTGAATAAGGAAAAGTATCAAGTTGCTAGCATAATATTTTTTACGCGGTCAATGGTCTAAGGCTGCCTTGTTGTAATCACTATTATTTATGGAATCATTACAAGTTAGAGGAAGAATAATCATACCGCCACAAGTTTTATGGGAGAAAGTTAGAGCATGTAAACTTAGTCCACTGAGATTATAGCCAAAAGATTTATACATGCGTTAGGGAAACCATAAACTATTAGTTATCAATGAGGGGTTGAATATATTCTAACTATTGGTGTGGGAACAAAACACAATATTGGGAAGTATATATATAGATGAGGTAGAGAAAGGAAAGTGAGGAGATGGATGAATTAACTAAATAGCCAAGAAACAACAAACCCAAATAAATGAAATAGGAAGCATCAAAAGAAATAAATTACTATAATAAAACCCAACAAGAGTAAAAGGAAATATTCCACCAGTACCTCCCGAAAGAAACATCCCTAGGTGTTCTCTAGTCAGAACTTGTATGGGGTGAACTATAACCCCACAAGAAATAGAGAGAAACAAATGTGTGAGTAAAGGAGCGGAATGAGAACACGTGAATTATTGTTACCTAAAGGATTCATTGTTGGGTAATGGCATCGACTTGAGTCTAAGTAATTCTCCAATAAAAAATAAACCTGCAAGTGGAGTAAAAAACAAAGAAAAAATATTATCTATTAAACCTCAATAGGAACACATAGAATAGGTCATCTGTTAAGGGGAATCCTTCTAGCTTACCAAGGACATCGAAACTTCGACAGGATGTAAGGTAAGGGAGGATATGAATGCCATCATAGCCTTGTATCAAACCACAGGTGCCTAGACCCTCTACCTTCCTCTGTGCGACGTGTTGTACCCATGACAACATGTAGAGAAAAAAACAAAAGAAAAGAAAGCACAAACGAGGCACTGCTAATTTCAAGTCGAGGGTTAGCGTTAGGGAAACTTATTCTCCACCCATGGATTTCACTAAATGAATCTAAATAATTCACTAAGGTAGGTGCTTAGTGACCACATGGTCTTTACGTGGAGTGGGGATGCATCTTGATGGCCAATTCATCATACACTTTCCAAGAACCCCACTCCCAAGGTTTTTTTAAATTGCACATGAACATCTTAAGAAAAAAATTGAGAATAGTTGAGATAAAGCAACTTATACCCATTTTAATAGCCAACTATGTACAAAGACCCATGTGTTAGGCATAAAGGTTGTCTTGATAAACAAAAATAAATAAATTATATCAAAATCTCTTAGGTCAAAGGCGTGCCATTGGAACATACACATGATTTCACCAAGTCAACCTTGAACAACATGATTCTAACATCATAAATGGAGTTATGGTTATTGTATGACTTCTTGAGTAAGAAGTAAAGTGGAATATTACTAGGAAACCATAGGTGGAAATCAATTCATTAAATAACCTCTTTTGTAAAATCTAATGCAACAAATTACATCAGCGTGGAGTAAATTATAGTATTGACCATATAGGGGCCAGCCTTTCGATAAGGTTAAACCACAAACACCTATATACGTGGTTAAAGGTAGTGTTTTTATATCAATTGGCATGGGATAAGAAAGGGACAAACAATTTGAATCCTAAACATAATAGGAAATTAAAAGATGTTCTTCATACAAAAAACACATTCACTAGGTGTTATTAATAAAAGCACCAAGTGCTTGCTCAGATACATTTGTGAGTCTATGAAGGATACCCAACCCCGACTTGAAGAAACCACCACTATGTCATAGTTGTGACATACTTTGGGAGTAAGTAAGATTGTACTAAGCAACAATATTCTAGATGGTTATACCATAACTAGTCATATCATATGCCCTAATATAATGCTAATTAGAAGAAAAAATGATTTACAATAGAATATGTATAAATGCTAAATATTCTGGTAAGAGGGAAAATATCTAAATGGTTATATATATATATAACCACTGGAACAGGCAAGATTTTTTTTTTTTTGAGTGGAAACCAGGTATGTTACATCCATGTTCTACACAATTGAATCTTCATAGATAAATAGTTCTAGTTGATTAAAGTGGGCCAAAATATCATTAAAATTCTCTTGTAAAGCCACTGTCACCTTGAATTGCGTCTGTAGAACTTTTCATCGAATGGAAACCATCTATAATCCCTAAATAATTATGGCCTTGTCGATACTCGTGGAACTAGAGGTTTTCTCATACTACCTATTGAAGGGGGAGAACAAAATAATCTCAATTCCTTATATCTATATAAGGTTAAGGAAGAAGGGTGGTGAATGGTGAGAAAATTTTATGATTTATATTATGATGATCTATGCTATGGATTACACAAATTAGATCAATTTCAAATCATGCAAATGCATGGAGGAATTGAACATGTGTGACTCACGGTGATTGGATAAGGCTGTGTTTTTGTCTCATTGTTGGAAGTATACCTCCAACAATGAAGAACTATCCTCATTCTTGCACGATCATCTCTTATTCGAAGTGTAAGAAGGATTTCTAATGACAAAAACTCTAGATCTTAAATCAAAATTCTAAATATAATTCTCTCACTCACTGTAAAAAAATATAGCCCTTTAGAACCACAAGTATAAATAGGCATAGAGGTCTCCTAGGGAGAATTTATATGGATTCTTGGGATAAGGAGAAGTTAGGAAGATTCCCTACTATGCACCCAAACCAACTTATAAAAGTGATCCTCTAATATGATATCCTAGGGAGTATGAGATTCTAGAACCTATGTCATCGTCATTGGGAAAAAAGGTATCATTCTGATATAAAATTTAATGGAATGACAAAGGATCCCTATGAATTCAAGGAATCACCAGTATAAATGTCACTGTATCCTAGTGATGATCCATAAAAATCAGTAGAATGAAGGGTTAGACATTTTCAAAAGGGTCAACAATATAGATACTCATGTGTACTGACTCAATGGAGAAATGTCGGCTAATAACAAGTACCAACAATCAAGATAAGTATAGGTGTAAGGATAGTTCACTAGAGATCCAAAAACATGTGTAGGATAACAAGAAGGTAGAAGGAAGCCAATCAAGAAAGAGGTATAGACATGTATATGGAGGAACAATTATGCTCAACAGACCAAAAAGAGAATCAAGTAACCCTGACAGATCATTAGGCTGTGCAGACAGAAGAAATTATAATCAAAGGAAGAGAAAGATATTTCCCATGCAAGAATAATTCAAGAAAGAAAATCTCCCTACATTTGATGGAGAAGTAAATAAATAAAAATATTTAGAGGCTTGTCTCTTAGGAATAAAGAAGTACTTTATATTGAATGATTATTCAGAGGACATAAAGGCTTAGGTAGCCATCTTTAGTTTGAAGGAAAATTTTGATATATGGTGGGAGGATTTCAATAACATCAAAGGTATCAGAGAGAAGAATATAACGTGGAGGATAGTTTTAAAAATACTTCCAATCAAAGTACTTATCCTAGAAATAGTATAATTGGAGAGCCAAGGAATTATATGAACACAAAATAGGTAAGATGCCACCTAAGGAGTATGCGAGCAAACTCCTGGAACAACTAAGGTATGTACCTTACATCACAAATGAGAAGACTAAAATCTATAGGTATGTCAGTAGGTTACCACAAGCATACCAAGACATAATATAATTCAATTAATTTAAGACTTTGAAGGAGGTTATTGGGAAGACAACCATTGCTATGAATAGTTTAAGCATAAGGTCAAGGTCCTGAACGATTAGGAGCAAAAAGGAAAATGGAAAATAACCTCTTGATACAAGCAAGAAGGAAAGGGCGGAGAGATTAATAATGTCTCCCAAACTGAACAACAACAAAATTCAAGGATTAATATAAATACACCCTAGAAATCAGTGAATGGATAGGGTAAAGGATCTAGGAAAGAGAAGTATACATTGTTGGGAATGTGGAGAAAATGATTTTTAAGGAATTTTTTTTCTATTGCAAAATACTGGCAAGAAGTTATATAACATAAAAGAGGAAACAACTGTGAATGGTGTGTCCCAAAGCATTCCTAGGATATATGCCACATTTGATAATAAGTAGGAAGACCAAAAAATAATTATCATTGAAATGAAAAGTATGGTAAAAAACAAACCATTCTCAATTTGAATTGACTCAAGATATAAGTTCATCTATATTAGCCCTAATATTATGGAAAACTATGAATTTCGAAAGAAAACACATTAAGAGCCATTTCATGTTCAGTTTGCCACTGGGACAAGGAGATGAATAATAGATATGGGGGAGTCTTTTCTTGTAGAAATTAGGGTTATCATTGATGTATTCAAATTTAATTTTCTACCATTGGGATCATTCGATGTTTTGATAGATATGGATTGGATAGAAGCCCATAGGGAAAGGATGGATTGTTATGACAAAGTATTGGAGTTCCTTTGTTATGAAGGTGAGCCAACAATGCTACACAGAATTAAGATGCTAATAACACTTAGAATGATCCCAACAATGTTGGTAAATAATTGTAGTTGAAAAGGTCATGCCCTTTATGTGATCAAGATAAAAGAGGGAAAAGAGGCAAGTGCATATCCCTTAACAAATTTTGTAATGGTAATGCAATATAGAGATGTATTCCCAAATGAGTTTCTAGGAGTACCTTCCACTAGAGATATTGATTTCATCATAGAGGTGATCTCAAGTACACGACATCAGTGAAATCCCCATAGCATATGAACACCCTTGAACTCATGGAGTTAAAAATTTAATTGAAGGAACTAACAAGGATGTGATACATACAACCGAATGTTTCACCATGGGAAGTCCTAATACTTTTTGTTAAAAACATTACAGGTAACTATATAAAGAGATTATGAAAAACAAGTACCTACTTCCCAGGATTGGTAATATATTTGATCAACTGAGAGGTGTTGTATTTTCCAAAATCGATTGAAGGACTAGATACCATCAAGTGAGAATTGAAGAGGAAGACATTTAAAAGGAAACATTTAGGACAAGGTATGGTCACTACAAATTTACTATAGTGCCATTTGGGTTTACAAACATTCCAACAACCTTTATATTGTAGATAATAATTCTCTTGGGCCATATTTGGACAAGTTTGTATTGTTGTTCATGGAGAACATTCTAGTGTACTCAAAGGATGAAAAGTAGCATGAATATCACTTAAAAATAGTTCTACATTTATTAATAGAGCACAAATTCTATGCCAAGATAATAAAGAAATGTGAGTTTATTCAAACTCAGTTTCAGTCTTTGGGTCATGTAATCTAAAAAGAAGGAGTGGTTGTGGATCCAGAAAAGATAAAATAAATAATGGAATGGCCTGTGCCCCAAAATGTTAAAGAGGTCAAATAATTTATGGTGTTGGCAAGTTATTATTGAATATTCATTCAAAACTTCTCAAATATTGGGCATCCCATCAATGCCTTACAAATAAAAGGATTGAAGTTTCAATGGATACCTGAATGTGAAACTAGTTTTGAATATCTGCAAAAAATACTCATTTGTGCACCTACCTTAACAATAGCTTACCCAAAAAAGGATTTTGTATTTTCCACTGATGTTTGTAAGGAGGGACTATGTTGAGTCCTGATGCAAGAAGGACATGTAATTTGGTATGAATCCAAGAATTTGAATGAACATGAAAGGAATTATGTCGCTCATGACTTGGAGCTAGCAGCCATTAAACATGCATGGAAAAAGTGGAGGCATTAACTATAGGGAAGGAGGTTTGTGTTGATGACTAGTCACAACGGTCTGGAATACTTGTTTGACCATCCATGCTAAATTCCAAGCAAGCCAGGTGGCTAGATTTGATCAGTGAATTTTATTTTGAAATTAAGCACACTGAAGATAAGGATAGAAACGTGGTAGATGAACTCAGTAGATGTTTGCAAGAGGTTCACCTAGCATCCATAAGAAATTTCTAATTTAGATCGAGGAGAGGATAAAAGAAGGGTTGATAAATGATGAACATTATTAGTATGTGAAGAAGTGTTGCAAAGAGTAGTGAGATGGATTAGTAAGAAGAAGCTACTAGCTTGATGATGATGGAATAATAATATTCAAGAATAGGGAATATGTGCCTAATGCAAGGGATTTAAGGAATATTACCATGGATGAATTCCATAAATAGCTTACTGAGGTCACCCCCAATATCAAAAGATGATGACAACCATGAAGGTAGAGTGCAGGCATCCAGATCGACTGGTACAACCAATTCTAATTGAAAAATACAAGTGGGAGGTAATATCCATGGACTCCATTATAGAATATCCTAGGACATCTACACAGCATGATGTTATGATGGTGGTAATGGATAAGTTTAGTAGGGAGTCTCACTTTATAGTAGTTAGGTATACTCAAAAATAAATATGTATAGCTCAGATATTCAAGAAATACATAATCAGGTTGCATGGAGTACCCAAAAATATAATATTAGGTAGAGATACCAAGTGTACTTGAAAATTTTAGAAGTTAGTGTTTGCTTTTTTGGAACGGATCTATCCTTTAGCAAAACTTATCATCCTAAAAAATGTAATAAAAAAAAGAGAGAAAATAGAATATTTGAGGACATGCTAAGGATGTATGTGATGCATCAACCAAGAAAGTGGGAAGAATACCTTCCACTAGTGAAGCTTCATATAACAATGGATATCAAGAATCATTGGAAATGAGTCCCTTTGAGGAATTTTATGGAAAGAAATGTACAATCCCATCAATAGGAATGATCCAGTAAATAGAGTAATTGTCGAGCCATATTTGTTGAAAGAAATGGAATAGGAGATGATAAAGGTAAGACAAAATTTAAAGGCAACCCATGACAGGTATAAATGTTATGCAGACCGATAGAGGCTGCATAAGAGTTTCAAGTGGGAGAGTATGTTTATCTCCATATAGAGCCAAAGAAAATCTCATTAAATAGGGCTCGTGTGCCATGTTGGCATCGAAATATAGCTAGCAATTTTAGATATTGGAGAGAGTGGGGACAATGGCCTACAAATTGGCTTTACCACCCATAATGAAATCTCCCAATTGTTTTCATATTTCCTCGCTTAATCATGACACTAATAATGTTGTTGAATTGTATATGATACATGTGGAACCAGAGGGAGAGTTTCAACCAAAACCATTATGCATCCTGGATTGGACAAAAATCATGCTCCTGAATAAAAAAAATAGTAGGTTAAGGTGTAATGGAAGCATTTTGGACCTGATGAAGCCACTTGGGAGATGGATGAGAAAATAAGGGTGTAGTACCCATCTTTATTATTGAATAAGGAGATATTTGAGCTATATGTAAAACTCAGTTGTGTTTGTTTTATGTTGTAATAAGAACACTGAGGATGGTATTCCCTTTAAGGTTGAGGTATTTGTGACACCCCTAGTGTATACTCCCCTAAGTTTTGGTAATGTAATAATAATCATAAAATTATAAAAGAGTATATATTTTGTGTAATTTCCTGAAGTGTGGGATAACAAATCCATGATCTAGGAGTGAAGAGTAAAGATGTACCCATGTGGGGTTGGCTAGTAGCATCAATTAAGTTTATGGTGAAGATTCCAAGAGGAACATGAAGGCACACTTTGAAGAAATAATAAAAACTAAATTGCATAGCAATGTGGGGGTTGGAAAACTTGGTGAGAGTAAATTATGGCCAGAGTGCAAGAGGATTAAGAGGAAATGGGAATGATTGATTTCCAAGGAATGGCTGAGAAAACACTCAAGTTGGTAGATAGGTTTGAGAAACCACATGCATATGTGTTCTTGTTGAGAAAGAGATTTGATAAACCACCCATGGTGCTTGTTGTGTGTCGATAACGCACTCTTAGAGTGCTTGACATAGTCGATAAACCACACAATGTTGTCAATTATGTTGTTATTGACTAGCTAATAAACCACCCATTACCATATGTATTTCCTCTCCTCTATTTACTGAATGAGGCTTCCTATTAAATTTGTTGAAAAAAATTCACCTTAGATTGTGGATCTGGCTTAAGGGGGACTATTATAAGTGATTCTGGCATAATAGGTCTACATTTGGGTGAAAATTAAAGTCCCACCTTCAGATTTTCCATTAGATTTATTGTATTTTCATGTATTCAGTAGAGGGATGTGAAGTTAAATATTTCCTTAGGAAATTTAATGTTTGGCTCTAAATGATGTTGCATTTCTATGTAACATTGGTGCACGAACTTACTGAATGAAATTATTGAATTATTATGGTTCTTTTTATGAATTTTCCTCATGCATCTATTAGATAAATGCTTAAGTTTACTATTTACTGTATATGGAGTGTATTACGGGTTTAATGGCTGATAAATGGCTCTAAATCACAATATGGAATACCCTTTTTCATGTGTGGAACTGAGAGGCTGAATTTCTAGATAATTTCCCTAAAATGCATTTTTTATTGTGCTCTTTCAAAACCCTACGTTATGGTCTAGATGGCTTAAGTATGAAAGAGATGGACATATCCCCATTAAATGTTGCATACCTATAGAAAAACTAGGTTGGCCATTAAGAAGCTATACTTTGTAAAATGGATGACCAAGATGGTAACATAGCTACTATGTGAAAGAATATAGGTGTATTTAAGGTAAAACTGCGTCAAGACCTTAATAAGACCAAGATATATATATATATATATATATATATATATATATGTATATATGTATATATATATATATATATGTATATATATATCTATATATGTATATATATATCTATATATGTATATATATATATATATGTATATATGTATATATATATGTATATATATATATATATATATATATATATATATATATATATATATATATATATATATATATATATACATATATATACATATATATATATATATATATATATATATATATATATACATATATACATATATATATCTATATATCTATATCTATCTATCTATCTATATATATATATATATATATATATATATATATATACATACATATATATATATATACATATATACATACATACATACATACATATATCATCTACATATATTTTAGGCCTAATTAGGCCAAGATCGTAACATGCTCAAGATGTATTTTTCCTTGCACAAGTATTTGTGCATGGCAGAAAGGGCCTGAGGAATCTTTAACTATATATATATATATATATATATATATATATATATGTCAGTTGTGTAGAACGGGGTCAGAGCCATGACCCAGGGGCATCAAACCCCCAATGGAGCACTGATGGTTGGGTTTGTAACCTTTTAGGATTATGTTCATGCACTCCCCCTTTTGTAGTGAATATAATCACTCAAGGAAATTAGGCCTTGAGCCATATACACCATGTGGTTGAGTGCCATGACCATAGAAAAAAATGATGTGGGTTTAAAATCATTGATTTTTGTAGAATATGTGGGCTATTGGATGACCCCTCTGATAGAACCCCTAATGTCACCCCATTTATTAGAGACTATGAAATCACCCTGAAAATTAGACCCCATGAAATTATGCCCATGCCCCTACCTCGATAGTTTCATATGGCACCTAGTGCAGTCCCAGTGAGATTTCATTCCTAGGGTTATGTGGTAGGGGGGAGTGAAAGTGCACACACGTGTGGGTAGGTGACAAATGTGTAGGAAGAGGGGTTCATGGTGGGTAAATACATCAGGCAATTGGATGAAAACATGCCCATTGGATTGACCTAGAAGTATGAAAGAGTGGGGATTCATGTAACTGCAAAGGTTCTGTTTTGACAGTTTGAATGAGTTAACTATGTAGAAAATCCCTAGGATTTTATCTTTGAGGTGAGGTGAGAGTAGAGGGGCCTACTTACCTCAATAGTGCATTAGAAGGGGAAAAATTATATATTTATGCATAACCTTGTGGGGGCCTTTCAATACATCAATGAATTCTTACACATTACCAAGAACAATACATAAGTGGAAAATGTTATGACTTGGAGGGCCATGCGAGCACCATGTGGTGACCACATGGGAGCCAGATGGCTAGTCTTGATGACACGGGATGTGGCCATTGGTTGAGTCATTAAAAGCTCATATATTTTGATCTAGGCGTCAATTCCAATTTAAATTTGTACTGATGGAAAGGTCTCGATGAGACAATCACAATGAAATATCCATTTTGTGTTTTGAATGGTTAGAAAAATGTCAAAATTTTAGATTCCATTTCCATAACTAGAACCATGGAGGTCGGCTCAACTTAGTAACTACCCTCTTTCTATATTAAAAGGATTATGGGTGGTAATTTGGTATGCTACACACTATTTTTGTATATTTCTTTTGTTATGAGATTATGAAATATTATCGAACTTTAACAAGCTCAACTTTCATTTATTTCTCTAAGTTCTTCATTTGTTGGAGGTTCTCTTATTGCTCTTATAAATTATTTATTTTTACTTTATCACTAAGCTAATATTCACTTTTAGCTAGCTATCCTTCAAGGTTAAAAATTATCTTATTTATTTGCTTGATAATCTTAATTAGAATTTTTAGTTACCAAAGCTTGGCATTGGAAAAACCTCCCATCGCGCTTGCTAATTCTCCTGCCAATTGTTCATCACTCTATTTAGGTCCATCATAAATAATATTTTGTTGTATCAGGAACACACTTGTATGATAATTTTTATTCCTTGAAACTCTTCCTTTCAGGTAGTTCTTTTCTTAACACTGAAAAACCAATCTTTAGGAGGAATCTCATTCTCCTGAATTAGCGAAAGATCATGAGCATATAGATCCTATGAGGAATACCTATTCGGTGCAGATGATATGGGATATTTATAAACCACAATAGGTGTAACCAGGGAGGTTGCCTCTTCAACTTTAGTGTGTTTTATAGGAGTTTCAAAACATGGAGGTATATTTTTGAGGTATTTTTTTTATAACTTGTTGGTGTAGTGTTCAATGGATTTTTTCCCTTTTTATCTACTAGTTCCTTTTGCACTTTTTTGAGCATCCTCCAAGAACTTTGTTGATTATATTAAATAAGAAAAATGTTTCCCTAATTATCTTATCGTGAGATTTTAGGTAGTTTCATTGTTCACCAAAATTTATCTTAATGAATAAGTATAGGTTGTGAAAAACGTTACTAACCCTCAAATTGCCGGACTTACTGAGATTTGCCTTAGATATATTGTTTTTAGCTCACAAGGTGAATAAACTGGACAAACCACAAGAGTAAAAGTGGGTTATCTTATTGTTTCTAATATTTTAATGGACATGTTTGAGAAGAAATCCATTAATAGTTGTCCCACAAAACCAAAATGATGGAAGAGCTATGTTGACGATAGATACATGAACTGGCGTCATGCTAATTTGGAACTAAAAAGATTTTGGAACATCTAAATGGAATTTATGATGACATTAAATTCACCATGGAACTTGAAAATAATAATAAATCCCCTTCTTGGATGTTCTTCAAATAAGAAATGAATATGGAAGCATTAGACATCTGGTATATAGAAGTAAAATATACACTAATATATATATCCATGTTGTTATCACTACCATCCAACATAGAAGATGGTGGTGCTTAATATAGTAATCACTAGAGCCTCAAGAATATCAGGCAAAGAACATTTGCAACAACAAATTGAACACCTAACTAAAATCTTCCTTGTTATTAGATACAATTACAAAGATATTTTACAATTATCAAAAGTGCTCATAGGAGATCCCCTTTACCTGAGTTTCTATCCTCTAATGTGAAATAATTCCTCCAATACATCCATGGTACACTTTAAAACATCACTAAGGTCCTCAAAATAAATGGAATTTCAACATCATTTAAACCCCTTGAGACCATCTTTCACAAAAGGAGATTTGTTAAATATAACATTGACCAACTGTAGTTCAAAGGGATATATAAGATTAATTTATCATGTGGAATGTGTTACATTGGAGAGACCGGTCGGTCATTTAAGATAAGGCTCAAATATCATGGAGATAACATAAGGAAAGAAATAATACACTCATCCACTCTCACAAAACACTCTTCTGAAGAGAAAAGCCACTTATGCCTCGATGAATCACTAAGGAAGGTCACTATTTCAAGCACAAGTTTCAAGAAGAATTGGAAATCATAAAGAAGCCTAAAAATATCAATAGGGATGGGGGAGTTGAATTCAGTAGACGTTGAATCCCTCTACTCTCGCACAAATAACCTTCACCTTTTTCTCTTCTTTATTTCTGTCCTTTGTCTTTTATGATTTTCTTCTCCCTAACTTTTCTATTCTTCCTCCCCCCTCCTATCGTTTTGGTTCTCTTTTCCATACCAAAATTTGCATTCTCTTCTTCTCCCATTATATTTTTTCTCTTCTTGCTTAATTTTATTATTACTTGTCTTATTTTATATTTTAGTTTTTAGGGTTTCCTTTTTCCTTGTATTCTATTCATTATCTTTCTCTCCTTATTTTCTTTGTTCCTTTTGTTCCTTTTCATGCCTTGGTCTCTTTGTTTCCTCTCTCTCTTTTGCTTTCTCTTTCTATTTTAGGTTTTGATTTTTAGTTTTTACGGTTCTTCCCTCTCTTCAAATCGCTCGCTCATTCCCCTTGTTATTTTTATTGTTTATTATTTTTTGTTTTTCCTTTGGGGCGAACATATCCCCCCCTTGTTTTCCTCAATTTTAGTTTTTACGATTCTTCCCTCTCTGCAAAAAATACTCATTTTTGCACCTACCTTAACAATAGCTTACCCAAAAAAGGATTTTGTATTTTCCACTGATGTTTGTAAGGAGGGACTATGTTGAGTCCTGATGCAAGAAGGACATGTAATTTGGTATGAATCCAAGAATTTGAATGAACATGAAAGGAATTATGTCGCTCATGACTTGGAGCTAGCAGCCATTAAACATGCATGGAAAAAGTGGAGGCATTAACTATAGGGAAGGAGGTTTGTGTTGATGACTAGTCACAATGGTCTGGAATACTTGTTTGACCATCCATGCTAAATTCTAAGCAAGCCAGGTGGCTAGATTTGATCAGTGAATTTTATTTTGAAATTAAGCACATTGAAGATAAGGATAGAAAGGTGGTAGATGCACTCAGTAGATGTTTGCAAGAGGTTCACCTAGCATCCATAAGAAATTTCTAATTTAGATCGAGGAGAGGATAAAAGAAGGGTTGATAAATGATGAACATTATTAGTATGTGAAGAAGTGTTGCAAAGAGTAGTGAGATGGATTAGTAAGAAGAAGCTACTAGCTCGATGATGATGGAATAATAATATTCAAGAATAGGGAATATGTGCCTAATGCAAGGGATTTAAGGAATATTAACATGGATGCATTCCATAAATAGCTTACTGAGGTCACCCTCAATATCAAAAGATGATGACAACCATGAAGGTAGAGTGCAGGCATCCAGATTGACTGGTACAACCAATTCTAACTGAAAAATACAAGTGGGAGGTAATATCCATGGACTCCATTATAGAATATCCTAGGACATCTACACAACATGATGTTATGATGGTGGTAATGGATAAGTTTAGTAGGGAATCTCACTTTATAGTAGTTAGGTATACTCAAAAATAAATATATATAGCTCAGATATTCAAGAAATACATAATCAGGTTGCATGGAGTACCCAAAAATATAATATTAGGTAGAGATACCAAGTGTACTTGAAAATTTTAGAAGTTAGTGTTTGTTTTTTTGGAACCAATCTATCCTTTAGCACAACTTATCATCCTAAAAAAAGTGGTAAAAAAGAGAGAAAATAGAATATTTGAGGACATGCTAAGGATCTATGTGATGCATCAACCAAGAAAGTGGGAAGAATACCTTCCACTAGTGAAGCTTCATATAACAATGGATATCAAGAATCATTGGAAATGAGTCCCTTTGAGGAATTTTATGGAAAGAAATGTACAATCCCATCAATAGGAATGATCCAGTGAATAGAGTAATTGTCGAGACATATTTGTTAAAAGAAATGGAATAGGAGATGATAAAGGTAAGACAAAATTTAAAGGCAACCCATGATAGGTATAAACGTTATGCGGACTGATAGAGGCTGCATAAGAGTTTCAAGTGGGAGAGTATGTTTATCTCCATATAGAGCCAAAGAAAATCTCATTAAATAGGGCTCGTGTGCCATGTGGGCATCGAAATATAGCTAGCAATTTTGAATATTGGAGAGAGTGGGGACAATGGCCTACAAATTGGCTTTACCACCCATCATGAAATCTCCCAATTTTTTCATATTTCCTCGCTTAATAAATATTTTCATGAAACTAATAATGTTGTTGAATTGTATATGATACATGTGGAACCAGAGGGAGAGTTTCAACCATAACCATTATGCATCCTGGATTGGACAAAAATCATGCTCCTGAATAAAAAAAAAAATAGTAGGTTAAGGTGTAATGGAAGCATTTTGGACCTGATGAAGCCACTTGGGAGATGGATGAGAAAATAAGGGTGTAGTACCCATCTTTATTATTGAATAAGGAGATATTTGAGCTATATGTAAAACTCAATTGTGTTTGTTTTATGTTGTAATAAGAACACTGAGGATGGTATTCCCTTTAAGGTTGAGGTATTTGTGACACCCCTAGTGTATACTCCCCTAAGTTTTGGTAATGTAATAATACTCATAAAATTAGAAAACAGTATATATTTTGTGTAATTTCCTGAAGTGTGGGATAGCAAATCCATGATCTAGGAGTGAAGAGTAAAGATGTACCCATGTGGGGTTGGCTAGTAGCATCAATTAAGTTTATGGTGAAGATTCCAAGAGGAACATGAAGGCACACTTTGAGGAAATAATAAAAAGTAAAATGCATAGCAATGAGGGGGTTGGACAACTTGGTGAGAGTAAATTATGGCTAGAGTGCAAGAGGATTAAGAGGAAATGGGAATGATTGATTTCCAAGGAATGGCTGAGAAAACACTCAAGTTGGTAGATAGGTTTGAGAAACCACATGCATATGTGTTCTTGTCGAGAAAGAGATTTGATAAACCACCCATGGTGCTTGTTGTGTGTCGATAACGCACTCTTAGAGTGCTTGACATAGTCGATAAACCACCCAATGTTGTCAATTATGTTGTTATTGAATAGCTAATAAACCACCCATTACCATATGTATTTCCTCTCCTCTGTTTACTGAATGAGGGTTCCTATTAAATTTGTTGAAAAAAATTCACCTTAGATTGTGGATCTGGCTTAAGGGGGACTACTATAAGTGATTCTGGCATAATAGTTCTACATTTGGGTGAAAAGTAAAGTCCCACCTTCAGATTTCCCATTAGATTTATTGTATTTTCATGTATTCAGTAGAGGGATGTGAAGTTAAATATTTCCTTAGGAAATTTAATGTTTGGCTCTAAATGATGTTGCATTTCTATGTAACATTGGTGCATGAACTTACTGAATGAAATTATTGAATTATTATGGTTCTTTTTATGAATTTTCCTCATGCATCTATTAGATAAATGCTTAAGTTTACTATTTACTGTATATGGAGTGTATTACGGGTTTAATGGCTGATAAATGGCTCTAAATCACAATATGGAATGCCCTTTTTCATGTGTGGAACTGTGAGGCTGAATTTCTAGATAATTTCCCTAAAATGCATTTTTATTGTGCTCTTATATATATATATCTATATATATATATATATATATATATATATATATATATATATATATATATATATATATATATATATACATACATACATACATACATACATACATACATATATCATCTACATATATTTTAGGCCTAACTAGGCCAAGATCGTAACATGCTCAAGATGTATTTTTCCTTGCACAAGTATTTGTGCATGGCAGAAAGGGCCTGAGGAATCTTTAAATATATATATATATATATATATATATATATATATATATATATATATATATATATATATATATATATATATATATATATATATATATATATATATATATATATATATATATATATATATATATATATATATATATATATATCTATATATATATATATTTATGTCATTTGTGTAGAGCGGGGTTAGAGCCATGACCCAGGGTCATCAAACCCCCAATATATCTATCTATCTATCTATCTATCTATATATATATATATATATATATATATATATATATATATATATATATTTATATATTTATGTCATTTGTGTAGAGCGGGGTTAGAGCCATGACCCAGGGTCATCAAACCCCCAATGGAGCACTGATGGTTGGGCTTGTAACCTTTTAGCATTATGTTCATGCACTCCCCCTTTTATAGTGAATATCATCACTCAAGGAAATTAGGCCTTGAGCCATATACACCATGTGGTTGGGTGCCATGACCATAGAAAAAAATGATGTGGGTTTAAAATCATTGATTTTTGTAGAATATGTGGGCTGTTGGATGACCCCTCTGATAGAACCCCTGATCTCACCCCATTTATTATAGACTATGAAATCACCCTGAAAATTAGACCCCATGAAATTATGCCCATGCCCCTACCTCGATAGTTTCATATGGCACCTAGTGCAATCCCGACGAGATTTCATTCCCAGGGTTATGTGGTAGGGGGGAGTGCAAGTGCACACACGTGTGGGTAGGTGACAAATGTGTAGGAAGAGGGGTTCATGGTGGGTAAATACATCAGGCAATTGGATGAAAACATGCTCATTGGATTGACCTAGAAGTATGGAAGAGTGGGGATTCATGTAACTGCAAAGGTTCTTTTTTGACAGTTTGAATGAGTTAACTATGTAGAAAATCCCTAGGATTTTATCTTTGAGGTGAGGTGAGAGTAGAGGGGCCTACTTACCTCAATAGTGCATTAGAAGGGGAACAATTATATATTTATGCATAACCTTGTGGGGGCCTTTCGATACATCAATGAATTCTTACACATTACCAAGAACAATACATAAGTGGAAAATGTTATGACTTGGAGGGCCATGCGAGCACCATGTGGTGACCACATGGGAGCCAGATGGCTAGTCTTGATGACACGGGATGTGGCCATTGGTTGAGTCATTAAAGGCTCATATATTTTGATCTAGATGTCAATTCCAATTTAAATTTATACTGATGGAAAGGTCTTGATGAGACAATCACAATGAAATGTCCATTTTGTGTTTTGAATGGTTAGAAAAATGTCAAAATTTTAGATTCCATTTCCATAACTAGAACCATGGAGGTCGGCTCAACTTAGTATTTGCCCTCTTTCTATATTAAAAGGATTATGGGTGGTAATTTGGTATTCTACACACTATTTTTGTATATTTCTTTTGTTATGAGATTATGAAATATTATTGAACTTTAACAAGCTCGGCTTTCGTTTATTTCTCTAAGTTCTTCATTTGTTGGAGGTTCTCTTATTGCTCTTATAAATTATTTATTTTTACTTTATCACTAAGCTAATATTCACTTTTAGCTAGCTATCCTTCAAGGTTAAAAATTATCTTATTTATTTGCTTGATAATCTTAATTAGAATTTTTAGTTACCAAAGCTTGGCATTGGAAAAACCTCCCATCGAGCTTGCCAATTCTCCTGCCAATTGTTCATCACTCTATTTAGGTCCATCATAAATAATATTTTGTTGTATTAGGAACACACTTGTATGATAATTTTTATTCCTTGAAACTCTTCCTTTCAGGTAGTTCTTTTCTTAATACTGAAAAACCAATCTTTAGGAGGAATCTCATTCTCCTTAATCAGTGAAAGATCATGAGCATATAGATCCTATGAGGAATACCTATTCAGTGCAGATGATATGGGATATTTATAAACCATGATAGATGTAACCAGGGAGGTTGCCTCTTCAACTTTAGTGTGTTTTATAGGAGTGTCAAAACATGGAGGTATATTTTTGAGGTATTTTTTTATAACTTGTTGGTGTAGTGTTCAATGGATTTTTTCCCTTTTTATCTACTAGTTCCTTTTGCACTTTTTTGAGCATCCTCCAAGAACTTTGTTGATTATATTAAATAAGAAAAATGTTTCCCTAATTATTCTATCGTGAGATTTTAGGTAGTTTCATTGTTCACCAAAATTTATCTTAATGAGTAAGTAGAGGTTGTGAAAAACGTTACTGACCCTCAAATTGCCGGACTTACTGAGATTTGCCTTAGATATATTGTTTTTAGCTCACAAGGTGAATAAACTGGACAAACCACAAGAGTAAAAGTGGGTTATCTTATTGTTTCTAATATTTTAATGGACATGTTTGAGAAGAAATCCATTAATAGTTGTCCCACAAAACCAAAATGATGGAAGAGCTATGTTGACGATAGATACATGGACTGGCGTCATGCTAATTTGGAACTAAAAAGATTTTGGAACATCTAAATGGAATTTATGATGACATTAAATTCACCATGGAACTTGAAAATAATAATATAATCCCCTTCTTGGATGTTCTTCAAATTAGAAATGAATATGGAAGTATTAGACATCTGGTATACAGAAGTAAAATACACACTAATATCTATATCCATGTTGTTATCACTACCATCCAACATAGAAGATGGTGGTGCTTAATATAGTAATCACTAGAGCCTCAAGAATATCAGACAAAGAACATTTGCAACAACAAATTGAACACCTAACTAAAATCTTCCTTGTTATTAGATACAATTACAAAGATATTTTACAATTATCAAAAGTGCTCATAGGAGATCCCCTTTGCCTGAGTTTCTATCCTCTAATGTGAAATAATTCCTCCAATACATCCATGGTACACTTTAAAACATCACTAAGGTCCTCAAAATAAATGGAATTTCAACATCATTTAAACCCCTTGAGACCATCTTTCACAAAAGGAGATTTATTAAATATAACATTGACCAACTGTAGTTCAAAGGGATATATAAGATTAATTTATCATGTGGAATGTGTTACATTGGAGAGACTGGTCGGTCATTTAAGATAAGACTCAAAGATCATGGAGCTAACATAAGGAAAGAAATAATACACTCATCCACTCTCGCAAAACACTCTTCTGAAGAGAAAAGCCACTTATGCCTCGATGAATCACTAAGGAAGGTCACTATTTCAAGCACAAGTTTCAAGAAGAATTGGAAATCATAAAGAAGCCTAAAAATATCAATAGGGATGGAGGAGTTGAATTCAGTAGACGTTGAATCCCTCTACTCTCGCACAAATAACCTTCACCTTTTTCTCTTCTTTATTTCTGTCCTTTGTTCTCTTTTCCATACCAAAATTTGCATTCTCTTCTTCTCCCATTATATTTTTTCTCTTCTTGCTTAATTTTATTATTACTTGTCTTATTTTATATTTTAGTTTTTAGGGTTTCCTTTTTCCTTGTATTCTATTTATTATCTTTCTCTCCTTATTTTCTTTGTTCCTTTTGTTCCTTTTTATGCCTTGGTCTCTTTGTTTCCTCTCTCTCTTTTTCTTTCTCTTTCTATTTTAGGTTTTGATTTTTACTTTTTACGGTTCTTCCATCTCTTCAAATCATTCTCTCTTTCCCCTTGTTATTTTTATTGTTTATTATTTTTTGTTTTTCGTTTTGGGCAAACCTATCCCCCCCTTGTTTTCCTTTTACTTCTTTTTTTACATTTTACTTATTTATTTTCTTTAAACCTTACCTTCTCTTGAGAACTCTTCTTGATTATGGGTTCTATTTATCACTAAAAACATCAATAAACAATGGAAATTATGTATTTATCTTTGATGTAGTATTATTGAAAGCTTAACCACAAACATATCTAAAGAATAATATTGTTTTTGTCTTCTTCTCAATTAATAGCATCTATTACCATGTTAGATCTTGTTTAAAATTCCTACTGAGGAGGATCTATTTCCATCTATTAAGGTACTTCCTATATTAATTGTGTTGGAGGGACAATAGTATTCTAGGTTAGTGTTTCCGCAACTCACAATTTAGTACCTAATTGGAAGGTAGGTGGTAAGAACCTCTTTATTTTATTTTTATAATTATGGAATTAAACTTGTTTATGGGTAGTAAGTTGCTAAAATATTTGAAGAACCTATTTAAATGTTATATCTCCTCTAAAAATTTCATCATATAAGGATTTCTCATCAATATATTTTCTTTCTCCCATATGCAAGTAGTGCTCGAACACAATCTTGCTAGGATCATGTTTCTCTAAATCAATAAATGATAACTTATTTTTTCAAAATATTTAGGTTCTAACCCATATTGATGGATATTAGGTAATCCATAGACATTGATATGGATACGTAAATAAGGCCAAATAGTTTTGGAAGCAAGGTGTAAGTCTCTGACTACACCTGTGGAAATTGTTTGGTAATCGATTTCCCTACATATAAGTTTGTTGTGTATAATTATAGGTAAATCAATTGGAGGAGAGGGATAAACATACATTCAAACATATAAGAAGGCTTTCTCTATGTATCAATGAAAACCTTATTTCTTCATCAGTTATTCTAAAAGGTGGACGGCCAAAGGAATTCTCATAAAGAGGAATCATGACAATGTGATACATTTGATAGCAATGGTAATTTTAAATTTCTTCCCGTAACATGGAACGATAAATATGTATAAGATGAGGGGAATTAATAGTCCATTACAACCCATTTGAGGAAAATGGGTGTGGAAGCATACGGCATTCATACTATGAGAAAACATGAAAAAAGGAAGGGTGGTTTCATATATTTCCTATTTAGGATGAGAGTTCATTCATTTCCGGAGGTTGTCTAAGAGAATAATTTCACACTTGAATTCTTTCACATACTCTCTCTCTCTTCTTTTTCTATCACTTCCGTAATCATAGGTCTTATATGTTTTACTCTTCTATTATAAACACTCCAGGTTTTATTATGGATGCACAAAGATTTACATATTAATATGTCATTTTCTTATTTCAATAATTAAATTTGGATTCTATTCCATTTATCCTTTTAATTATATTTATGTTTCATGCTTGGGGATTTGATTTCACTTAGACCTCCAGACATTTAACTTTGTTATATGAATAAAGTTAAATACCCTTTTTGGGAAAATGGACCCAACACAACCGATAATTAAGGGATTATCCCTATTTCATTTTTATTTTTGATGTGTATTATTATAAGGCTAAGGGTTAACAACATATCTTTTTTATGTGAATAAAGTTAAATACCCTTTTTGGGAAAGTGGACCCAACACAACCCATAATTAAGGGATTATCCCTATGTCATTTTTATTTTTAATGTGTATTATTATAAGGCTAAGGGTTATCAACATATATTTTTCCATGACTAAGACTATGTAATGCTCGTTGTTTCTATGTGGGATTCAATCTATATAAAATGCACTCCTTGGCTTACGTTTTCCGATCAATATCACCATTCCACAATATTTCATTCCAATTCTTATAGTTATAGTACCAAGGTTTAACATATCATGAATTCAATTCATTGGTACTCCTTAATAGAGCATCTATTATATAGTTTATATACATAACTTGTAATATCAATGTGGGATGGGATGGATTAACTCAACACTTGGTTGCTTAGTCCACCTATCCTAATGGGAATTTTCCACACAACCTTGCCCATGCAAACTTAACATGCCAGTTATACTATGGGATGGGAATGGTGGTGATCACTCCTAAGTAAGACTGTTAAACACACATGGACATCAAAGACTAGGAAAGATAAATCATTCAGTTCATTTTTTATTAACATAAGATACACATTTATAGTACAATAGGTGACTCTTGGGATTCAGATCCCAAGGTCTCTTGGACTGCTTTTGTCCATTCGAATTCCACACTAACCCTTTAGGATTAGGTGTCCAACATTCCCCCCCTTAATCCGAAGGGTTATGTATGAGTCCAAGAAGAGAGCTGTAATACAAAATGTGCAAAAAATGCATGGCAGCACTAGGCTGAATGTGCTCTATGAAATGTTGGTAAAAAAAGGGCGGTGGTTTAAGGATGACCACCAACACTGGAACGCTTAGTGCAGTTCCCGGAACTCTTCCAAACTGGCGAGAAACTAAAGTTTTCTGCTAGAGGAAGTGATCCTATTGTTTTAAAGAGGGAAACCTTCAACCATAAAAGGGAGGTCTCACCCCGCATAAAAGGTAAAACTTCAACCTGAAAAGGGAAGTCTCAACCTGTGATGGTTTAAGGATAACCAACAACTCTGGAATGCTTAATGCAATTCCTGGAACTCTTCCAAAACTGGCAAGAAGCTGGAGTCTTCTGCTAGAGGAAGTGTTCTTAATCTGTGATCGGGCATCTTTGTCTCTGGCTACAACTCTGAAACTGGTGTGGCAGGTTGTGGCTCAGGCTCGCTTGATGTGGCTTTGAAGCTTGTAGATGACCATCATTTCCCCCCCTGTCAGGTACAAGGTGAGAAGATGGAGAAAACTCAACTGCAAGACTGTTCAATACTCTGGAACAAGTTATGACATGTGTTTGGAATATCTTCTTGGCTGTTGATGCCCATTGCCAAGAAGCGATCCATCCAAGATGAATCTTTGTTCTCGCAGGACGTTTGTTTTTGAAGCACCTGTGTGAAGAATGGCTGGTTTTATGACAGTGATTACATGGATGAAGATCAAAACAGTGATCTTTCAGATGGCCAACTCGATCACAGTGTTGGCATTTCTCAATCTGTTGTTGTTGTTGTTGTTGTTGCTGTGGAAGAGGAGTAGAATCTGGAACAGCTGGAGCTGAACTGTCATGAAGAGCAGGTGAACTGTCATCAATGAATCCAGCACTCTGAAACTGAATGGGTTTTGAGTAGTCTGGAATATGAAAGGACAAGTCCTTGTCATATCCAAGACCAGTTCTGTGTTTGTTGTGGACAAGCTGTTCCCAAGGTCTGATGATGGGCTTGGGAAGTGCAGACTGAGTTTCAACATCTGCATGTAAATTTGTTGTTGTATTAGGCACAAAATTTGCAACATTAGTGTCTTGCTGTTTATGGGAGTCTGTTTCAATTTTCTGAACAGAAACAGGTTCAGAATGATGACTCCACTTCTGTAATTCTTCTTGTTGTAGCTTTGTTTCTAGCTGCAAAAACTCAATATTTTCCTGTGCATTTTGTAGACATGTCTGAATGTCAGCAATAATGTCTTTATTGATTATGATTGCGCTGTCAGTAGAGGATATGATTAGAGTTCTCAGTAACTCTAATATTCTTTCAGGCTTAGCCATTTCTTAAAAATCCTCCAAATCCCACAGAAAAATGTAAGCTGCTAAATATCTTCAAGTTTACACAAGAAAGCCCTGTAGCTTAAAAGAAAAAAACAACCAGAGATATCTTGAAACTATGAAAATTATACAAATATCACCGAGCACAAATCCTTTAATATTTTGAAAAAATCCTTCGACTGCTGCAAAAAACTATCAGTTGCTAAATACCTTCAATCCACGATCAATGTGCATCATCACTGTTAAATACCTTCTAGATGCAAGCGGCAGGCATAAAAAATTTGTTATGGCCAACCAGCCAACTAAGTGGACACCTTCCTCTCTATTGGTCCTTAAATTTGATCTCTGTTCATCTTGCTTTGGAACTCAAAATTTAACATTATTTGGGATTGATATCAGGAAAGTACAGTATGGATTTGGCTACAGACGTTTTCATTGCAGAGGATTATGTCAAAAGCCGCTACAGGAGGACGGACGGTAGAACTGAATCACCTTACAGTAATGAACACAAGTCTCAGAGCCCTGCTCATCACATCAATCTCAGTGGGGACTTTGCCTCAAACTTATCTTCGGCTAGATGCACTAGTACTATTTATGATTGCGCAAGCAGAGGAGGATCATGGAGTCTGGAAATCATTATTCTGAATTGTCTCACACCATAAAATTGATTTCATATCCAATGTAGCTTAAGCAAGCAAGAAGAAGGGGGCATCGTCCACTGTGATCCCATTCTCATATTTTTTTTTTTTTTTTTTGACAATTTAATTTATTGAATTCATCAGTTTTACATGAATTTCATACACAGTCCCTTTTAACTTTATGTAAAACCTTTCTTATCTCCAGTTATTGAATGAAGCCAATGGCTCGTTGCGCTATCTTCATCACTTACAATAATATAAAGAAGTATTGGAGCTTCCGCCATTCTGTTAAGAATAACAACCGCTACAGTCACTTATACCAGAACACGGGGGGATATAATTGCTGACATAGCAATGCAGGTTCTGCAAAGCTCGAATTAATGTGACAGTGATCCTTCAGAGGCTCGGACACCCGATTCGATGAAGACAAAAATTGATAGCATTCAGAAGCTTTTGCCTTAAGTTTGAAAACTTACTACTTCTAATGCAGCTTCTGTTGTTGCCGCCTTGTATGGCTACGTCTCGGGTTCGAAGCTCGTCGCCTTTAAATGAGAAAAAGATCCTGAAATCTGAGGCGATTCGCGGTAATCTAACAGAGAGAAATAAGTGATGTCAGGAGACAGGTCGCAGGGTCATGTCTCGACGGCGTTGCGAACAGCTGAATGAGGTTGTCAGGGTTTCAGAAAGAAGAGCGCCCCTTTGATACCATGTCCTTCAATAAAACGCAGTCATCATACCATTCAAACACAAGCAGTTATTCTTTCACCAAACTCAGTTTTGAAAGGCCGCGGGAGGTAGGTCATACAGATTTTACGTTTACACTGCTCACTCTCCAAATTCGAACTCTGTCTGACAATGATGCTACCCCACCAAACCAATTTTTAAAAGGCTAAATCAGCTGGACAAAAAGAAAGATTCATCGCCCTCCTAGTCGCCTTCCTATCCCCGTAAGTATCACGGTCCCCCTTAAAGTTACGAGTGCCTGCTAGGCATAATTCTCCTTGTTTGTATCCGAGAAGAGCTCTGCACTGTCCACCATAATCAACACGAATAATGCTATTTTATAACTGCTAAAAATAGCACCTGCGCGCGTTCAACATTTAAAGTAAACCCTAAACTTTTAGTCGACCTGTAAACGAACTTAAGACGCAGAAATTAAAATGAAAACTCAGAGCCTGTCAGGCTTCAATACAACGCAGTCTTCATGTGTTTCTCAAGGTGAGGCGAAGCGAGAAGGAAAGCCGAATCGGTGAGGCGGTATGATGCCAGGAAACCGAAGTGCGACTGAAAATTTGTTTGCAGCAGAGTATGTGGATTGTGGTATGATTGTGGCCCGAACCCAGGTGGACAGGAGGTGGGATTCGGAACAAAGCAACGCAATGCGATGGACCATACAAAAAACAAATCAACGCAATGTGTTCTGTTGAATATTTTACAACGCTTCTATGCATTCATCAATACGCTCAGGTAAAAAACGCATCAACGCTCACGCTCAGGAAATACATTCAATATCAAAACGCATACCAATTACTTATGATCTGAGGGCGCAGTCTCCAGAGGCGCTCAGGACAGTCATCTAGAAGGACAGAGGGCGCAGTCTCCAGCGGCGTTGATGACAGAGGCGTTATAAGGCAGCGGCAGCATGTCAGGAGTGTTGGAAAAGAATATGGCAGAGGGCCAGGACTGACATGCACATAACAGGCCACAGAAAAACAAGTGGCTCTGATACCATGTTAAACACACATGGACAGCAAAGACTAGGAAAGATAAATCATTCAGTTCATTTTTTATTAACATAAGATACACATTTATAGTACAATAGGTGACTCTTGGGATTCAGATCCCAAGGTCTCTTGGACTGCTTTTGTCCATTCAAATTCCACACTAACCCTTTAGGATTAGGTGTCCAACAAAAACTTACGGTATTTTCTATATTCCCTTTTGTAACTTTGATTTCACTTTCTCTTCATTGAAGTCTCTAGTGCCAAATTTTAATACGCCCTATCTGGTATAACTCCATCCCTTTGTGCTTCATGGCGACTCGCTACCGTTCCGTGACTAGGGTGAAAGTAGAAGTGGGTTTGGCTATTCCACATTTTGGTATGCCTATGTCACATTTCCTAGAAACTTGAGTTTCCCCATTGAAATTGTATTGTCACATAGTTGAATGTCTATCCCACTCCCTTTACCTACCTTAAAAATGTAATTTACAGGTTGTCACCCTTCTCGTGTACCGACAGGGGTTGTATTTATAGTCTCAGTGATTTTTAGAACATCATCGTCCCTACAGGTAAGGTTGGGTTTACCTCAGTGGTTTGTTTCTCTTGTCCATTTTCAATTCAAAGTTCATTAGTATTTATAATTTCCATGATTCCTTAGGATTTTCCAGTGCATGAGAACCCTGATATTTTCTTTCTTTAAATATTAACCAACTTCTCATAGGCGAGGGTTTATCTCATAATCCATTTCCTTTATAGGTCTTTACCAATTTTCGGCACAACGTAAGGTGGGGACATTTCAAGACTTTGACTCTATTTATCAGTTGCAGGTCGGCTCACCTTCCTCTACCATTTGGGTCACTTCACACGAGACGAGACTAAAGGTTTATTGTCGTGCTACCTCATGTTTTTCTTTTCACTATCTTAACTTCTTGGGTTTTCCTGTTAGGTGCTAAGGAATACCCAAACCAAAGACCCCTCACATAAATTTTCTATAATGGTGTCAAATCACTACCATGTTTTGACAATTTTTTCCGTTCCTTTCCTTGTAATCTAATTTCTTCATTTCGTTTGTGGTGCTCTTGGTAGGTATCCACTTTGAATATACCTTTACTTTTTCACGGGTTCATGTCTATCCTCCCAGTGGCTTCAATAACTAAGTGAGGGTCTTACTTCCAAGTTGGAAATTCCTATTCAAGTTTGTTGCCTTATGGATGATATCTTTTGTTTTGGGTTTCACTTACCAAGGTTCCTTATCGAGTTCATCGATATTATAGTGTCAATTCCTATAGATGGACTCATATATAAAAGTTAATTATGGATTTTTATTTTAGTTTCTTTTGGAATGGTTGTATAGGGTTTTCGGTCTTTAAATTGGCCCTTGAATCTTTAGACTTTTTGACATGTTCAAGATGAAATAGCCTATACTCACTATTTGTTTTTCTAATTTTCAATGAATTAATTTTGAGCCTTTTGTTCGTTACTATATGGTTTCCTTCATTTTGGCTAATATGATGCACAAAAATATATGATACTATATGTATGAGCATCTTTTCTAGTGGTCTTTGTGGTTTGATCATACGTATAATTGGTTACTAAGATGTCATTCGTAGTTTATTAACATATATAGTATTACCTATTGGGTGTACTACTATGTAATTTAAATATGGTGACAGGTTCTTGCATAGATTATTGTCATACCTTTGTTTCTAGTTTCTATTGATGCAACCATTGTACGTTATAGGGACACCATTATTTTAGTCCATCACATAACTTAATTTTTCCATACTACATGTTAATGAATCCTACCCAAAATAATTGGGACACCTACATTTTATTACTGAGTCAAATATCCTTTCAATCAATTTACTTAATATTTTTCATTTAGTTTCTCATGCTATAGTTATATACTTCAGTATGCTTCTTTTAAAATTATAGATTATATTATATGCACATCAGAGATTTATTTTCGCATAACTATATTTTGACCTATATCTCATTGCCATTCCACGAGAGAACATATGTGAGGTGTTACTTATAGATATGTATATTTGAGATATCACTAAGGTGTTTTTTTCAGAGATCATTGTAGTATTTACACTTCATTAATCATGTCAATGATTATTGGAGAAATCTGTTGAATACTTCATTTAAGAAGAAAAATTTGTATGACTGAATATTAACTTCATTAATGTTTTGTTACTAGATGGTTCTATTATTTTGTGTTTCTTTTTCTTCTTTAAAAGTTATGCGCTTAGCAAATGAAACAAATTTTAGCTTCTCTAGTCACTTATCGACATTAGGCGGAAAGGAATTTGACATGCATGCATCATATATTCTTTTCTAGTTCTCATACCTTTGTGTATACTCTATTAAACTCACGAGTATGCTATATACATACAAAATAAATTTTATATATTTATGCATATAAAAACTCTTAGTTCCTGCTTATTTATTTCCAATTCCTAGGAGAAGATACTTACCATCAAACTCAAATACTTGCATGCACAAAGAAATTCATATACAGTCACTAATCTACATAGTCTCTTTGATTTTAAGGTATGTCTAATGAAGGATACATGCAGTCATTAATAGCCAGTAATAATTTAGAGGATATACATGTACTAGGCATACATAAATAATCTACCTAAATATGTCTACAACATACATTTCATTAAGTAATCTTCGTCTACATATCAATTATCATGCACCATCAATAGTGAAACACAACAAAATTCTAACTGTAATTACTACTTGGAAATTACTTAGGAAATGAGCACGTTCCTCCCAACCATGAGCTACATATACCAGTTCCCCCTAAGTTAAAATATTCTTTCCCTTCAAAATGAACAACCCCTTTTATTCCTCAGTGGTTTTACTTATGGATTTTCTTCCTAGGATGTTTTTCTAGAAATGTCCTTCTTTATGCTTTGCCAACCTTTTTTCCTAGGAATTTTGTTTTAGTTTTTTTTCGAAAAAAAGATTCTTTCCCTTTATCTTAAAAGCCTTCCTTTTTCTCCTGCAATGCTTTATTTCACCCGACTCAGTATCTTTCTCCAACTAAGTGATTTAACACAATCCTTCTCTCTTATTTTTTTTAAGTCAAATTCTTTCTAATTATTTTCTCTTAAGGATTTTTAGGATATTTTTAGGAAGGTTTGTCATGTGGGCTTGAACACCAACAAATTTTATTAAGCTGGCAATCAAATATTCTAAATTCTATTTCTCTTTACTAAGTTTTTTGTCTAATAATTTATTTACTATATTGACAACAATAAAATAATTACATCATCATAAAAGCTCAAACATGGCTTTCATATCCATTCAATCCAATAATAATTCCATGTCTAAAAATAATCAATGTTTAAAAGCAGAAATATAGGGGTGTTACATCTTCCTCCCCTTTTTAATTAAACATCATCCTTAGTGTTTATCCTTTAGTTATCTTTTTGGAACAAGGATAGAAATGATTCTCGCATTTGGTCCTCCATCTGCCAGGTGGCCTCCTCTGGGGTAAAGTGCTTCCATTGCACTTTAACCTGGGTGATGGCTCAATTCGAGAGCAAGGTTCCTATTTGATCTAATAGTTGAAGTGGTTCTACCCGTAAATATCCTTCTGGCTCCACCTATAGAAAATTCTATTCAATCATGTGAGAGTTATCATGAAAATATTTCTTTGGAAAAGATACATGAAAAACATTGTCTACTTTTATATGGCTAGGTAATGCTAGTTGGTATGCTACGCAGACAACCTTTTCTAGGATTTCAAAAGGATCACAAAATTTTGGTGCTAGTTTAGCACAAGTTCCTAGCCTTAGTGTGCTCTTCCTTGGCTTAACCTTTACATACACATGTTATCCTACTTTAAATTCCTTGTTTATTCTCTTTTGATCTGCATAATTTTTCTGTCTATCTTGTGCAATTTTTAGATTTTGTTTAATTATTTTGTACCACTTTCTCCATTTCTTGTAGTGCATATATTCCTAGGGTTAACTCGTCTTTTGAATGACTCTGGTTGAGTTGTGTATGACTTTTATTTCCATATAAGGCTTGAAAAATGCTAATTTTTATAGAATCCTAGTAACTATTGTTATCGGAAAATGCTACTAGATGTAGTATGTCTTCATACTTAGTAGGTTTTTCTATGACATACATACTTAGCATTTTATCCAAACTTTGATTGGTTCTTTCTATTTCTCCATCGGTTTGGGGGTGATAAGTTGTACTGAAATTAAGTTGGGTCCCCATTCCTCCAAACAAGGTTTTGTAAAACATAGAGGTGAATTTAGCATCTCTATCAGATATCACCATTTTCAGTAGAACGTGTAACCAACAAAATTTCCCACATAAAAATGTCTGTAATATGTGTTATTCCGAATGGATATGGCGCTATTATAAAATGTGGTTCCTTGCTTATTTTTTCAGCGACAACCATAATGGAGTCATGTTTCCTTCTTGTTCTCGGTAGTCCCGTAATAAAGTCTAGAGAAATCACTTCCCATTTCCACTCTAGAATGGGTAGTGGGTTTAATAGTCCAACTCGGTGTTTGTTTTCTACATTCACTTGCTAACACTCTAGACATTTAGATCATTTTTTTCCATTTTTTCTCTTCATACGAGGCCAATAAAATTATTTTCTTAATGATGAGACCATTTTTTGGTACCATGGATGTCTTGCATACGATTTCTTTTTATGCTCATTTAAGATAATATGCTTAAAAGAATTTGAAATTGGGATATAAAGCCTATTTTTGTAGGTCAATATTGTTTCTAAATCTTCTATATAACTAGGGAATTTTGTTTGCTACAATTTTTTCTCAATTTCCTGATAAGTTTCATCTTCCTATATTGAATTCCTGATATTCTCAACAAAATTTATTTTAGCACTGCTAACAAAAATTTTCATTAGTGAATTTGCATGTCTACTTAAAGCATCTGCTAATTTATTTTCTTTACTCTTAATATGCCTTATATAAAATTCAAATTCATTGAGAAAAACCATCCACCTAGCTTGTTTAGAGTTTAGATTTGATCGGTTGAAAAAATATTTCAAGCTAATGTGATTAGTAACAAGTGTGAACATTTTACCCAATAAGTAGTGCCTCCACCTTTTTAGAGCGTGTATGACAACAATTAACTCTAAGTCATACACTGCATAATTCTTGTCATGTGTTTTCAATTTCCTTGGATCATAGACTACTACACAATTATCTTGTTTTAGAACACCACCCAATCCTTCTAGACATGCATTGGTACATACTACAAACTCCTTTTTTGGGTTTTCAATATTGAAAATAGGAACTACCATTAATAAATTTTTTAGCTTGTCATAACTTTCTTGGCACTTAGCTGTCAATTCAAAATTTACCCCCTTTTTCTGTAAAGAAATGATGGGATAGGCAAGCTTTGAAAAACCCTCAATGAATCACCTGTAATATCCTGTAATTACCATGAAGGATCTGATATCTGACATATCCTTAAGTATGGTCTAGATAAAAATGGCCTTTACCATTTTAGGATCAAGAGATAATCCTTCGTTTGAAATGACATGATATATATATTGTATTATGTCTTTGTAAAATTCACGTTTACTAAATTTTGCATATAATTGATGTTATCTCAAGGGTTGTGATACCATTCTCAGGTGGTATTCATGTTACTCTTCATTTGTAGAATACACTAAAATGCCATCTATGAAAACCAACACAAATTTATCTAGGTACTTACCAAACACACTATTCGTTGAACACATAAATGTTGTAGATGCATTTGTAAGACCAAATTGTAACACTACAAATTTGTAGTGACCATATTTGGTCTGAGAAGTTTTTTTATGAATGTTTTCATCCTTTCTCCTTAGCTAATTATACCCTATTCTCAAATAAATTTTTGAAGATATAGTTTCCCTCTTTACTTGATAAATCAGACCATCAAGGTGGGGTAACGAGTATTTTTTTTTTATGGTCAATTTTTTTAATTCTTTGTAATCTATGCACATTCTAAATGTGTCATATTTCTTTTTCACAAATAATATTGGGGCTCCCAAAGGTGAAATGTTGGGTTTAATGTTACCTTTACCGAGTAATTCCTGTAACTACATTTTCATCTATAATAACTTGGGAATGCTTGTTTGATAAGGTACTCTAGACAATGGGGTAGCTCCAGGCACTAAATCAATAGAGAAATCTATGTCTGTTCGGGGAGGTAGTCCTAGAATTTCTTCTCAGAATGCGTCTCTAAATTCCCTGATTACTCGTAGTTCATCTAATTTTTGTTTTTCTATCTACTAATTATTTTCCTCAATCTAGACAACAAAGAGTTGATAACCTTTTATTGCATTTCCTTTTAGCTATAATTCTAAAATTTGTCTAACTAAAATAGGTTTTGGTATTCCTTTTATCAGTTGTGTCATTCCTTCATCATTGACACAACTCATTTCATTTTCTAAATAATTTACTAATGCTTTGTGTTTTTCTACCTAATCAATGTTTATTAACAAATCATATGATCCTAAAGGAAGTATATTCAAGATTAGTTCAGTTAGAAAACCATTTCAATTAACATGAAACTGTCATACATAATTGCTTACCCTCCTCTTTGAGCTTTTGGCTAATAGTACTAACCATGCATTTCAAAAACATTCAGTCTTTAATTTTCACTTTTCCACTTTTTGGGGGCTAATATATCTAAGACTAGCCCCTAGATAAATTAGTATAAACACAAGTTGGTTTAGTATGCTACCTTCAAACTCGAGCATTGTGGATTAGTGGTCCCCTTCTCTATCCTCTAATGCTGAACTTATTTGTGGAATGTTTCTTTCAATATCATTTATTGTTGTTTCTTCATGCACAACTTGTATATTCTGAAGAGATATCGAGTTGTGTGGACAGTCTCTCAACAAGTGAGGTTCTCCACATCCCCAACACTTAAAATGTTATCTTTACTTAACCCTACTTACCCTTTTATTATTTAGTTTCATTGGTATTGACTTGATTTGAGATTGAGCATGTTGAGTTGGATTACTTTTGTTGATCTTTCTGCACTGGTGATCCCTTCCAAAATTCTTCATATATGTAGTTTTTTGTCTCTTCATCCCACTTGTAGCTTTATTTTTGTCATTATCTTACCAAGATTTTGAGATTTATCCTATATTTTTAAACTGTTGATAACATAGTATTTCTTTCCTCACTATTTTGTCCATCGTCTTAAGGATTGTCGAATTCAATCCTCTCCGTATAAGAAACTGGAAAACAATTTAATAATCTCTATACTTTGTGTTTCCCTTCCTTAACGTAGGGGACATAATGTAGTAGATTAGTGAATTTCGAAACAAAATCATCCATAGTTAGTTGTCCCAAATTTTAATCATGGAAGACGTTTTCCATATCATCATAGTACCATTAATTTAAATATTTAAACTTAAATTATTTTTGGAATTCCTTGCATGAAATTGTCTTCTCTTCTAGGTTGTGCACTTTTTGACCTCGTCCCACTAGATAGAAACTTTCCCTTGCAATTGATAAATTGTCAATTTGGCCTTCAAATTTATATCATACTCATACACTTGGTGTTGGCATTATGACTAATGTGTTTTCCTTGATGCCAACCTACTTGAGAAAGATGCATTTGATGTCAACGGTGCGATAATATGATATCAGGAGTATTGTTACAGATGTGACAGAAGACATGGAAAGAGAAATGGAAGTTTTGTTATAGATGGATAAAAAATGTGAAGATTGAGAAATTATGTGTGGTTCATGTGAAGAAGGGTCACATACATATGTAGGTCCTATGAATAAAATTCGTGCACATAATATGAATCATGGAATTATGGATACCAGGGGTAATTACCATGGTGATTTCCCATATTAATTGTTGGGGCAGTGTCTACTTGTTTCCATCAACGCATACCATCAACATTATCAAAAGATTTACTTGAGGTATTGGCTAAGTAAAAATATATATAAGAAGATGGAGATCGAGAATTTGGGCATGAAAATGAATAGTCTTTCATGTATGATTTGATATGAAATAGGTTTGCACCGGGGAGCAAGGAGAAGACTTAGATTTGGAGGATCTGAATGGGCATTAAGTACTAATGCTTATACTTGTATAATGTGTGTATTTTTAAATATATAATGATGCAAGATATATTTCACTGTGTTTGAAGAAATATGTAATTTAACATTAAAATTTATAGAAAGTATGATTCTGGTTTGCAACGAATATTTTCTTTAGTAATTTAAAGATCTATACGTCGGTCTTCTTCAGTAACGATGCGTACACATGCAGATCTGGTTTAGCATAGTTATGTATAAATTTTGTGATATTGTATTAAATATGCTGGTATTTATACGTGGGCGTTACGGATGGTAATCACGTACACACGCATATCTGTTTCATGGAGGTTGTGTATATGTACTAGGGTTTTCAATTGTTGCCTGATGATGATAGTTGATGATATATGTTCTATTTGTTGTTATTTGTCAATGATGTCTTGATATGCATGGTGTGTATCTAGCAATTTTGACCAGGTTGAGCTAATTGTGGATTGGAATATTGGTTAGTGATGATGCTATAGGATGTTGATTTGTGATTAATTTGCCATGGTGACTCATTATGACAGTAACTAAGAGAATGATGTATTTTTAGAATTCAATGATTTGAGGTTTGTATGCAAGTTTCATTTAGAGGAAGCATGTATATATGCGACTGTACTTTAGAACATACATGTCTATATTTAGAAGTTAATATCTGGTCAGAGCTTGCAATGTTTCTTGATGATGATAGGTTATGTTCTATTTGTTGTTGTCTCTTGATGATGTTTATTTGTATCTAGCAGTGTTGATTGAATTAATTATGCATTAATTTGATTTGATTGCAATGGTTGGTTGATGTTCAGTTCAATGATTAGTTTTCTTCAATATATAGTGGTTTGATCCTTTAGTGACTTAGTTGGTTTACAATGCTTCATTGATTTATATTTTGAGATTGAGTTTGGCACATTGGTTTGGGATTATTAGGGATGTGGGTCCAATGTGAAAATATGATGAAATGTGGCCTACAGGTTGTTTGATGATTGTTTGATAGGTTTATCCAGTGTGAAACATTCTGAAACATGGTCCATAAGGTGTTAAGGGTTGCATCCTTCTGTGAGGGGGTAGGAGCTCCCTTCCGGTAGGAGCCAATAAATGAGATTAGGGGGGTTGTATCTCCCTTCCAATGGGTGTTGGAGAATGAGTAGAGGTTGTAGCCTCCTGCAAGTGGGTGCCTACATGATGGTAAGAGTCTACACCCATACATGATTTAATAAGAATATTTTATCTATATAATAAGAAAGAAGACATAGACGACAACAATTGTGGTTTACTCCCACATTGTTTTCCCCCTAAAATCTTGGTGTTTTATGCGTTTTTCTTATGTGCTATGATTTATATGTTCTTTTCTGCTTTCTAGATGGTGAATGAATTAATAATGCAATGACTAAGTTAACTCACTCATGAAAGATATCACAACTTAAGTAAACTGGATTTATGTTTTTTACATTCACTAGAGTCACATACACACACAGGTTACATGAAGAAAAATAGCATACAAAAATATAAATGTGAATTTCAAAGTTAAAGTGAATTAAAAATATTGATTCACCACACCCCCCCCCCTCCCCCCTTTGCGCTCAATATTTTTCTTAACAATTGGTATCAGAGAGGGTACCTTAGAAGAAGCTTGATTGTTTAAAGGGAGATCTATCAATGTGAGTAGTCAAGGGGGAGTATATGGTACCAAGGAACCTTTTTTGAATGGATCTAATTTTATATTTTGGAAAATCAGAATGATAACATATTTTCAAGCACTAGGAGGTTATCTATGGGCAATCGTTGAAGGTGGACATCAATACCCAACCTCCATTTCCACAGATGATGTAGGGAAGAAATAGTATGAGATCAATGCAAAGGTTGTAAATGCTATATTGGGAAGCTTGGTTGAATCTAATTTTGTGAAAGTTATGTAGATGAACACCACAAAGGAAATATGGGATAATCTTGTCCAAAGCTATGAAGGTAACACTAAGGTAAAAAGTGCTAAACTTCTAAAATATAGAATTCAGTTTGAAACTATTAGAATGCATGATGATGAAAGCAGTACAACAATTTTCCTTAGAGTAGACGATATTGTTAACTCAATGAAAAATCTTGGTGATGAAATAAATGGTACTACTATTGTTGAAAATATTGTGATATCTATAACCCCAAAATTTGATTCCAAAGTATTCTCCATTGAAGAAATGCATGATTTAAAGAATCTCACTATTAAACAGCTCCATGGGATCTTGACAACTTATGAGATGAGAAAATGGGATACATCAGGTATTAGAGAAGAAACATTCAAAGCCAAAAACAAATGGAAAGAAAAAGAATATCCTAAGGAAATAAGTTACATTTCAGATGAAGAAGAAGCTAATTTTGTGAAAAAACTCCAAATGGGAACTATCAGGTTCAAAAGTAAGTTTCCTTTCAAATTTTTTGCTTATGGAACACAATACAACAAAAAAGATCATTGGTGAGGGTCATGTCTATGACAAACCTTTAAGTTTTATCACCAACGTTTCATATGGTGATGGCCCTTAAAAACGTGTTGTTGTAAGTGCATATAGTGATGGTCCTTTAAGGTTTTTCACCAAATCCATTTTCAATGACACTTTTGGTGAGGGTTGTTAAATTCCCATCATTAATTCTCTATTTGGTGATTCTTCTAGTGATGATTTTTTATTAACTCTCACCAATGCTCTTTTTGATTACTTTTGGTGACAGCCAAAAAATTTTCATCATCATTAATCATTCCAATGAGTTTTTGATGATGTTATGTGATTGTTGTTATATTTTTTTTCAAAAGATAATGATTTAAGTCGACCTTATGGAGTATTTTTCATTATGTTTCCAAGGCCATAGTGGTTAGAGTCAATAAATTTCTTAACAATTAATTAGTGTTTATCATTTCCCTCAAGTAATGGGAATATAGTTTTCATATGAGTCAACACATGACTAATCTCTGTTAGGTTTATTATCTAGCGAATTCCCTTTAGATGAAGTTCCATTATTGTGTGTGAGAACCATATTATTTAATACATAATCAAGCATGGTCAAATCTATTAATCGAAGATACCTAACACTCATCAACACTCCTGACACACCTTGACATAATTTGGCACACACTAACACTCCTTGGCACCTTGCATGGCTTGGAACATCTTTGTACCTAGAACATATTTCCATCACTAGGATGCCCAAGAACATGTTGGCATGCCCTTGCACAACATAACACTCCCCTAACATGTGTTGGCATGCCTTGTGGTCCCTAGCATACCCTGGAACACATTGGAATGCATTGACATACACTAGAAACATTGGCACATGACATGTATTGGAACCTATTATTAGTTTGACTAGCATGCCCCTTTTGAAAAAGGTAAAGTACTGACTTATTAACCCTCTTATGTGTTCATTTCCTTCCATTTTATCTTGGTTCTCCCTTTGTTTCCTTGACACTCAACACATTTTGGCACATGCTTTGTAACTTCCCTCCTCCCACATCTACCCAAGTAACTAGCCAACTAGGGTAAACATGTGAAGGGAGAGGTCACTATGATATGATTCAACCTCCTTGGTAACCTTAAGGAAATGGAATCGATAGAACACATCAACCATACCTTCAACATCAATAACAACAACCCTAGGAGACATCTTAGCCACTCAAACATCCCACCCCTAGGTCCAACTGATTTTTTTTTCTTTTTGTCCTCTAGATTCTCTCATGCTATAGGCATGCCAATGTCCAAAGACCTTTGATCACTCTCATAGGCCTATGTGTCAGCATACAGGGACATTTCCCAGCAGACCTATGCCATTGTCCGCAGAATTCAAGGCACTTTTATAGTCCATAATTTCGGTCGTTGGGCATAACTTGTTATAACTTTTAGAATCCATTAAAGACATGGTGACAAGACTAATAAACCAAAATTTAACCTTGGGACTAGGCCTGGCCATCCCCAACCAGGACTGAAATTTTGTCAAACACTTGGCATCAATGCAACCTACAGGTCTAGGATATAAGACAGAGCATGAATGAATAAAAACACTTATGAAACATGACAAGAAGGATCACCACTTTCTCCATTGAACTATTATAACATCAATTAGGTCTTGCATCCATCATTTTAAGAATTACAAGCAAATACATGAAATAACCGTGACATGAACCGGTCACATAACCATGCTTATAACGAACATTAAAACATGAAAATAATGGAGATATAAAAACCATTAAATCCACATATAAACAAGTGCAAAAGAAAGAGAACTTAGCTTTCATTAATCATAAGCAAATCTGATTATGTTCAGGACTTCCATGTAACACCCGACTGTAGGCATGGCCGAAGCAATTTTGTTTTTCAGCCAGTGGCCCTTGTGCCATATTCTAAGCATGAATGTGGGATCTCATGGAAAAAACAATACAAAAGAAACCAAGGGAATCTAAAGGTTAAATCACCTCCACCCTCACCAAATTGTGATCACACCAAAACTAGAGCTCCGATCACAACCTGAACCAAACTTGGAATGGCATCCAGAATCCATCACTATCCTTGAGGAATTTTTTGTCTCCTTGTCTCTCAGGATTTATAGAAATCCAATCTTGAATCACTAGGCTCTAAATGGAGACTAGTTTCTTAGGCTTTACCACAATCTAAACCCAGATCACTAGGCCCTAAACCGAGAATCCTCCCTCAGGCTTTACCGTGTATACTGCCAAAATCGATCAAGGGATTGTTAGGCCTTTTGGAATGAAGCTTGAGACCACCTCCGCTCTGGATTCCAAAATCCATCTGGCAAACCAAAGCTCAAAACTGAGATAAACGTCCCAATAGACCATGCCATCTAGAAAAAGTCAAGGTTAGGATGAAAACCACTGTCATAACCCGGAAAAACCATGCCACTAACAGTAAGAGAACCATACACCAACATGCAAATCCATTCATGTCAAAGATAGCTAGGAAATTGCACATGCAATTTTTTACCTGCAATTATTCCTACTGAAGCTCTCTAATCCTGCGCTTCTTCCTTGATCCTTGCTTTCCTTCCTTTCCCTTTGCTTACTTTTCCTTCCTTGATCTAAAGCTAGAGTGCTCCAAGGAAACTCTAAGTAACCAAGATTGAGAGAGAGAGATAATAATGAGAAAGCTCCAAGCTTGAACTGACAAAAAGGTTACCAACTAATCCTCAGAAGCCTTTTTATTAATGGGGCGTTTATTTTCTTCATTTTCGTTTATTTTCCTTAAATTTCCTTCTCACATGCACCTTGTGACCTTTCACCTTACTTTTCTCCTAATTTTTCTTATTTTCATAAATAAATGTGCCAAAAATGCTTTTTTTCCTTCTTAGTGCATTTTCCTTTGCCAATTTCCTTCGCCAAAAACACATCCAGTGATGCCCACTAGGATACCTTTGCTCAACATTCAACTTCGAATAAGTGTCCCTTAACTGTGGTCATATTTTTCCTTTAGTAAAATTTGTTACATGAAATTTTCACCAGCGTTGTTATAGAACCCTCCCCCTTGAGGAACACCGTCCTCATTGTTTAACCACACCGATACCTCAACAAAAAAACTACTGAAAAGAAAACACACAGCCCATGGATCTTTATAAGCTAGCTCATTGTGGTATTTACAATGAAAGGCCTTCTCAAAAGAAAAACATCATGATGACATGAAAATATAACAACCATAACACTTATTGGAGCTTTATAACTTAACTCATGGTGGTATTTACATCAATATGCATACACAAACATATACCAAAACATCAGCAAAACATATTCCAAACATATACCAAATATCAAACCAGCTCACAAAATAAAATAAAAGATAGGTAAACGACTTCAAAATCAGGAAACCTCCTTTACATTACATGAATGAACAATTCTTGTATGACTCAAATGACAAAACATCCTTCTATATATAGGAGTCTAAAGGGTCACGATATAATTAGAGCCGACATAACAATAATAATGTAAGGGAACAACAATAACAATAGTGGGCTTCTATGGGGTAGAAATAATAACAATATGGGGACAACATGGGCACAACAATAATAATAAGGGGCTACAATGACAATAATAATAAGGGAATACACTAGTATTATAGGGACCTAACATGCCCATATTCTTCAAAAATGTGTTGTCCTCAACGCTTGAGTAGTTTTGGATGCTTTTGTATAAAATTCTCATCCTCCCATGTGGAATCTTGAGTGGGTAAGTTCTTCCACTTGATGAGATACTCTGAAATTAATCGATTTCATAGTTGTCGATTTCTTGTTTTTGTGACTGCTTCAAGTTCCAACATGGCTTTTCCTTCCTCATCAAGTTCTAGCAATATTGTTTGAACTGGGAACTTGTCACCTATAACCTTCTTTAAGCATGACACGTGGAAAACTGGATGCACTCTAGAAGATGCATGAAGCTCCAATTTGTATGCCATATTACTAATCTTTCATAACACCTTGTATGGAACATAATACTTTGGTCATAATTTATTATCCTTCTCAGCTTGCTTGAGGGACATTTCTTTGCATGGTTATAGTCGCAGAAATACCCAATCACCTACATTCAAAACTTCTTTTGATGTGATGTTGATTTGTGTGTTGTTTCATTGTGGATGGTATCCATAAAGTGCCATAAATGGGTCATTTTTGCCATAGTATGGAAGGAAGTGTTATACCACCATTCATCTAGAGGTCACCACTTGATCTATGTCGCTTACAATAATCTTTGGGTTTCCATATATCTTTTGAATTGTTTCCATAAATGCAGTAGCATGTTATGCAACCAGCTCACAAAATAGAAGAAAATATAGATCAACGACTTCAAAATCAGCCTCTTCGAGGGGGGAACCTCCTTTACATTACAGAAATGAACAATTCTTCGATGATAGAAATGACAAGAACACCTTTCTATATATAGGAGTCTAAGGGGTCCCAATACAATTAAGAGCCTACATAACAATAATATTGTATGTGCACAACAATAACAATAGTGGGCTTCTATGGGGCACAATAATAACAACATGGGGACTATATGGGCACAATAATAGAATAAGGGGGTTGCACTAATAACAATAATGGGTTACACTAGTAGTATAGGGACCTAACATGCCCCTCTCCTTCAAAAAGTGGTGTCCTCAACGCTTGAGTAGTTCTAGTTGCTTCTGTATAAAATTCTCATCCTCCCATGTGGAATCATCAGTGGGTAAGTTCTTCCACTTGATGAGATCCTCTAAAATTCATTGATTTCGTAGCTGTCGATTTCTTGTTTCTATGTTTGCTTCAGGTTCCACTACGATTTTTCCTTCCTCCTCAACTTCTGTCAATATTATTTGAACTTGGACCTTCTGTAACTTTTGAATGAGTGTCCAAACTTCTTCATCATTCTTCCATTCATCCCTTTCTTCATTTATCCAATCTGGTTGGATAATAGAAATGGCACAAAACAATTCTTCCACATCCTCATCCTTTCTTGAGAGTGCATCTGCAACAACATTTTGTTTCCCTTTTTTGTAGATTATTTCACATTCATAAGTGAACATCTTTGTGACCCATTTTCATTGTTCTTCTAAAGATAATGTTTGTTCTAAAAAGTATTTAAGACTATCATGATCCGTTGTTTACCTTGAATTATCTTCCCATTAGGTAAGGTCTCCATTTCTTAAGTGCATTTACTATTTATAACATTTCCTTATCATAAATAACTTTGTGTAAATAATTTCCTTTGATTGGACAAATTTTGAAAGTAATGGGTCTTTCTTCTTGCATTAAAACAACACCAATTCCATTTCCTGAGGAATCACATTCCACAATAAAGGTTTTTGTGAAGTCTGGTGTAGCTAAGACCATTGCTTGGCACATTTCCTCTTTAAGATATTCAAAGGCCTTTGTTTCTTCTGGAGTCCAAGAAAATGCATCTTTCTTTAGTAATGTTGTTAGAGGTGTTGTTGTTCTGCCATAATTCCTAACAAAATTGCAATAATACCCTGTCAACCCAAGAAATGCTCGTAGATTCTTTATGGATGTGGTAATTTTCCATTCCTTAATGGCTTTAATTATGCTAGGGTCTACCTTAACACCTTCATGAGATACAATATGACCCAAATATTCCACCTCTTGTACTCCAAAGAAACATTTGGAGATTTTTGCATATAATTGTTTCTCCTCCAATAGTTTGAGCACCCTCTCAACATGTTGAACATGATCCTTCCAAGACTTGTTGTAGATTAATATATCATCAAAAAATACTGACACAAATTTTCTAAGGAAGAGTTTAAAAATGGAATTCACCAAACCTTGAAATGTAGAAGGTGCATTGGTAAGGCCAAAAGGCATGAACAAAAATTCATAATGACCCTCATGAGTTCTAAATATTGTTTTTGGAATGCCTTTAGTCTTCATTCTAATTTTATGATATCTTAAATGAAGATCCAACTTGGTGAAGTAAATTTATCCATGTAATTCATCCAATAATTCATCAATGACAAGAATGGGAAATTCATATTTAATAGTAAGCTTGTTGAGATCCCTATAATATGGACACATGCGCCATGATCCATTATTTTTGTGTACCAATACCTCTAGAGAAAAGAAAGAACTTTGACTAGGTTGAAATAAACCAACCTCTAGCATTTCTACAACCATATGTTCAGTTTCACTCTTTTGGGCATATGGATATCTATAAGGCCTAATGTTTGGGGGGACACAACCTGGAATCAAATGAATAGCATGATCATGATCATGAATAGGTGGGAGGCCTTTGGGAGTCTCAAATACCTTTGAATGATTGTCCAAAATTTTTTTGAGATCTGGAGAAATATATGATTTCAATGTGGGAACCTTTAGTGAACATAATTGTGCAATTACGCCCTGTTGTTATTTCTTTAAAATATTTGTCATGATGTTAGAGATGATTGTATTTCCCATTTTCCCTGCGATACCCATTAATTCAACTTCCTTTCCTTCACAAAATAATTTGAAGAAAAGTTCTTGAAAATTAAAAGCTATCGTACCGAAAGATTGTAGCCATTGGTCTCCTAGTACAACATTGACACCACCCATTGGAATGGAAAGCATTGCACTATTCATGACATATTCTCCCATGGATAGCTTTATATTATGGCACTTTCTAGAGAAATTTATGGTTTCTCCATTTGCAACCATTACTTGACACTCTCGTGCTAGATATAGGAAGCAATTCAATTCCTTGGCTATCTTGCAATGAATAAAATTATGGGTACTACCCAAATCAATAAACACTATTACCTTTTTCTTCTTGATATTCCCTTCTATATTAAGGTTTAAGGAGTGGTAATTCCTGTCAATGCATTACAAGATATGGTTAGATTCATTTCTTCTTTCTCGGGGATTGGTTCCTAGTGTATATCCTCTTCTTTTGATGTTTCTTGTTCCTTTTCTTGCTCCTCTTCTCCATGTATGTAGGTTAATTTCTTCTTAACACACTTATGACCTTTAGTGTATTTTCTATCACAATTTTAAGAAAGCCCTTTTACTCTTTTTTCTTACAATTGTTGTGGTGACAAACTTGTATGTGGTAAAAGGTTAGGAGCAACAACACTTCCATCTTTATAGTTATGAGTGGTAGGCTTCCTTGTTTCCGTAATTTTTCTTTCAATTTTTCTTGCCAACCTATATGCCTTCTCCAATGAATCAAGTTCCAAAAGGTGAACCTCATGTTAGATGTTATCATTTAAAGTCATATGAAGACTTCAATCCTATGCTTATATGGAATACAATTTACCCTTATATTCAATTTTTGGAAGTCCTCAATGTGCTCTACCATTTAACCCTTTTGTTAGAGATTTGTCAATTGGATAAAGAAGGTGATTCTCTTTGTATCCTCATAATGTGCTATCATTTCCTCCATGAAAATTCACAAGGTGACAAGTGGTATACGAGAAAAAATCCCTCTATACCATACAAACTGATTTGGTTCTACATATAAAGATGCAATATGTACCTTTTGTGGTGGTTGCACATCATGTAGATCAAAATATTGCTCCATCTATAGTATCCAAGTTACCAGATCCTTGCCATCAAATTTTATCATATCTATATTTGGAATATGGTGGTTCTTCCAACATTAGAGTCTATTAAATCATAATTAACATTTCTCTTGTTCTCATCATGAGTTTCCTCTACTACCTCTTCAGCATTAGGAAACCCCTTTCTTGTAGTGACTTTGTCCCACCTTCCTTCAAACCTTCCATGTCTTTCTTCAAATCTTCAATGTTTCCATTCAATTTTTCATCTATACCATTTATCTTATTGATCATATCTTCGATTAAATTCTTCAAATCATCCCTCCAATTTTGCTTACTAGGTGTTTCTATTTTCTTGATTCGAGTCATTCTTTTTCTTGATTTGAGGAGGTTGATCTCGAATCTCTTGTATATCTAAAATTCCAGATCTCCAAGGTTTGAAATTTTGAACTATGGTAGACCTCTTCTTCCCCTTTCCAACGCTACCAGTCTGATCGAAATTGTATTCTCCAGGAGACAGTTATGCCCAATATCCCAAGATGACCTGATTATATACATTTTTCGTAGAGAAAACTTGTACGAAGTGCCACATGTCACTATTTCAAACTTCGGACCTGAAAACAACACAAAGAAAATTAAAGTCCGTCCTATTCTGTAACTTCTTACAAAAATTAAATCCGATTCTTAGAGAGAAAGTTATGATGATTTTCCCAAGCTCACCTGTTTGGGATGTAATTCAGGAGCTTGCAAGAACCCTAAGTTCCTTGGATCATATCTCTGAAAATATAGTAGGACAAGATCTAAAATTCAGACCCAAGGTTTATCAAGATTTCAGATGAAATTGGTTTTACTTTCAGCTTTTGAAAAGTCATAGAAAAAACATTATTGTGAAAATTCCACAATGACTTGTTTGGAGCAGTGAAACCTTAGAATCCGAAGCTCTGATACCAAATGTTATACAACCAGCTCACAAAATAGAAGAAAATATAGATCAACGACTTCAAAATCAGCCTCTTCGAGGGATAAACCTCCTTTACATTACACAAATGAACAATTTTTGGATGATACAAATGACAAGGCCTCCTCTCTCTATATATAGGAGTCTAAGGGGTCCCAATACAATCAGAGCCTACATAAAAATAATATTGTAGGGGCACAACAATAACAATATTGGGCTTCTATGGGGTACAATAATATCTACATAGGGACTATATGGGCACAATAATACAATAAGGGGGTTGCACTAATGACAATAAGGGGTTACACTGGTAGTATAGAGGCCTAACATAGCAACTATACTGGCTTTAAATGGATGAGATACTGAACAAAAGTGTGCATACTTGGTAAGTCTATCAACTACCTTCATGATGACACACTTTCCTTTAGAATTGGGTAAACCTATGATAATATCCATTAAAACCTCCTCCCATCACTGACTCAGAATGGATAAAGGTTGTAACAAACCCGAGGTCTTAATTGTCTCAACTTTATTTTGTTGGCAAATCCAACATTTTGCCACAAAATTTTGAATATAATATTTAAGGCCATCCCAAACAAATTCCTTCTTAACCTTGTGGTAAGTTTTTAAAAAGCTTTAGTGCCCTCCTAAGGGAGAGGTGTGCAATTCTAGAACAATCTTTTGTTTGATTTGTGAATTCTTACAAAGGTATAAGCGATCTTTGTACCATAATGAATCATTTTTCAGCTAAATGTATCATATATATTGGGATCTTGCTGCAAATTTTGAATGAGTGCCCACACTTCTTCATCATTCTTCCATTCATCCCTTTCTTCTTTTATCCAATTTGGTTGGATAATAGAAATGGCACAAAACAATGCTTGCACATCCTCATCCTTTCTTGAGAGTGCATCTACAACAACATTTCGATTCCCTTTTTTGTAGATGATTTCAAAGTAATAAACCAACATCTTTGTGACCCATTTTTGATGCTCTTTGGAAGATAACCTTTTTTCTAAAAAGTATTTAAGACTATCATGATCCGTTTTTACCTTGAAGTGTCTTCCCATTAGGTAAGGTCGCAATTTATTTAGTGCATGAAGTATTGCCAACATTTCCTTCTCATAAATAGCTTTGTGTAAATACTTTCCCTTGATTGGATGACTTTCGAAAGAAATGGGCCTTCCTTCTTGCATTAAAATGACACCAATTCCATTTCCTAAGGCATCACATTACACAGTAAAGGTTTTTGTGAAGTTTGGTGTAGCTAAGACCAGTGCTTGGCACATTTATTCTTTAATATCTTCAAAGGCCTTTGTTGCTTCTGGAGTCTAAGAAAATGCATCTTTCTTTAGTAATGTTCTTAGAGGTGCTCCTATTCTCCCACATTTCTTAACAAACTTGCGATAATACCCTATCAACCTGAGAAATCCCCGCAGATGCTTTATGGATGTGGGGATTTTCCATTCCTCAATTGCTTTAATTTTGCTAAGGTCTACCTTAACACCTTCATGACATACAATATGCCCTAGATATTCCACCTCTTGTACTCCAATAGTTTGAGCACCCTGTCAACATTTTGAAGATGATCCTTCTAAGACTTACTGTAGATTAGTATATCATCAAAAAATACTAACACAAATTTTCTAAGGAAGGGTTTGAAAATGGAATTCATCAAACCTTGAAATGTAGAAGTTGCATTTGTAAGGCCAAAGGGCATACCAAAAATTCGTAATGACCCTCATGAGTTCTAAATGTTGTTTTCAAAATGTCTTCAGTATTCATTCTAATTTGATGATATCCTAAACAAAGATCCAACTTGGTGAAGTAAATTGCTCCATGTAATTCATCCAATAATTCATCAATGACAAGAATGGGAAATTTATCTTTATTAGTGAGCATGTTGAGCTCCCTATAATCCGGACATATGCATCATGATCCATCCTTCTTGTGCACCAATACTACTGGAGTAGAGAAATAAATTTGACTAGGTTGGATTATGCCAGCCTCTAGAATTTTTGCAACCATACGTTCAATTTCACTCTTTTGGGCATATGGATATGTGTAAGCCCTGATTTTGGAGGAACATTTCCTGGAATCAAATGAATAGCACAATCATGATCACGAATAGGTGGGAGGCCTTTGAGAGTCTCAAATACCTTGTAATGATTGTCCAAAACTTTTTGGATATCTAGAGAAACAGAGGATTTCAATGTGGGAACCTCTAGTGAACATAATTTTGCAATTACACCACATTATTCTTTCTTTAGAAGCTTTTTCATGCTATTAGAGCTGATTATATGTCTTGGTTTTCCTGCGATACCCCTTAATTCAACTTCCTTTCCTTCCCCAAAAAAAATCAAGAATCTTTAGTGAAAATTAAAAGCTATTGTACCCAAAGATTGTAGCCATTGGACTCCTAGTACAACATCACCACCCCCCATTGGAATGGAAAGCATTGAACTATTCAATGCATAGTCTCCCATGGATAGCTTTATATTATGGCACTTTCCAGAGCAACTTATGGTCCCTCTGTTTGCAACCATCACTTGACACTCGGGTGTTGGATATAGGAAGCAATTAAATTCCTTTGGTATCTTACAATGAATAAAATTATGGATACTACCCAAAGCAATCAACACCATTACCTTTTTCTTCTTGATATTCCCTTCTATATTAAGGTTTAAGGAGTGGTAATTCCTATCAATGCATTACAAGATATGGTTGGATTCATTTCCTCTTTCTCTAGGGTTGGTTCCTAGTGTATATCCTCTTCTTTTAACATTTCTTGTTCCTTTTCTTTCTCCTCTTCACAATCTATGTAAAATAATTTATTCTATGCACAATTATGACCTTTAGTGTATTTTCCTACCACAAGTGTAACAAATCCCTTTTTCTCTTTTTTATTCCAATTGTTGTGGTGTCAACCTTGTAGGTTGTGGAAGGATAGAGGTAGCAACACTTCCATCTTTATAGGGTTGAGTGGTAGGTTTCCTTGTTGCCATAATTTGTCTTTCAATTTTTCTTTCCAATCTGAATGCCTTCTCCAATGAATCAGGTTCCCAAAGGTGAACCTCATGTTTGATGTTATCGTTAAAATCCCTATGAACACATCAATCCTATGCTCCTCTAGAATATATTTTACCCTTATATTCAATTTTTCGAAGTATTCAATGTGCTCCACCATTGAACCCTTTTGTTTGAGATTTATCAATTGGCTAAAGAAGGTGTTTCTTTTTGTATCCTCATAATGTGTTATCATTTCCTCCATAAAAATTGACCAAGTGACAATTTTTTATGAGAGAAAATCCATCGATACGATACAAACTGATTGGGTTCCAAATATAAAGCTGCAATGTGTACCGCTTGTGTATTTTGCACATTATGGAGATCGAAATATTACTCCATCTGTAGTATCCATGTTATGGGATCCTTTCCATCAAACTTCCTCATATCGATCTTTGGAACATGATGAATCTTCAATCCAACATTAGATTCTATGAAATTATGATTAACATTTCTTTTTTTCTCATCATGAGTTTCCTCTACTTCCTTTTCACCATTAGGAAGCATTTCTTGTAGCAATTTGGCCAAACCCTTTCAAACGTTCCATGTCTTTCTTCAAATGTTTAATGCTTCCTTTCAGTTTTTCTTCTAAACCATCCATCTTATCTTCCATATTAACTTCCATGCCATCCATTATGCCTTTATTTAAACCATCCATCTTACCTTTTGTTACCTTTTCTGAGAGTGAAATTTGTTGCACTTGGTCTCATAATTTTGATATATCATCTTGCATTTATTCCTCTTCTTCACGAGTCATGGTAGAGATTTAAGGTTTCTTACTAGGTGTTTCCATTTTATTTCTTCGGGGCATAAATTAATGATAATTATGCTTCACTATGCCCTTTGAATCACTTCAAACTAATTTTTCAAACCAAACTTATGAAAATTTTAAAAACGAATACACACATTTTTTCACTTCGTAGGAGCTCAATATTGAATCTATTTTATCTTTGTAATTTCGGATCTAAAAGGTCTAAAATTTTTTCTTGTGTTATTCCTATGCATCTGCTTTACAACCCCATAGGTATGATCAATATTGGATTCTTCAAGAAAGAGTTATACCAAATATCCCACGATGACCTGATTATAGACTAGTTTAGTAGAGAAAACTTGTATGACATTCCACGTGTCACTGTTTCAATCTTCGAACCTAAAAACAATATAAAGAAAACTATAGGATGTTATATTTTTGTAACTTCTTAAGAAATTTCAATCTGATTCTCATATAGAAAGTTATGACTCTTTTCCCAAGGTCACATGTTTGGGATGTAATTTGGGAGCCTACAAAAACCCTAATGTCCATGGACCATATCTTTGAAACTATAGTGAAATTAGATCTAAAATTCAGACCTAAGGTTCATCATAATTTTGGCTCAAATGGGTTTTAATTTCAGCATCTGAAACTTTGTAGAAACAAAATTATAGCAACAATTCCATGATAACATGTTTGGAGCAATGAAACCCTATAATCCAAAGCTCTCATAACAAATGTTATGCAACCATCTCACAAAATAGAAAAAAAGATAGGTAAATGACCTCAAAATCAACCTCTTCGAGGGGAAACCTCCTTTACATTACACAAATGAATAATTCTTGGATGATTCAAATGACAAAACCTCCTCTCTATATATAGGAGTCTAAGGGGTCACAATATAATGAGATTCGGCATAACAATAATAATGTAAGGGAACAACATAACAATAGTGGGCTTCTATGGGGTTGAAATAATAACAATATGGGGACAACATGGGTAGAAAATAATAATAAGGGGCTACAATGATAATAATAATAAGGGAATACACTAGTATTATAGGGACCTAGCGAAAACTACTTTGCCTCAACCAACAAATAATGAATGATATAGGGCCCACACCTGATCCGCCATCTCCATGTAGCTTCTTCAGGCCCAAAGTGATTCCATTGCAATTTAACTTTGTCTATGGATCTATTCCTGAGCATGACTTGATTCTGCTACAATATGCACTGAGGATCTTGCTGGAACTCTCCTTCTTGTGCCACTTGTAATACAGACCAATCAATAACATGATCAACTTTGTTTATATACCTCTTAAGAAATGAAATATGGAAAACATAATGGACTTTCACTGTTGGAGGCAGTGAAAGTCAATAGGCCATTGGTCCAATCCTCTCAAGGATCTCAAAAGGCCCACAATACCGTGGTGCCAACTTGGCACATGATCCAATCCTCAAAGAGCTATTCTTGGGCTTGATGCACAAATACAGATCCTCCCCAACTTGAAAATCCTTGAAGTCCCTGTGTTGGTCCACATAAATATTCTACCTATCATGTGCTTCCTTTAGATTCTTCTTTATAACATGCATTTCTTGCTCCATGTTTGCCAACATATCCTGTCCAATAAGTATTATGTTCACTAGATCATTCTAATTGATGGGAGTATTACAACATTGCCCATATAATTCCTTGAAGGGGTCACCCTCAATGACTCCTAATAACCATTGTTGCATGAAAACTCAACCAATGGAAGGTACTCCTCCCATTTCCTCTATTGGTGCATCACATACATTCTAGGTATATCCTCCAATATCCTATTGACCCTCTCTGTCTATCCATCTATCTATAGATGATAAGTTATACCGAAGGCCAACTTTGTACCCAAACCTCCAAATAGATCCTTCCAAAAATTGGAAGTGAACTTTTCATCCTTCTCCGAGGCAATCTTCTTTGGAACACCATGTAATCTCATTATCTCTTTGATGAAAACATGTGCTACCTCACTGGCTAAATACATAGTCTTTACTGGAATGAGGTGAGTTACATTGCTCAAACTATTGACCATGACCATAATAGAATGATGTTGTCTCACTATGATTGGAAGACTTGTAATGAAATCCATGAAAATGACCTACCATTTCCATTATGGAATTGCAGTAGGTTGTAGTAGACCACTTGGATTGTTACATTCTGCCTTTACATGCTGACAATATAAACATCTAGCCACAAACTCTTCCACTTCCTTCTTCATATTGGGTCCATAGTAAAACTTCTTCATCGCCATCAATGTCTTCTGATGTAGCACCCTCCTCCCACACCCACCCAAGTAACCAATGACAACTAGGGTATACATGAGACGAGAGGCTACTATGATCATATTTGACCTCCTACGTGACCTTAAGGAAGTGGAGTTGACAAAACATCACACACATCCATCCAACATCATCAACATAACCCTTAGAAGACAAGTCAGCCACTCAGACAGTCTATCCCTGGGTCCCACTTTTGTTTTAGATCTCGTAGTCCATTGTGGCTCTCATGCTATGTGTTAAACAACATTTTGTCATTATCCATGTACTCCCCATTCCTTGATCCTGGACGACCTCTACAGTGAACCCCACATGCTTTTCCTTCATGAATAAACTCCCATTGTGTCCCTCTTCATGAGCAGATCAATTCCCTTTTGCACCATTTCCCCTAAAACTTCTGTTTTTCCTAGTTTACAAGACTGACGCTAATGACCTTTGTCTCCCCTATGATGATGTGCAGAGATTAGCACTATCCCTAGTGCTGACCAGAGTGACTGAGTTGTGTTCCAGTCACGCTGGTCCTGTTATGGAAAGTTTTTAAAATTAGGAGTCGAAGCTTCCAGCTCTAGAAGCTTCGTAACAAAAGTCTGGTAAATGGTTTGTCCAGATGGGGTCAAGGATGTCAGTTTGGGCTCCTTTCCCCTATAATGATGGAACTACCTCAAGGTATAAGACCTTATCCCATGAGAAGAGGATCCATCTCCCATCCATTCATGCTATAGAAACCTCCATTTTTCCCAAGCATGGGCTAGGGTTAGTGTTGAAGTGTTAATGTTGGTGTGCTAGTGTTATTTTGGTTTGGAGTAAACAACAAGTTATTCATAGTTGTAGCTATCTAGTTGTGTGAGGGAGACGTGTGATTTGGTTTGGAGTGAAGCCTAAAGGGAAGAGCCTTAAAACTATTGTGGATTGAGGCCATCATGGAATGTTAGTAGAAGTGTGTGGGAACCTGGTCTTGTCATAGGAGAACTGCAACATCAAGACAATGGTTATAATCTCTCTTTGATATTAATATATGAAACTATCGATTGATTTCCTACATGATTTTTCATCTTACATATTCATGGATTAATGTTTCTTGACTTGTTAAGTAGGTTGATTTACGATTTGTCTATTATCATGTTTGTTGTCTGCTATTGTTTACTTGTTTCGGGTGCTTGAAGAAGGAAGCAAGAAATAGCTGGAGAGAGAAAGCAAGGAAATCATCAAATAGATAAGTGTACTAAGAGGTAGACCATCTTAATTGGTTCTAACCTAAGGAAATCTTCCATAGAATGTACCTATCATGGCTAGACCCATTATCAGGCTAGAGGAATTTGTTTGTGTATGCACTTATAATTTTACTTCACCACAAATTGGCGACTCCACTGGGGATTCCAATCCTTTTGTTTGTCTTGGATTTCATGATTTTGTGAGAAATTTTCTAGTTCCACTTTTTCCCTTTGGTTTTGTTTCTTTTCTCCTGCTTACTGGTTTGAGTCTAAAATTCATAGTAGCAGATCTGGTCCCTGTTTCAATTTATTTTTTTCCTTGGCTCCCTCGATCAGCACACTTAATCTGCTGACAGTCACTCTGATCAAAGTGAGTTGCTGAGAAATATTCATGCTGATCAATGCGAGTTGCTGAGAAATAGTCGCGCCGACCAACCTCTACCGCTTGTTGTCAGTTAGGTAGTCACGCTGATGCCCGTAGGTGAAGATTAGGGCTAGACCCCAATCTTAGCCAATGTGTTTTGCTCTTGTGATTTTGACCCCGTAATCCTTTTGGAACATTTTCTCCCTGACTAGAAATCTTCTTTTCATTTGGTTTTGTTTGCTTGTTGGCTTATCATCTTTCCACTTGATTGCTTGAGTCATTGGGTGGTTAGCGACACTAGGGTATCTAGTTTTTCATTCGTTCAACTATTTGTGAACTCAGTAAGTCGGGTTGTAGGTGTACCTACTCCTCACATTTCGTTTTTTGGTCCTTTTATGACTTTGACTTCTATTACACAAGTTTGAAAAGTTTTAGTTTTCTGGTCTAAACGTTTCTTTTTTGGCATGGATCATGTTGCTTGTGTTGTTGGTGGTAAGGTCGATATTTCATTCGTCTGAGTGAATTTCTCTTTTCATGTTTTCATCTGCTTGAAGAGCTTGTTATCTTGAAAAATTTTCACTGAAGGATTGTATGCGAAAAGTTTATTTCGTTGTTTCATGAAAAATTATGAAATTCTAGTTTGTTGCATCATTGTGCTATGATATCTTGCATCATTAAAAGACTAGAATTGCATTGGGATTTGGAAAAGGAAAAGAACACTTTTACTTTTGAAAGGACTAATAGAGAAGTGCTTATTAGGAAATTAGGAATTGGAAAGTATTTTTCATCAGTTTATTTTTTGAAAAGTAAGGTAGTGAAAGATCATTCCGTTTTTAGTTGCTTGATTGTTTGTATTTGATTGAATAGTTTCTACCCTCTCTAGTGTAGGCATTTCATCGAGTTGAAAGGGTCTTGTCTCATTTAGTTGCATTTAAGGTTTTTTGAGTTGGATCGCTAAGTCCTAAAAACTGAAACATAACTCAAGATAAAATTTAAAATGAATTCAATTAACATAAGGTGCATTTGACACTAATGATCATATCTAAAAGGTCTAGGCTAGAGATGTGTTCCAATGTCTTTAAACCTAGCAGTTGTCATTAGCTTCAGCATTAGATAGTACTAGTACAGATTTTTGCTTCCTGTACAGTTGAGTATATAACGGGAGACCCCTCTAGGCTGCAATCATTTATCCTTAGGAAGCTGAGTCGACTAACTTTTAAACGTGATACACCGAACACAACATTCGGGGAGATTGCCTGCTCGTACTTCTCGATTCACCGGGAGGTATTTTGCAGTTCAGGGTTGCCTGGTAATCCTGTTTACCTAGATCATCTAGAGCAATCATTTGATATTTTTGACTCATTAAACTTAGAATATTGTTCGAGCACTTGTCCTTTCGAGCTTGTTTCCAATCGAAAGCAATAGAGTCATCTTCGTTTCTTTCTCGACTCTTAAAAAATGAAAGAGCACTAGTCTTTTATGCATCTTAATAATTGATTGTCGATTATCCAAAAACACCCTGTTAGTCTTTTCTAAGACCAAATGGTGAGTTTCCCTTAAAAGAACATTTTAAAGCCTTGAATTTAATTTTTTCGTCGACTAAGACAAGGTCATTGTGGCTGAACCATCTGGTTCACCCAGTTCCTCTTCCTCTCCTCCGTCTAAAATATTGTATGAGGAGTCATTTCTTGAGTTACTAGAGTCACTCAAAGACCAAGGTGTTGAACTCAGAATTGTTCTGAGCAGTCAACCTTTGTCATCTCGTCCTCTGCCTACTTTCGATACTGGGTCAATTGCTAATTTTGACCTAGAATCTCTGAAAAATCCCATTCAAACTCCTAAGAACTCACCAACCACTAACGATCAACTTGGACTAGTTATCTACTCTCTGAATCCTCTATTCGACCCTATTGTGATATCACCACAACGTCCTTACGGTCCATACAACCAGTCGGGTGTTCCTTTGGAACTATCCCCTCGTACTTCTTCGTCCATTCGTCGTCGTTTGTTTCCAGACATGGAACCTGAAGGCGATGCTCTAGTCACCTCTTCGGATGAGTCCGAAGTTTCTACTCCACACATTGTTGAGGGGGAAGAGATGCCTTTTACTCCTTAGGGTTTCCCCTATTCAGGGGGTATTCTCGCTATTTTGCCACCCAATTATGTATCTTTGACGTAGTTGGTTTTAGGTACACCTAGTGTCTCATCACTTTACCATAACCTTGTTTGGGTGTGAGGTGCCATGCCTACGTCAGGTCCATTCATTACGAACATGACTTCCCAACAGGCTGTTACCTCAGTCCTGATGCAACCCACCATTTTGAATACCTTTGTATCATCAATCCTAGTTACCAGTCAGGCACAACCAACAGTTTCGAAGAATGTCTCTGTCAGTTCCTCCATCCCTCTAGTCAATGGCCAGGCCGTGCCACTGCCTAGGGCGAAAACCTGAATGTTTCTATGGTGTCAGGTCCCACCAATGTGAGTGGCTCACAAGCTCACATGATTGGTATGAACCAACCTTCTTCTGGTATTATTCATAACCCGGCTGGTCCTACTGGATCAAGCAATGTCCAGTACCAACAAGTTCAGAATCCTGTTGGTCTATCTAGATCGAGCAATTTTCAATATTAGTAGCCCTATGGTGCTCAGGTTCAATACCAAAATCCTTACGTTCCATATGGTTCTCAAGGAATGGTTAATCAAGCTTACACCCTCCAATCTGGACAGTACATTTAGCCTCGCTATGGCCAAATTCAGTTTGTAAATTTCCCGGACACTGTTCAAGTACCCTTGCAACAACAAGGACAACCTATACAACCACAAGGGCAGCCTTTGTTACCGCAAGGGAAACCTTTGTTGAAGTAAGGGCTCTCCGCATAACCGCAAGGGAAAATGATCCCACAGCAAGGTCAACTGTAACAACTGCAAGGTCAACCCTTGCAACAGTTGTAGCAAACTATGCAACAACAGATACAATATGGTCTGCACACCTCCCAGCCCATGACCTCACAGAGCCAACCTCTGCAACCTCAGGGAAAATTTTTGCAACCGCAAGGTCAACCCTTGCAACAGCAAAACCAACCAGGGCAAAAACAACCATTGTATACTTATCATCAGGGTCAACCATTGCAAGGGCAGGGTCAAGGTCAACTCCTATAGTAGCAGGCACAAAATCCTAATGTCCTAGGTCAACAGGTCTAGAATCCTATTGGCCAAGGATAGCAGGTACAAAACCCCTATGTCCAAGGGCAACAAGTGTATCAACTATATTCCCAAGGACAGTAGGTCCAAAATCCTATTCTTCAGGGGCAACAAGTTTATCACCTATATGTTCAAGGACAACAGGTCAAATATCCATATGTCCAAGTTCAATAGGCTCAACAACCTTTTAACCCATATGTTGCTTACCAGCAACCTATGGCCAGACAATTCCAAGGTATTCAATGTCAAAATCTTCCCTATGGTCAAGGTAATCCGCAATGGGGGCAACATTAGATGCCATATGGCCAAAATCCCCCACTGTGGGGCCAAAACCCTTACCAGCAGGGGTGGGCTCCTCTGTATGGACCCGCTTATCGACCTCACATGCCTTTTAACACCCAATTTCCATTATTGGCTACACTTGAGTTGCTAGATGTATCTTGCCTTACGAAGGATCCAATCCTTCATTCGCCATACTAGCCTCTGGCACCATTCAAGATACCAAGTGATTGTCCAAAGTTTGATGGGAAAGCTAAAGAAGATCCTCAGGCCCATGTGATGACATATCTCCTTTGGTGCTTGTCGAACTCATACGTTGATGATTCCATTTGTCTCCATCTTTTCCAATGAACCCCTATGGGTGCTGCAGCAAAATGATACATCGAGCTACCTCGAAGTACTTACCCTGACTTTAACTCTTTAGCCATAACTTTCCTCACGCGTTTTTAGTTGTTGGTTTGTTATGAAACTGACACCTATTTTCTCATAATGCTTAAGCAATATATTGCGACACACATCTCTGATCACATGCATGAATGGAGACGTAGACATCGCCTGATCAAATTTGAGATTGCTGACCAGTTTCTCACTAAATGGTTCACTAAATCATTTGTGGCCCCAATTGCTTGCGATATAGCTATGGGTGGATGCATCACTGAAGAGTAGACCATCACTTATTCCTAGTACTTGGATCTAATTTACTCTCTACTTGGCACTTTGTATGAGTTTTTACTCGATGCTCCGCGGCCATCATTCGATACTGCATCATCAAAGTCACAAGATGTACCTTCCATTGATGGAGTTATTGTTTCAGTATCCCAAACCCTTGCTAAATATTCTTTCGAACAAAAGTCAGTCTCAAATTTTGTTTCTAACAGTTCATCCTAGAATCCACCTGGCCCTAGTAAAACCTTAGAGGTCCATGCTGTCCAGTCTATCGTAATGGACAAATCCTCGAAAGGAAAGAAGAAAGGCAAAGGCAAAGGTAAAGTCGATGCCTCGAAGCAGGGTCCTCCCAAATCATCTGTTGGCAAATATTTGCAACAAAAACCTAAGTATCCTTGCCTCATTTGCAAGGAAGATCACTACACTAAGGATTGTCCATGAAGATTCAAAATTAGTTGCTTGCTCAAAGGGACCCCCGCTATCCTCAAAGAGCCGTTTCCGTCTTAGAAAACCCAAATGGTAGACCAACCCCAATTTTCTTCCTCCAGATTTCAAGTGTTCATGATGATTACGCCTATTAATGTGGCTACTAGATCAAAATGTTATCAAACTCCTGCTTCAACAGCTGGGAAAGAGAAAGAGGTCGCACCTTCTTCTTCTACCCTAAGTTCTGGCCCTCTTCATATTGAGCACCCTAACACTAATTCTGCCTCTTGAGGTGTGCTACAGAAATCCTCATATAATCCCAACGCCTAAGCTGCTCAGCACTACAATATTGTTGAGGATTTGGCTAAGGCGCCATCCGCCATGTCAGCTCTCGAGGTGCTCCAAAGCTTCCCACCACAATAGAAATCTTTGCTATCAGCTATCGGGGCCATCGATCCCACCGATTCCAATTTGATATGTTTTGATCTAGAGAACCATGTTCCACGTCTTCCTCATCGAATTTCGTTTCTCATTCAGGTAATCATCAATGAGAATACCATCCACTAGACTGTCATCGATGAAGGTGCTTCCACCTGCATCATGTCGACCGCATGTTGGAAGGTTATTGGTTCTCCTTCTCTGAATCAATCTCCGAACACTTTGGAAGCTTTTGATGGGCATGATTTGCAACCATTCGGTGTCTTACCTATCCTTGCCATCACTCTGGAAGGAAAGACAGTGCAAGTCAAGGTAGAATTGTTGATGCCAATCTCAATTATAATCTTCTACTTGGCCGCAGATGGACCCATGCCATGCATGTCATGGCCTCCTCTTTATTTTGCATGATTTGTTTTCCCCACCAAGGGAAGATTGTCACTATCAACCAACTATCTCTCTTTGCCTCTTCCTCCAAAGATGGAAATGTTCCATACGTCAAGCACACTAGTGCTCCCTATGAGGGCGTGGGGGTAGGTATTTTCAAATATTCTACTTTAATGGAAATTTTTCCACTCCCACCTCCTCATGTTGCCTCTGTTAACATGATCTTGGTCAAATCTGATCCTTGGGTGTACCTTCAACAAATCTTGTTGATTCCTGGGGCGAGGTTATTCCACTTAGTCTTGCTGAAGTCAATTACGTGGAAATTGTTTCGGCTTCGAGTTCTGCATCCTATGATTCTTTTATGACGAAGACCTCTCTTGATATGTACTCTCAATCCCCATGCCTTGGCACTTTGGAATCGCCTGATCCCTTAGCCAAGACCTTCCTTGCTGATGAAGGTATCATGGAATTCATGTCTCTCAAGGAACCACCTTGGATTGATACTCATCATAGCTCCTCGTTATTGCCTCATTTGGCAGTCATGTATACTATTTTTGAAGAGTCCTCTTCTCCATTTCTGCTATTGATCATTTCTCATGAATTATGGTCGGAAGGAAATATGGGTAATATTACCCAAATGATGTCGATTGATATTTCTGTCAAACCCAGTATCGTTGAACACATTCATATTGGGGTATCTTGTTCTCTGGATGAGATCAAGACATATACTCGTATATTTCAGGAATTCCATGATGTGTTTGCGTGGTCCTATGAAGAAATGCTCGACATTGATCCTAGCATTGTAGTGCACGAAATACCAACCTATCTGCACGCAAATCCCGTTTGCCAACGGCTTCGCTCGGTGCACCCTAGGAAGGCTGCCGCTATTAAGGGTGAAGTTGAAAAGCTTCTCAAAGTTGGGTTCATCTATCCCATCCCCCTTATATATTGGGTGTCCAATATTGTCCTGGTGACTAAAAAATAGGGCACGATCCCTGTTTGCATTGATTATCGAGATCTCAATCATGCCTGTCCTAAAGAAAATATCCTACTCCCTTCATTGATCAAATCATTGATGAATGTGCCAGGAGCGAGATCTTTTCCTTTATGGATAGTTTTTCTAGCTACAACCAGATCAACATCACACTGGCTGATCAAGAAAAGACAACATTTATCTATCCGTGGGGTACGTTCGTGTACAAGAAGCTCCCTTTCAGCCTCAAAAATGCTGCGGCTACATTTTAGTGGTCAATTTCCCATGAATTTCATGATATTCACAACATATTCTAGCATTAGTTGGATGACCTTCCCGCTCATTCTCGTAAGCGCCAAGATCACCCACACCATCTTTCGCAGATTTTTCTGTGCTGCAGACACTATAACATTCAGTTAAACCCATACAAATGTGTTTTTTGCGTAGAATCAGGATGACTCCTTGGCTTCATCGTTTCCAAGGATGGTATTCGCCTTGATTGGCTAAAGGTCGAGGCCATTGTAAATTTACCCCCTCCATCTTCACTGCACCAACTCCAGAGCCTACAAGGAAAGGCCAACTTTCTCTGTTGTTTTATACCCAATTATGTCGGGCTAGCTACAAGATTTACCCAGTTGCTAAAACAAGGAACACCCTTTGTATGGGACGAGGTGGCCCAAAAATATTTTGACGATCTCAAGGCCATCCTCATAAATGCTCCTTTGTTCCACCCACCGGATTATTATCGAGATTACTTCCTTTACCTAGCCACGGCCCCTAGCACCATTTCTAAGGTCTTGGTCCATGATGACGATGAAGGCAACGAACATGTGATCTACTACCATAGTTAGAATCTCATCGACACTAAAACGCATTATGCACATGTCAAGAAGTTGTCTTTGGCTATTGTCCAGGCTGTTCAATGCTTTCAGCACTATATCCTTTTGTGCACAACTATAATGATTTCTGAATGTAACCCCATGACCTATATCCTAACTCATTAGTTGTTGAGGGGCAAATATTCTAAATGGATCATGATCCTGCAAGAATTTGATTTGGTATTTACTACTGCCAAATCTAAGAAGTCACTCGTTTTCGCCGAATTGATTTGTTCCCTTCCCTCTAAGTCTCTTCCTGCTGGTGCAGATGAACAACTTCCAAATGAGACTCTTTTCCTGATTATCACCCTTGATCCCTCATACGGTGATATCATTGTGTATCTCTAGACATCCACGTTTCGGTCTGCGTTGACTAAATATGATCGCTGAAGGATTCAACATCACCCTAAACCCTACCGTATTATTGGCGATACTTTATACCATGTCGATGTCGATTCAGTTCTTCGTCGATTCCTTATGATCAAGGAAGCTAAAAGAGTTATCAATGATTGCCACTCTGGGGCATGTGGTGGTCATATGTCTGGTTACACTACTGCTCAAAAAATCCTTCGCGTTGGTTATTTCTGGATGTTTATTTTCAAGGATTGCATTCTTGCTATTCGCAAGTGCCATGAATGCCAAATTTACTGACGTAAGATGCATGCCCCACCTGCTCACCTACACCCCGTCATTATCGTTGGTCGTTTTGCCAAATGGGGCAATGATTATGTGACATGTAACACTTTTTCATCCAGGGGCATGGATATATTATCATCACTGTGGATTATTTCACTAATGGGCCAAAGCAATGCCTACATACTTTGCAGACAGTAAGATGATGGCTCAATTCCTTTTCAACCATGTTATTTCCTGGTTCGGCATACCTCAAGCCATTGTCACGGACCATGGCTCCCATTTTAGAGATTACATGATAGCTGAGATGGCATCTGCATTGGGCTTGCACCACAATGGCTCAACCCGATATTATCCTTTGGCCAACGACCAAGTTGAAGTCATGAACAAAGTCTTGGTCACAATGCTTTAGCGTACTATTGGGATGTAGAAGTCAAATTGGCATCTCATGCTATTTTCAACTCTCTGGGCCTACCAAACCTCAACCAAAGATGCAATTGGTTTCACACCATTCCAGTTGGTCTATGGTTTGGAAGCAACATTGCTGATCGAATGCGAGATTCCTTCACTCAAGTTAGCTGTGGAACTCCTCCCTGAAATGTCACCTCCAGAGGAATGCCTCTTATATTTGGAATGACTGGACAAGAATTGCCATCTCACCACCTTGGTCATCGAAGCACAAAAGAAACAAGTCAAATCCAATTTTGATCACTCGGTGTCCCCTCGTGAATTCTCTGAGGGTGATTTGGTCTTACTATATGACCAAGCTAACAATAAGATGGGGGCAGGCAAGTTCGAACTCATGTCGCATGGGCCCTACATTGTGAAACGCGTTTTGCAGAAAGGGGCTTATGAGCTTATTGATTATGAAGGAAATCCTCTCGATAAACCCCGAAATGGGCTTTACCTCAATAAGTACTATGCCTAGGTCATCTTTCATGGTTACTTGTGTACATTAGTGTGTCATTAATTTTTGTGCAGTGTAGTTTTGTGTGGTATTTTTCAAACAACTTTCCTGCTTACTATGCTTTTCTTTCTTTGTAGATGTTTACGACTCCCCACATTGGTTTCGCTGATGGTGCTTACCATAGTACCCGGAACCTATCATCTGTGGTATGGGCTATTTATGACCCTAACAGTGAGTTTATTGACCTTCAAGGTATCTTTCTATGTTGCACAACTAACAACATTGCTGAATACAATGCTGTCGTTGAACTATTGTCAGAAGCCATCGCTCTTGACATTAGAGAGTTGGTTGTCAACCTGGATTCATAGCTTGTCGTCCTTCAACTCAACGGGAAATATTTTGTCAGAAACCCTCAAATATTGAGGATGTATCTTCATATCCATCTATTGGAAAGAAATTTTGATTACATTGCATATCATCATATTCCTAGATGCATGAATACATTGACAGATGCATTAGCAAATTATGTGTTGGATAGACATTTACGAAGCATGTAAAAAGATAAGCAAATCATTTGCACCATAGTAGAAAAGAAAATACAACAGATATATATATATATATATATATATATATATATATATATATATATATATATATATATATATATATATATATATAGATATATATATATATCTATATATATATATATATATATATATATATATATATATATATATATAATATATATATATATATATATATATATATATATATATATATATATATATCTGATCATGTTTGATACATCAGAACCCCAAAAAATAATATGTGTGTCCAAAATAACATCGATGGATCACAGGCCTCATATATCTGTGGCACACAGGCCTCAAAACAATGTAAGTGCTGGACCTAGGAACTAATCGGCATGGTGATCATGGTAGCATGATGCAGCTCGTGCAACAAGAGTCAGCAATCGGCAGATCCGATCCGAGACTCCAAACATGTGTCTCTGGTACTGACATGGAATGTCTCCTACCTGATCATACTCTGGGATGCCACGAGTCAACCTCTCAAGGTTCCTCATGATCTCCTCCTCGTTTTCACTCCCTTTGTGATAAGGAGTGACAACATCAATAGGGTGGGGGGCGCTCCTAGCTATTGGGGACATCCCAGCAGGCCGCTCTGTTCCAATGTCTGCATTAATAAAAGAAATGTTATAAGCACATATATACCAAAAAAAATTAAAAAACCTCAAAAATAAAGTTGATTTTTTACCTTCATCATTAAAATCCTCTCCATCTGGTAAGGTCCTATCTGAATCTCCACGGAAGTCGGTGCCACTGTATGGCTAGTCCTCCACAATGACCTTCTGTCGTCATAGCCATGAAAATAATGTAGGTTTGTATGGCATGTGCTGACCCCCAGTGATCCTGGGCATTAAATGACTCTAGCGGGCCATCCACAGATCACGTGGCATAGGAGGATCCACCTCAGTCAGTTGATACTGGAACAGTGGTACCCGTTCCAAGTGTTATCTCAAAATCAAGCCCTGGAAGGCTGCAACCCAGGAAGACTTCAAGTAACTATTTCACACCAATCTTTTGACTAAGGCTTAGCCTCCTTAGCCTGAGAGGGCTCTCTCAAAGGATTATTGATTTTGACTATTAATAAGATGGCTGACTCTTGTGAATAACATTGACAAATAATGAAGGCTGGACAAACATTACATACGTTTCCATTGGGCCTATGGAGTCTAACATACTACAGCAAAAAATGATGATGCCTTACATAGAAGTCAGGGCATTTAGCATTTGGATGTTCAGAATACCACTTATATAAAACCGCAGTTTACAAAGACATACAGGAAGTCAGAGCATGATCAATGAATTCTGAGTGATTATGCATTTGTACAACTGTAAAAGAACACTAAAGAAAATATACCATCACACATTCTGAACAAGAAAATCCCTTATGAATCCTGAGAAGTAAAACAGTCATTTATATTACTGAACTCTGTTTTTTACATAAGCCAAAACAGTCCTCTGTTTTATAAAATATCCAACCCTGATTCTATTGCTGTTACAGCTACATATAGAGCTCTTATTCTCTGATCGATATTCCTCCTCAAGCATGAGGGGAATTCGATTCTGCCTATGATGACACCTATCAACATTTAACTAACTAATAATTGCAACAAAGTGCTGACTGTAGTTCTAAAGAGTTCTAATTTGACTATGACTCTAACTCTATCTTCTTCGTAGAATGATTCCTCCTTATTCTTTGACACCTGGTCTCCTTTCAGTTTGGCTGAGATGGCTGAGATGATTGCTGAGATGAGTATTTAATGCTCCATGTTGGCCTTGGATGCTGAATGCTTTAACTGCTCAGTGATGTTAGGTGATATCCCTTGCTTTTCGGTTCTAGTCCTCCATAACTTCTAATATATAGCAGCATGTCTTTTAGCCCTTTTAATAACCCAAAATATAGAACACCACCATGTTCCTGATGTGTTGGAGGCTTCATCGATGGCCAAGTGTGCAAGACAAAATTCCTTGTATGCAACTCATTCAATACCCTATGACCGGTAATAAAGTGGCTTTATAACAGAAACTTTAAGCTTGAGTTAAAGCATTCCACCTTTTAAAGGTACAACTGTCTTGATCTGAATGGTTGTGATGGCTTCATTTGGTCTCTTACATATCCTTCAGGTGTTTCCTTTTGAAAATTTCCGCACATATTACCAAACTGTTTGTCTGCGTTGAAAACACCACCTACAGCAGTTTCGTAGTGCACTACGAAACTGCTGTGTAATTTCAAAAACACAGTCTTCTTTTCATAGCTAAATGATCGCCACTGTTCATGACTTAAGCATCTTACTCCCTTGATCATTTTGACAAGATTTGCTACAACTTTTAAATAAATAGATATTTCTCCTGAGGAAAAGATGCAATGACACCGATAACACCATTCACTGTTCCAAATATAACTATATGAATCTGGTTAATACCTCCTCTCCTCCTGCATCAGAACTTCTATTACCAACCCAGTTAAACTCAAAATCCCTTTCACTATTGCTCTTCACTTTAGTGTTTATCTCTAAACAGGGATCAACTTCAGGGTCAGCACTTGAAGGTGTATTTGAACCACTTGATAACCTTTCTTTTATAACCTTTCCACTGTTTGTAGTTTCTCCATTGAGCAAGTTGATACAAAGTGCATTATCATCCTGTTCTTCCACTTGACAATTTGATTTTCTCTATCTGCATTTCTACATCACAGGACTCTTCATTACAGCTAGTTATGTTGGGATCTGAACTTGATGGTAAAACTTCCGGAAAACCATCAGCATGTCCAAACTTGGGACACTACAAAACCTGTTATGCCAGGAAATGGTGGAAAAATATATCACTTCAAATTCAGAAACCTCAACGCGAGGAGAAATGTACAGGAGTTACTGATGAAGCACCTCGTCATTGTTTTACACACCAGATAGGCCCTCTACAAAATATGCATATATATTTCATTACTTAATGACTAGGATTAGGAAGAATTACCAACATCTAAAAAACAGGAAGAACTTAAATTGGCAGAACGCCCCATACAACATTATAACTAAGGACTAACTGGGAATTAGATGCCCTGGTCAATAAAATAGTCACCAAGCCTCTCCACAATCATATTACATTCGCCTGGAGTCACCGGTTCATCATAAAGGCCAAAGATAAGTGCACATGTTGTCTTCATCCAGTTCAGGGTTTAGTGCCCACTGCCACATTCCAAGTTTTTTATATATTCGAGCAAGGAGAGAAACTCCAGAACTTGAAGGGCTAACAGAGCTTGATAATTTCACTTCAAGTTTATCACGGGGATCAGAGGACATTCCAGTTCTTCTAGCTTCCTTAGCTTCTTTCTTGACCATTGTTTTCCATTTTTTAATGAGCTGAGGATGTAAGCACAGTTCCATCTGAAAACGACCAGAAGAAAGGCTGTGCCATAATTGCAGATGGACGAGTTTAAGCACTGTTCCACGCACTATCTCATCTTCCAAGCTCTGGAATGAGTGAATAAAAAAGATCAAGTAATTTGTTTTCTCTGCTATGTTTAGGTCTCTTCCCTGCTGCTTCAGTAACAAAACTCGTCTTAAGAAACCCTCAAATGCATCGTCCCTATCATGAAAGCATTTCCATGCTGGCACATTTTCCCGAAACTTTTCGTTCACTATTAAAATCATAGACATGAGATGCTCAAAGGTTGCATTGTCGGGGTCAAAATTAGGCAACAGATAATTCTCCAGATATTGGCTGACTTCAAGGACCATCACCCTTTGCAAAGGAACAGATTTGCTGCCACTTGTTACAAGAAGTTCAGTTCTATAAATCTCCTCCACAAGGCTGGGATTAAAAGTGTGCTTTGACACAACATCTCGAGAGATTACCCAGTTTGCATTTGCAATTTTGGTAATCCGATCTCTTTGAATCTCGTTAAGAGTGATTGTATTTCCTGAAATAGACCCCGTCTTCTGCTCTACTGATTTTAGAATAGTCTCGTCTATTTCCATTCCCGGAGGATCTGGATGTTATAATGAGATACAGATACATAGATCCCGAAGAATGTGCATCTTCAGCAAGCTCAAAAGACAAATCTCGCAACCGATGGAATGCTCCCTTCCGTTTACTATCTTCTCCAAAGGACCACTAATACTTTAAATATGCAAAAATAACTTGAGGCGGAGCTGACAATCTTGTATTTGGAGGAGTAAATTCTGGATCATACTGCAACAGTTTGATCAAGGTGGAATGACCTTGACTAATACGACCACTTTTCCGGCAAAGAGAAGCAAATTTCAACCATGTGTCTATTCCCTTTGTCGGTGGAAGAACTAATGCACGAACAGCTAGTAATGCTTGCCAAATGTCCTCTGTCGGTGGAAGAACTAATGCACGATAATCTATTGAAGCCTCCGTTACAGATGGCTGTGCACTCATGTAAGACTCCTCGGAAAGCATATGATGTGGTGATTGACGGGAATCTATAGCAGGTGAGCTTTCAGGATCTTGAGAACTGATTTCCATACTCAACTCCGACTGACTCTCTGCATGATTAGAAACAGGGTGATCCTTTCCACGAGTACATGTATCATTCAGCATAAGGTTTTCATGTTTTCACGGCAGTGGATCCACAAAAGAAACGGAGGTGGATGGCCAACCGATCTGGATAAAATAATTTAATACACCATTGACATTTTTCTTTTGCAGGCATCCAATGCTTTCTATGTTCTATCTCAACAATGGAATAAGTAGTCAAAACAAAATTGTATTGAGAAAGCTCGGCCACATCTTCACATCTATTTGCGCCATGATAAACTAAAACTTTAATGCTTCCTTCAACAATGAACCGAGCAATCTCGTTCCTCCATTGAATAACAGCTACCATGGGACAAACAACAAGGGTGCCTTTAACCTGAGGTAGTACCTTGCAATCACTAAAACTGTCACCTTCTCAGCAACATGTATCAGTATCACAACACCTACTCGATCTAAAACACAGCAGATTCTGATAAGTATGACAGCTGGGTGAAAAAGGCTATGGATTCGAAAAAATCTCCAATTTCGTAGCGCAGCCAGTGCAAAATATGAATTATGCGCTACGAAATCACCTAAAAGATGTTGCGCTGCAAAACTGATAAAGGGATCTATGCGCTGCGAAACTGCTGAAAAGGATTTAGGTGCTTTACCATCAAACAAATGTAAGACATTTGGCATTGAAATTTTGTCAGTGATAACAGTGGCTCCACTTGGGATAGTGTGCCCTTGTGGTACACTAAGAACCTGTAGTTCCAGTGCCTTATAAAATTTATTTGACAAACATCTTCTTTAAGTTCCTTGGGCCTTCACCTCGGGCTTAAGCTTGATGATCACTGTGGGAAAAAGAAATCTACCACTACTAAAAAAAATGCTCAGTCACCTTGAGCTTATTTGCACTTTCCTACCTACCTACCCTATCAGCTGCAAGCTCCACTTGTAGCTCAAGCAACATGATACTTCCAATAAAGCCAATCAATTGTCTTCTCTTATATTGGAGGCTCTTGGCTGCATTCAACCTAGAATAACCATGGTAGTGAGATGACCACATTAACTCATAATATACTTGATCTTCATAATGCAAATGAAAATGAAAGACCGGAGTGCAAAGCTTATCCATATATTCACTTATAGGGTCAAAGAATACATGGTTATGTCGATGATCATCATAACATTTTGCATCTTTAGACAACTGATTTTCAACCACACAAGGTTCTTTTGATATGCTATCGAACTGCTTTTCTGAATGCTGCCTACAAACAATGTAATTTTCCTCTTTCTTATGATCAGTTATTGCTGTAAGCTGCTGAGAAGTTTGACATAAAAAACCAACCTTTTCCTCTGCCTGAGGGTCGTAAAAGCTATCTTCCAGTACTTCTTCTTGCTGTTTGCAATCTATTTCATACTCATAATGATCTGAAGCCTGACAAATCTGCTGCATCTCTACATCAACATCAAAGGATGAAACATGGTTTTCACAAATAAACCCCTGCTGATCTTCATGCTGCGTTTCATGAGATGTTATACTTTCTTCTCGGTGCTGGAATGCATTGTTATGAAGAGCCTCTAAAATTTCTTCATCCATAAATTCATCATCATCATAACAATCTTCCAAGTACTGAATAAGACTTAAAGAATGTCTACAACAATCTTTAAGCAGCAATAAGGAAGGATAACCTTCTTTATACATTTCACAGAATTCATCATGAAAACTAGCAAGAGAATATATTGAACCATTTTCCAGACTTTTATACCAAGACCATGCTTTTCCTTCTAAAGTGGTCATAAACATTTTCATGAGACAATCTTCAGGGAAATGAACCTTAAAACTGCGTACATGCATATGGAATTTAACCAAATGAAGAGCAGCATTATCCTTCTTTTCATCTTTGAATATTGGAAGATCATCTAACCAATCAACCTCTGGCATAGGATTTGGAAAACCAGGGATATGAGACCGATTCATAGGAGCATACCTGGCATTCATTCTTGCAATGGAGTTCATCTTGAAACTTCATCAAGCTACTGATCTTCTAGCAGTGGAGTCACCTTCCAATTTCTTATTCGATGTGTGGAGTCGCCAAGGTAGTTTTGCAGCCTCAAAAAGATGTCTGAGCTCCTGCTACCTTCAGAAGTTCAGCCTCTAAATTTCGGGAATGAATAGACTTCAGGCTCTCGGCAGACGCACCAAAATGTTATCTCAAAATCAAGCCCTGGAAGGCTGCAACCCAGGAAGACTTCAAGTAACTATTTCACACCAATCTTTTGACTAAGGCTTAGCCTCCTTAGCCTGAGAGGGCTCTCTCAAAGGATTATTGATTTTGACTATTAATAAGATGGCTAACTCTTGTGAATAACATTGACAAATAATGAAGGCTGGAAAAACATTACATAATTTTCCATTGGGCCTATGGAGTCTAACATACTACAGCAAACAATGATGATGCCTTACATAGAAGTCAGGGCATTTAGCATTTGGATGTTCAGAATACCACTTATATAAAACCACAGTTTACAAAGACATACAGGAAGTTAGAGCATGATCAATGAATTCTGAGTGATTATGAATTTGTACAACTGTAAAAGAACACTAAAGAAAATATACCATCACACATTCTGAACAAGAAAATCCCTTATGAATCCTGAGAAGTTAAACAGTCATTTATATTACTGAACTCTGTTTTTTACATAAGCCAAAACAGTCCTCTGTTTTATAAAATATCCAACCCTGATTCTATTGCTGTTACAGCTACATATAGAGCTCTTATTCTCTGATCGATATTCCTCCTCAAGCATGAGGGGAATTCGATTCTGCCTATGATGACACCTATCAACATTTAACTAACTAATAATTGCAACAAAGTGCTGACTCTAGTTCTAAAGAGTTCTAATTTGACTATGACTCTAACTCTATCTTCTTCGTAGAATGATTCCTCTTTATTCTTTGACACCTGGTCTCCTTTCAGTTTGGCTGAGATGGCTAAGATGATTGCTGAGATGAGTATTTAATGCTCCATGTTGGCCTTGGATGCTGAATGCTTTAATTGCTCAGTGATGTTAGGTGATATCCCTTGCTTTTCGGTTCCAGTCCTCCATAACTTCGAATATATAGCAGCATGTCTTTTAGCCCTTTTAATAACCCAAAATATAGAACACCACCATGTTCCTGATGTGTTGGAGGCTTCATTGATGGCCAAGTGTGCAAGCCAAAATTCCTTGTATGCAACTCATTCAATACCCTATGACCGGTAATAAAGTGGCTTTATAACAGAAACTTTAAACTTGAGTTAAAGCATTCCACCTTTTAAAGGTACAGCTGTCTTGATCTGAATGGTTGTGATGGCTTCATTTGGTCTCTTACATATCCTTCAGGTGTTTCCTTTTGAAAATTTCCGCACATATTACCAAACTGTTTGTCTGCGTTGAAAACACCACCTACAGCAGTTTCGTAGCGCGCTACGAAACTGCTGTGTAATTTCAAAAACACAGTCTTCTTTTCATAGCTAAATGATCGCCACTGTTCATGACTTAAGCATCTTACTCCCTTGATCATTTTGACAAGATTTGCTTACAACTTTTAAAGAAATAGATATTTCTCCTGAGGAAAAGATGCAATGACACCGATAACACCATTCACTGTTCCAAATATAACTATATGAATCTGGTTAATACCTCCTCTCCTCCTGCATCAGAACTTCTATTACCAACCCAGTTAAACTCAAAATCCCTTTCACTATTGCTCTTCACTTCAGTGTTTATCTCTAAACAGGGATCAACTTCAGGGTCAGCACTTGAAGGTGTATTTGAACCACTTGATAACCTTTCTTTTATAACCTTTCCACTGTTTGTAGTTTCTCCATTGAGCAAGTTGATACAAAGTGCATTATCATCCTGTTCTTCCACTTGACAATTTGATTTTCTCTATCTGCATTTCTACATCACAGGACTCTTCATTACAGCTAGTTATGTTGGGATCTGAACTTGATGGTAAAACTTCTGGCAAACCATCAGCATGTCCAAACTTGGGACACTACAAACCTGTTATGCCAGGAAATGGTGGAAAAATATATCACTTCAAATTCAGAAACCTCAACGTGAGGAGAAACGTACAGGAGTTACTGATGAAGCACCTCGTCATTGTTTTACACACCAGATAGGCCCTCTACAGAATATGCATATATATTTCATTACTTAATGACTAGGATTAGGCAGAATTACCAACATCTAAAAAACATGAAGAACTTAAATTGGCAGAACGCCCCATACAACATTATAACTAAGGACTAACTGGGAATTAGATGCCCTGGTCAATAAAATAGTCACCAAGCCTCTCCACAATCATATTACATTCGCCTGGAGTCACCGGTTCATCATAAAGGCCAAAGATAAGTGCACATGTTGTCTTCATCCAGTTCAGGGTTTAGTGCCCACTGCCACATTCCAAGTTTTTTATATATTCGAGCAAGGAGAGAAACTCCAGAACTTGAAGGGCTAACAGAGCTTGATAATTTCACTTCAAGTTTATCACGGGGATCAGAGGACATTCCAGTTCTTCTAGCTTCCTTAGCTTCTTTCTTGACCATTGTTTTCCATTTTTTAATGAGCTGAGGATGTAAGCACAGTTCCATCTGAAAACGACCAGAAGAAAGGCTGTGCCATAATTGCAGATGGACGAGTTTAAGCACTGTTCCACGCACTATCTCATCTTCCAAGCTCTGGAATGAGTGAATAAAAAAGATCAAGTAATTTGTTTTCTCTGTTATGTTTAGGTCTCTTCCCTGCTACTTCAGTAACAAAACTCGTCTTAAGAAACCCTCAAATGCATCGTCCATGTCATGAAAGCATTTCCATGCTGGCACATTTTCCTGAAACCTTTCGTTCACCATTAAAATCATAGACATGATATGCTCAAAGGTTGCATTGTCGGGGTCAAAATTAGGCAACAGATAATTCTCCAGATATTGGCTGACTTCAAGGACCATCACCCTTTGCAAAGGAACAGATTTGCTGCCACTTGTTACAAGAAGTTCAGTTCTATAAATCTCCTCCACAAGGCTGGGATTAAAAGTGTGCTTTGACACAACATCTCGAGAGATTACCCAGTTTGCATTTGCAATTTTGGTAATCCGATCTCTTTGAATCTCGTTAAGAGTGATTGTATTTCCTGAAATAGACCCCGTCTTCTGCTCTACTGATTTTAGAATAGTCTCGTCTATTTCCATTCCCGGAGGAGCTGGATGTTATAATGAGATACAGATACATAGATCCCGAAGAATGTGCATCTTTAGCAAGCTCAAAAGACAAATCTCGCAACCGATGGAATGCTCCCTTCCATTTACTATCTTCTCCAAAGGACCACTGATACTTTAAATATGCAAAAATAACTTGAGGCGGAGCTGACAATCTTGTATTTGGAGGAGTAAATTCTGGATCATACTGCAACAGTTTGATCAAGGTGGAATGACCTTGACTAATACGACCACTTTTCCGGCAAAGAGAAGCAAATTTCAACCATGTGTCTATGCCCTTTGTCGGTGGAAGAACTAATGCACGAATAGCTAGTAATGCTTGCCAAATGTCCTCTGTCGGTGGAAGAACTAATGCACGATAATCTATTGAAGCCTCCGTTATAGATGGCTGTGCACTCATGTAAGACTCCTCGGAAAGCATATGATGTGGTGATTGACGGGAATCTATAGCAGGTGAGCTTTCAGGATCTTGAGAACTGATTTCCATACTCAACTCCGACTGACTCTCTGCATGATTAGAAACAGGGTGATCCTTTCCACGAGTACATGTATCATTCAGCATAAGGTTTTCATGTTTTCACGGCAGTGGATCCACAAAAGAAATGGAGGTGGATGGCCAACCGATCTGGATAAAATAATTTAATACACCATTGACATTTTTCTTTTGCAGGCATCCAATGCTTTCTATGTTCTATCTCAACAATGGAATAAGTAGTCAAAACAAAATCATATTGAGAAAGCTCGGCCACATCTTCACATCTATTTGCGCCATGATAAACTAAAACTTTAATGCTTCCTTCAGCAATGAACCGAGCAATCTCGTTCCTCCATTGAATAACAACTACCATGGGACAAACAACAAGGGTGCCTTTAACCTGAGGTAGTACCTTGCAATCACTAAAACTGTCACCTTCTCAGCAACATGTATCAGTATCACAACACCTACTCGATCTAAAACATAGCAGATTCTGATAAGTATGACAGCTGGGTGAAAAAGGCTATGGATTCGAAAAAATCTCCAATTTCGTAGTGCAGCCAGTGAAAAATATGAATTATGCGCTACGAAATCACCTAAAAGATGTTGCGCTACAAAACTGATAAAGGGATCTATGCGCTGCGAAACTGCTGAAAAGGATTTAGGTGCTTTACCATCAAACAAATGTAAGACATTTGGCATTGAAATTTTGTCAGTGATAACACCAAGAAAAAGGTCATGAGCACAGATCTGAAGCAAAATTTCTTTAGATTCCCCACCTTAGCTTTGGACAGTTTGCGCTGGATATTGATCTTCATAGCCTCAACGCAGTTGAAGATGGTAGGGGTTTTACAATTAATAGCATAAAGAAACTACGACTTGTTGGTCTCATGCGCCGCCTGAGACCTCACCACTCTGTTGATGGTTAATAGAAGCACTCTTAGCGTCAAATCCCGAACACTAGAAATCACTATCTTCTCACTTTTGGATTTCAGGGACTCAGGGTAGTGTTCAATGAGCAATGAAGATATGCTTGCCCCAATCGGTCGTGACCCATACAAGTTCACTGGTTCCCCTCTTCGAGACAGACAAATGATGAAATATATATCTGAAGTTTCCAACTCCAGCTCCTGGTCATCGATGACAAATATATCTTGATTAATGTCCCAAAGACTAATTAGATACCAAAGCAACTCGGGCTGGGCCCGCATCCCTGGCGTGAGAAAGAATTTGAGGAGCCCCTAAGCCATCAAAGCTTCCAGGCAATTTGGGTCATTCATTACTTGGGTGTTAACATCCTCATGTTCCCATTCTTTCCAGTCCGCCATTTTCTACGATTATTTCATGAAAAAGCCATTAATTTGAGTCAACAATCATGCTTGGCCCATAAAATTTGAGTTTAAACAGTGATTTTTTAAGGAAATAGGGTTCTTCCCTATTCACGACGTCGATGTGCCTGTTTTAAAAATAGTTGCGCTAAACGACGTGACTGTCTTTGTTAATCACCCTCGGTCAGTGCAATTCCATGCCCAGAAGTCACGCCAACCGAGGGCGATTTTTTTTTTCAAAAACCTCCTCAAAAATCTAAAAAATGGTTAAAAAACATAAATAAAGGACATGAAAATGGAGCTTAGGGCTTTGACTTTTACTTGTAACTGGTGGCTCGGCAATTGACCTCCCGGATATCCCACAATATGCTCTGGGACAATTACGGCAAAAGTGAGTAAAAATTTTTCGCAGCAAGGTAAAATGGTAAATGGTAAAAATATATTTACTTTTCTCCCTTTTTATTCATTTTTTCATGAAAATATTAGGTTTTTGTAAATATTTTGACCTATTTCGCCTCAAGAACTGGATAAAACACTTTACCTTTTTGTGCAACAATCAGTGATAGATGTTAGATGATGATGATGAGTCATGTTTTAGTTATTTTCTCGACTCGTTAAACTCATATGAAAATATGGCTGAGTATTTTCCCTTTTGACTCACAAAAGAAAATAAAATGGGGAGTCTGCTTTCAGCTTTTTTCTGACCCTTTAAAAGCAAAAAGATGGTCGAGCCCTTATCATTTCAAATTCGTTAATAGATGTGAAACATCATTTTCCTAGCATAAGTTTACCCCTTTGTCGGGCTGGGAGGCACTATTTACGAAAAAGGTACTCCTTAACTAAAATGGTCAATCGAGGCATTTGGGGATTTGGGGTTTTGGAGGATCTGCTTGAACGCTTGGCTCTGAAACTAGAAGATGGCTACGGCAGCGAGCCTCCCCTGCGCAGGAATTGGAGCTACCATTTGGTTGAATGTTGGAGGCGAAGCAGAAGGGACGGCCATAGTCTCTGGCCTTCGCAGACCTGGCCTCAAACGCGTGGTGAAGAAAACCCCGAAACCCCTTCGAATAACCTGCAAGGACGTTTTCACTCAGTCCATCGCCAGGGAAGATCACGATGCTCTGGGTACAACAGATATATTGGAAGGTTTGAACAAAACAAAGGCAGATCGGAAGGAAGAGACCGGGAAACCGAGCGAGGACAGAGATCGGCAAACTTTTTCGCTCAGAATCCTACTCGGGGGCGGAGAATCTTTAGGGCTTGGGCCGATCTTCGCAGATCTAGCCAGTAGGCCGTTCTTCAGGCCAATCGCCCCTTTGCCATACCTTGCATGTAAAGATGGGGGACTGCATGCAGCAGATCCAACCCACCTCACAAATGCTCGGCCCAAATTTCACAGATCCAGGCCGGATCTAACAGATCGGAGCAGTTTTCAAGTCTATTCAGAACCAAGGAATCAGATCGGCCGGTTTAGGCATCAAATGAGCGGAGGGCATGCTTCCCTAAAGGTAGATCGACCCAATAAGAGGCACGACCCGGAAGAACGCACACACCTGGACCATCTGGCAACCAGCATAGACACCGGTTCAGACAGAGCATAGATAAACATCAGACATCAGGTAACCAATAATCGTTTCCAGATTTTCATTAAAACCCTTGAAAAGAAATCTATCTTAATCTGGGTAAGTGGAGATAGCTATGTTTCGCTGTTAAAGCAACAAATCTGTGCTTTCACTGGCTATCCTGGCCAGATCCAACATTTAGTCAGTGGAAGGTGGTCTCTCCAGGACAACAGAACCTTGGGAAGCTACAAGATCAGCCCAGGAGAAACCATTATCTTGAACCTCAGGCTGAGAGGAGGGGCACCATCCCAGGGACAGCCGAGCAGCACAGGAGGGGAAAAGGGGAAAACAGCACCCCAGAATAAATCTAAAGGAGCTCCATCCTATAAAAATATTCTCCAAGGCAATAGAGAATCGGGATCCTCCCCAGATCAAGGTGGATACACACCCCGGCCATACATAGTAGACCAACTAGGGCAAACTCCAGCCCTTAATTTTGATTCCACAGGGCTAGATAACTATGTTGAGACATATGAATCGCAGGCCCTCATATGCCGATTCAACAGCTTTTGGCCAACACCTACGAAGCTATTTCATTGGATCTTTGTCAATTGGACCATGGAATGCGAGATACACTTATGCTCCAAAGGGTTCTTCATAGTCAGATTTGCATCCAGGGAAGCCAGAGATACAATCATCAATGCTGGGCCTTGGTTTTGGGGAACGGCGGGGCTGTTCATGACCCCATGGTTTACAGACTTCGATCCAAATAAAATGACAGTTTCCAAAATGCCGGTCTGGGTCCGTCTACACAACCTTCCCCTACATTTCTGGAGCGAACGAGTATTAGAAGGAATCGGGAACAGCATAGGGAAATACATCAAAACAGATACGGAAAGGATTGATGAAAGGATCTTCACTTTTGCACGAATTTGTGTGGAAGTGGATCTAAGTAAAGGGCTACCGGACAACATAAGGCTGATCTACAAACAACAAGACTGGTTGCAAGCTTTAGACTATGAAAATACTGCTTTTAGGTGTAGACTCTGTAGACAAACAGGGCACCTGCAAAGCACATGTCCAGAAGCTAAAAAAGTAAACAACAAAAGGAAGCAGAAAGGAAAACAGAAGAAAGGATGGTTCTTTTCCCCTCCGGTCTCAGAAGATGAAGAATCAGAAGCCGAAGAGGAAGATACCACCACAGAGAAAGTGGAGGTCTCCCAAGAAATGGGAAATCAGAAGGGAACCACATTAGACACCAAGGCATCATAGCTTTACCCAAATCAGGCAGAGAAGACTACTGATGACCAGATCATGGGAGGGATAAAGCGGCACCATCAATCAGAAACATCAGATTCAGACAAGGAATTAGGCACACAGAAAGAAAAAACACAGTTAGTCTTAGCCATGATCGAGCCCACTCAAGGAGAGTGGCGCAAGGTCGAAAAGAAAAAAGGAAGGAAAACCTGAAGCGTGAGTTTTTACTCATATATGATTCTCAGTTTTCTTTTCTTTCACTCTTATCCTCTCTCCCTCTCTTCTTTTCTCTTCATTTTTTGCATGTTAGTTTAGTAACGTTGTGAAGGGTGCCATGGCACTCGAGCCCTTTGGGCAGCTTATGGAAATGCATCATGCATCTGCAATTGTAACTTTTCATTTTTTAATAAAAGGTTACAGATTTTTTCTCCGGAAAAAAACTAAAATGGTCAATCAGTTCTGTCAAGTATCATTTTCTACCTTTTTGCACTCGAGAGGCACAAATGTATGAAAAGGGATCACGTGGAGTTTTCTTTTCCATGTCATTTTCAAACTCTCTAAACATGAAAAATATATCTAGTTACACCTTTATCGGACTCGTTAAAATATTAAATGACATCGGATTCATCACCATGACGAACGTGAGCTTCTCCTTCCTAGGGCTCGTTAAACTTACTAGGTCGGATTCGTCCAAAGGATGAACTTACAGTGCAAGTATATGATATCCCCTTCAAGCTTGCGATTAAAAAAATAATTGGGGTACCTACTAGAAATGGTGGGGGGAAATTTGGAAATCTATCAATTGTGTCGACAGCTCACTCTTGAATGTGACACTTTTTTCTTCGTGCTGGGTTGGGATATCCTCCTTTGTATCATTGACCTCCTTGGGTTTTGGCTATTCATTTTTTCCTTCCATTTGATCTCTACCACATCATCATGACCACCGATCCCATGGATCCAAAAGCTGCCAAACTTCTAGTTGTGTCACCGATATGTTCAATAGTTGTCCTTCTGCAATTACACTTACCTCTATTTCTCTATATCATCTAAAATAATTTTTCATCCTTTCATCTCATGTCGATGATGTGGGAAACATTATCGCCCTCCTTCGACACGGTCATTTTCAGTACCTTAGAGCTTGCATGCCCTAATGGTAAGTTCTTCACACTCAACAACAAGTTCACGTCATTGGCTTTCAATCGAGTGATTTCACGGGTGTTCGAATTCAGTTCCTCTATTCCCATTCCATGGATTGTGCTGATAGTACCTTGAGGACCATTGTCATTATTGGTGGTTTCTCTCACACTTGTTAACAATTTACATCATTGACTGGTAATCAAGTGATTTTCTAGCATGTTTGATGTCAACGCATCTATTCACATGTTAGAATTTGTACTTTAATCGGGTTGCGTTGGAGCGCAATACCCTGGATTCAAATCACAAAAGTCCAGGTTGCAAAGTGATGTGAAATGGTTATGATGATATACATGTCTCTTTCAGATGGATGGTTGCAACCATACCATGAGTTATCATATGTGATCCTTCTCATTATTTGATGGTTGTGACCATACCATGGTTTCATTATGATCCTCTTTAACAGATGGCTGCCCCCATACATGGATCCAGTTACATGATCATTCTCTGGATGGCTGCGTCCATGCCTCGATTCATGTATAATTTGACAAAGTGTTTAGTTATTTATATGTATTTGTACTTGCTTGCAGGTTTTCAATGACATACTATAGTTCCCCGCACTAATTCATAAAGAATTTCATCCCTCACTCTAGTTTGACCTTCACGATTTAGGGGGCATTTGTTACACCACGTTTTGTCATAGTCACTGTACTCCCTTGTTGGCATTATGACACAGGTTTGGCACTATGGCACAGGTGTTGTCCTTGATTGCAACTCACTCAGATGGCAGATCATTGTTCAGGCTCTCAGAATGAAAGAAGGTATATGCAGGTTCCCTTTGACGAATTTGCGTATACACGCGGGATTGCTGATCAAAAGTCATGTATGCGTATGCACACACTTTCATGCATGAAAAAGCATGTAAGTGTGGGAAAACTTATTTTTGGTCCATGGTATTTAGTCCTTGGTATTTGGACCTATGGTTTTGGACCATGGTATTTCATCTGAAGTGTTGAACCCAGGTATTTGGTCCAAGGTATTGATTATTTTTGGTTTTGGACCATGGTATTGTGTAAGGCCTAAGACTATAAAAGGGGAAGGAGATCATTAGGCAAAGGCATTGACTCAAGCATTGAATATCTTATGAAGAACTAGATCTGTAATATTGATCATTGGGTTATGGTGCATAGCTGGATCTGAATCAAGGAGGAACCTAAGCGCAAGAAGAAGGATAAGTACTATTGATGGATCAAGATCTTAAGGCTTGAATAGTAGCATCTTTGTGTGATTTTGATTTGATAATTTTGGCGCATGACTTGATCTATAAATTTTCTATTAACTGATGTCTGAATAAGTGAAAAGGATAAATTATCTTTTATAGATCTGTACGCAGGTTTAGTGAAGGAAAGGCACATATACACGCTGGTTCTGTAATTCAAAACAACGTATACGCAGGTTGGCCTTAATTCAGCAGCGTATGCACGCAGGTTGTACACATTGAAGTAGCGTACGTCTCTTGAAATATGTTTTAGCTACTTTTGTTTATTGCTGCAGTGTTCTGGGTTCAAAATTGGTGTCTAGTTACTGTTACTATTTTCTGGGTACAACATTCAGAGAAGTGACTATTTGATTCAGTTTTGTTTGGTGCAAAGGAGATTGGTTGATGCAGATATACTTGATGTTTGATTGATGTTATTCATGGATCCAGTCTGAAAATTTATGAAACATGGTCCTTGAAAGAAAAGAGAAGGTTGTAGCCTTCTATAGGTCAGCACCTACGTACTAGTACCTCAGCTAGTACAAGAGCTAAGGGGGTTGTAGCTCCCTTCCAGAAGAAGCTGAAGAATGAGAGAAGGTTGTAGCCTTTTGCAGGTAGCAGCTTGTGTCTTGGTATAATACTGCACTAGTACAGAATCATTGTAAAAAGGAGTTTCTAATTAAAAGAAGATAGAGACGAATTGCAGCAGGTGGTTTTCACCCACATTGGGTTTCCACCTTATATCTTTGTGTCCATGTGTGTGATGATCTGTTCTATTTTACTGATCCTATTTACTATTCTTATTATTAATGAAGTCCCGATGCACTGATTAAAGATCAACAATTAATGAATATTAAGCCTTCTGATATACACTGGATGCTTTAGACAAAGTAGCGTATATACGCAGTTTTCCATAGCTGAAGTAGCGTATACACATCAGATTGTGAAATATAATTGATTTGATAACACTGATTCACCCCCCCTCTCAATATTATTTCCAACAATTGGTATCAGAGTAGGTCCTTCAGAAGAAGCTTGATCGCTTGAAGGAAGATCTATCATCATGAGCAACTACGAAAAGGAGGCATCTATCAGGTCACCAATTTGTGATGGAAGCAACTTCGTCTATTGGAAGGTAAGAATCACAGACTACCTTCAATCTCTTGGTATAGAAGTCTGGGATATTGTGGAAACAGGATACACATTTCCATCAACAACTCCTACAGATACGACTGGTAAGAAGCAGTATGAAACAAATGCAAAGGTTGTCAATACTCTATTAGGGAGCTTATCTCAATCAGAATCTGTCGAGGTTATGCAGCTCAAAACCGCAAAAGAAATATGGGACAAGATCCTTATGAGCTATGAAGGAGATGATCAGGTAAAACGTGAAAAACTACAAACTCTTAGAATTCAATATGAAAATCTCAGAATGCACAATGATGAAAGTGTGGCTAATTATTTCTTACGTATAGATGAGATTGTTAATTGTATGAAAAACTTGGGTGAAAAGATAAAAGAGGTTACTTTGGTTGAAAAGGTTCTAAGATCTCTATCTTCTAAGTTTGAATCAAAATTTTAGCCATAGAAGAAAAGGAGAATCTTCAAAGCATTACCATGTCATAGCTGCACGAAATTCTAACTGCTTTCGAAATGAGAAAAGGGGGACCATCAGACATGAGAGAATCTACATTCAAAGCCTTAGGAAAAGGAGAATACAATGATTCAGGACATATGTCAGAAGGAGAGGAAGAATCAAACTTTTTCAAGAACCTTCAAAGGGGTTCTGGAAGATTTAGAGGTAAGCTACCTTTTACATGCTTTGCTTGCTGAAGAGTTGGTCACTATGCAACCAAGTGTCCAGATAAAGATAAGCTTGACAAAGGTAAGTAACCAGTTAGATGGAACAGAAAACAGAATGTAAGTAAGAAGAGCTATTATACACATGAAGACAGTGATGGATTTTCAAATAGTGATGAAGATGAACAAGGTAACGATTATAGACTTTTGATGGCTTTTGAAGACGATGATTTCTTGGATGCTATAGATGAAGAAGGTATTAATGAAAAAATTTCTAAGCTTAAAATTTGTTTAGAAGAAAAGAATATGATTATAGATACCCTACCCAGATCAATATGTGCCAAATTGAATGTTCAACCTCAGAAATCTGCAGTGCGCATAGTTCAACTTGATCGATCTCAAGTCGAAGTGATTGGTGAACTTAACCAAGTGACCATAAGATTGTCGTCTAACCCGAAAGTATGTCAGGTTATCGACATTCTAGTAGCTGATATCCCTGAATTCTATGGTTTAATTCTTAGCAGGGATTGGTTTGAGAAACTCCCTGGATATTTCTCAACCGACTGGTCGCACATGTGGTTACCCTACAACGGCAAACCCAATCAAATAAAGGTTGAACGAGAATTGCACCAAAAGTACATAGTGACAGAATTGGAAGGAGAGAACGAAGCAATAGCATACAACAGCAGTATCATAGGCAATTACTCGGTAGATTCTTTCCTCGGCAATTTCAATGCTCACACTTCACCTTACTTAGAAAATTCAGTTGTGTCCCAAGTTGAAAATTTTTCCCAAACTGATGATTCAAAGTGTTTTAATTTTTTTGATAATTCTGTAAATACATCTTTATTTTGGAAATTATATTTTGATGGCTCTAAATCCAATGAGGGAGCAGGAGCAGGATGCGTTCTGATTAACCCAGATGGGAACAAGACCATGCTTACATGCAGACTTGAGTTCGATTGCACAAACAATACAGTGGAATACGAAGCCTTGGTGCAAGGCCTATACAAAGCAATCGGCTTGAATGTTAAGTATCTTCAAGTCTTTGGAGATTCTGAAATTGTCGTCAAACAGGTACGTAACACCATACATTGCCTGTCAAGTCATTTAAAGCACTATCAATCTCTAGTACAAGATCTGACTTCACATTTCATAGCATTCAATATTTCATCAATCCCAAGACTCCAAAATGCGAGTGTAGACCTGTTAGCTAACGTAGCCTCTAGACTGATTCCCTCCAAAGATTTTAGTCCTGATAGGTTTTCAATAGAATTAATCTTTAAACCATCCATCCCTGACAACATCACCAACTGGAGAGTATTCAATGACGATCCAGACATTGTAAATTTCCTCACTTCTGAAGGATCCTACTCAAATCAAATAATTGACGAAGACCATCATGATCACCAAATTCAGCAAAATAGCACTGATAACGCTATACCTAAATCGGTGGTTAAGTTAGAAGATTTATATGATTTGAAAAGTCGGTTTAAAAGGTCTTCCAATTCTAAACTCTATAGTTCAACTCTGAACTATGAATTAGTGAACCTAGGAACCGATCAGAAGCTGCAAAACGTTAATCTAGGCCACGGCCTAGCCCCTGAAGAAAAATCAGCATATATCTGTCTTCTGAGACAATTCAAAAACGTTTTTGCGTGGAATTACGATGAGCTGAAAACATACAACACTTCTATCATTCAACACACTATCCCTATGATTGACAATGAAAAACCTGTCCAGCAGAAGCTCAGAAAAATCCACCCCAACTTAGAAAATCAGATAAAGACTGAGCTAAATAAATTGTTGAGAGCCAGAATAATTTTCCCCGTCAGACACTCCAAATGGGTATCCAATATGGTGCCTGTTAGGAAGAAAAACGGAGATATTAGAATCTGTATTGATTTCCAGAATCTCAACAAAGCCTGTCAGAAAGACAATTTTCCCCTCCCACGTATGGAGCAAATACTACAGGCAGTAGCGGGCTCAGAATTAATGTCTTTCCTGGATGGATTTTCAGGATACAATCAAGTGCTGGTACATCCCGATGATCAGTTGAAAACCACATTCCGAACCAAGTGGGGCACATACGCATATCGGAAGATGCCATTTGGTCTGATCAATGCCAGCGCTACCTTTCAGAGAGCCATGGACATCACGTTTAAAGGTTTGGTCAATAAATCGGTAGTGATTTACTTGGATGATATAATAGTGTACTCCAAGAAGCGAAGCGACCATCTCAAAGATTTGAAACAGATCTTTCAAAGATGCTTAAGGTATGGAATTTCACTTAACCCAAAGAAATCTTTTTTCGCATTAAGTGAAGGGAAATTGCTCGGATTCATAGTGTCGAAATCTGGTATTCACATTGAACCTGACAGAATCAAAGAAATTTCCGAAATATCCATACCCCATAACAAAAAGGCCATGCAATCTTTCCTTGGACAAATCAATTTTGTAAAAAGGTTTGTCCCCGATTTTTCACGTATTATTTCTCCTTTACAAAATATGATAAAAAAGAATTCAAATTTTAAATGGGGCATAGATGAGCACAAAGCATTCAACTTGATCAAACAAGCTATCATCAACGCTCCATCTTTAGCTACCCCAAATTTTTCAGAATCTTTCATCTTATACACTTTTGCCTCAGAGAAATCTTATGCTGCGATTTTGACTCAAGTAAATCAAGAGAAGGCGGAAGCTCCAATCGCATTCTTTAGCTCGAACTTACAAGGTGCTGAACTCAATTACTCAGACGTGGAGAAACAGGCTTATGTTGTTTTCAAAGCGATCAAATATTTCAGACCTTTCTTACTTAAAGCCCATACCAAAGTCGTAGTCCCGTTTCCAGCGGTAAGAAGCTTGTTGGTACAGAAGGATGTGGGCGAAAAGAGAGAAAATTGGATTACCTCTCTACAAGAATACGATCTTGAGATCAAACCAGCAAACATCGTAAGGAGTCAAGGCTTCTGCAAGATGTTAGCTGGAGCATCGCAAATTCCTGAGAACTCATCTGAAGAGGTACACACGTATGAGGTAAGCCTAAACGACGCAGAATCATTATATGCGGACACCATTTATTATCTTAAGAACGGGTATGCTCCATCACACCTGGATCACACCAATAAAAGAGCTCTAAGGTTGAAAGCTAAACAATACCAGCTCATAAATGATGTTCTGTTTAAAAGGAATTATGATTCTGTACTTCTTAGGTGTCTTGAGAAAACTGAAGCCAAAAAGGTTTTGCAGGAACTCCATGATGGACCAGTAGGTGGACTCTATGCTGGAGAGACTACTGCGCATAAAATCTCACGTGCAGGATATTATTGGCCCACACTATTCAAAGACTCATACAATTACGTAAGGAAATGCCAAATCTGCCAGACTGTTGCAGGGAAACAAAGGAAATCATCCATGCCACTACAGCCGGTCAACATCGAGCAACCATTCAGCCAATGGGGCTTGGACATAATAGGTGAGATCGTTCCTCACTCTTCTAAGCATCATAGGTATATCCTCACGGCAACAGATTATTTTACTAAATCGGTAGAAGCAGTTCCTCTCAAGACAGTTAATTCTGAAAACATTATTGAATTCATAGATCAATTTATCATCACTAGGTTTGGATTGCCAACGGCCTTAATGTTCGATAATGCATCATACTTTTCTGGAAATGCAATGACTGAGTTTGCATTAAAAAGAGGGTTCAAATTGAAATATTCTGCTAATTACTATCCGCAAGGTAATGGGTTGGCTGAATCAACAAACAAAAACCTAATCAGGATTATCAAAAGAATAGTCAACCAAAACCAAAAGAATTGGCACAAAGCGCTGGTAAATGCTTTATGGGCAGATAGAATCACGAAGAAAGCTTCAATCGGCACTTCTCCCTTTAATTTAGTTTATGGGAAAGAAGTGGTTCTTCCAACTCACTTAGTCATTCCCTCTTTGTCTTTAGTACAACACATCGATGAAGTATCTACTTCCTCTTTGCAATTAAGACAAATGGAGATAATCAAACTAGAAGAATGCCGAGAACAAGCTAAGAAAACCCATGCTCACCACCAAGTGCTAATAAAATCCTCTTTTGACTCAGCCATCATAACCAGAAAGAACTTTAAGATGGGAGATTTAGTTTTGAAATGGCATAAGGCTCATGAAGAAAAGGGAAAACATACGAAATTTCAGAAGCTATGGCTTGGTCCTTTTCAGATTGTAGAAGTCATAGGCCCATCGACGTTTATGTTGCAGGATTTGGCAAGTAGAAGAGATTCTTTGCCTGTGAATGGACAGATTCTTAAAATGTATTTTCCATAGAAGATCACTCTTCTATTTTTGTAGGATAGTTTTAGTTTCTTTTATTTTGTTTTTCTCTTTCTTATAAATAAAATCAGTTGTAAATGATCATTGAAAAGGATTCGTGAAAGAGCACACTAACTCTCTATCAGATTTTGTTTTCACTTGTACAAATAGCAAAATTTTCGAAAAATCTGATTTTTATTATTGACAAATAGAGTTAACTTTAGCCTAAATAATGATATTAGTTTCAACCTTTCAAAAGACTTTGATGAAAGCAACCTTTAGTCAAAAATTGTTTTATCCCAGCACAACGAAAGGTATCATCAATAATAAAATAAATATTCTCTGCAAAGCTGTTATTTTCAAAACTCTATTATTGTCGTCCAGAGCTTTCTTAAGGAAAAACAATGACTTCCTCCCTGCTAAAGGAAACCACAGCATTCAGAGAAACAATCCGAGAAAACACTATATCTCAAAGAATAAGAGGTCTCATCATGAGCCGGCTTATCATGATCACAGATATTATAACTTGCTGACTTTGCCAATACTGTCTATCAAAACAGGGCAACGACTCAAGATTCTTGCAATCAAAAGACAAGGGGTCTCATCACGAGCCAGCTTGTTCAACAAAAGTGTAAATCAAGTGAATTACTGTGTCATAATTTGGCCACCAAACCAAGACATTGTTCTTTAGAGAATAAAAAAAAGAAAAAGTGTCCAAAAGGATTTTTCTCTGAAGTGTTGTAAATAACCTCAAGCAGGAAAAAGGATCATTGCTGGATAACATGGTAACCCTGTCGAGGCTATGGACGCTTGCGGGCAGCAGAGGCTCTACCTACGACAAATGAGCATAGTTTAAAGCCAGTACGCAGAGAAGACCTTATTTTATCTTTAAAAAAGGACCAAGTAATGTCTGGTATGAATGCAAGAACTAAGCCTAAAGGAAGCAGACAATTGGAATAAAAGAAAGGTTGAAACAAAGTATCATTGACAGGATGAGGGGTAATCTACTCTATCTGTCCATAACAAAATTTAGACAGATGAAAATTTTTCTGTTTCGGAAGTGGAAATGTCAATAGAAAAGCAGAGATAACTGGTTCTTCACAGTGAATCGCCATTGTTGTGGTCACCAACAACCCCCCTCTTTGTTAAGTATTAGCAATAATATCAAGCAAAGGGGGACCCTTAACAAAAAATCCCAAAAATATTTTTATCCAAATTTTTGTATTTAACTCCCTAAAAGCTATATCGCATCGCAAAAAGGAAGTGAAGAGTTTTCCTATGCGCGTAAATAAGCTGCAAAGAAGCGATGCGAAATTCATCACATCGCATATTTTTGAGAGCACCCTTAAAAGAAAAAACCTAAGGAATCGCCGATGGCCGATATGCGACGTCGCATATCGCAACGTCGCATATCGCAACGTCGCATAGGCAGCACACAATGACCAAATGGAAATTGCAATATTGCGATTTGCGATCTGCAATCTTATAAACTGCGATTTGGCGATTTGCGATCTGCAATCTTATAAACTGCGATTTGGCAATTTGCGATCTGCGATGCATGAGACTATTAATTGCTGCGATGCGAATCACAGAAACCACTCATCGCAAAGTTTCTTCGGCATGATCTGTAAACCCAAAATTGAGCGTGCACCTTAAGGCAAATTAATGATCGCACGCCAAAGATGATCGTGTTGTGTTTTTCGAAGAGTCAAGTCATTATGAGTGTCATGATTATGCATTCATTAGAGTTTAAAGCTTTCATTTCAATCTTTTCGTCATGTCTCTTTTCCTTTGCGTAAACTGTAAGGCAGTAACTCATATAAATCTATATGCAGGAAACATCTATGGAAAAGGGGAAAGCGCCAATACCTGAAGAACAGAGAGGAGATGCCTTCGCAAATGAATAACGCATGCAGCAGAGCCGCGAACTCTAGAGTATCACTCCACAGACACTGATGAAAATAGACTATCCAAGACTCAGAGTCAAAGGCGCACAAAAGCAGCATGTTTGCAAAAGATCCTGAAGCTCAGATTGGATAAAGCAAAAAGAAAAACGCTGAAAAGGGATGATGCTTCAGAAATGCCTGGAACAAAGAAGGGAAGCAATTTTCAATACGTAAGATTGTTCAAGCAACAAAATCCCTAACTCATTGAGTCATTCACACGGCCGGAAACCGAAATAGCAACAACACAATCAGTTTGAAAGAAATCTGGGTTATAGTAAGTATACACACAGCAAAAAACACCCAGCCAGAGGAAGATTTTCAAAAATATCTTCTGGTTTGTTAGAAAGAGGTGCCAGCTTTTGTTATTTCTACTTTTATCACCCGAGCAAAAGGAAAAGACAACCAACCGACTCTTTCCAGGCGAACCTCACATTGCTTACAGCACTAAGGAGCAGATACAGAAACGGTTAGAAATTAGATTCAATTTTTAGAAATAAATTTGCTTTAGTAAAAGGGCGGTCATTTGAAGCCGTTCCCTAAATTTGTGTAATTAAGATTAGTTAGTTAGTAGTATTTAACCCTTCTCATGGCATTTGGAGAAGGGTCCGGAAATTTGTCAAAAAACTTGTCCTCAGAACATGCACTTTTTCACCCTCGGAGGGGGTTTTTGATGAATGGATGGATCGAGATTTATTTATGTTTACATTTTAATGTCTGCTACTGATGTTGCACTTCTGTACTCTTAGTAGATGTTAGAAGTAAGTAGAGATAAATCGTTATTGCTTGAAGTTTGTGAGTGAAAATCAGTCATAAATGGTACTTTTATCTCTTGATTAATTTTTGCTCATATTCTTAGAGTGATATACAGTTGAGTTGTTTATATGTTAATGTATGAATGTCTAGATTACCATTTGGCACTTTTGTACGGTGGAATCATTTGTTTGTGCTTGACATATGAATAACTGATTATGCGATATGCTGTTCACAACTGTTTTGCCTAACTTCTTATGCAAAATGGTTTATCTTAATTGATTTATATTCTTATGATAGCTGAATGATCTTTATTACCAGTTGTTGTATGAAATCTTTTTAGATCGCATAATGAAAGAATTTTACCCCAGGTTAGTATAGATTAGATGTGCTGTTTTTGTTAGATTACAGTAGCATAGAGTCAGTTTAGAGTCTAGAATTAAATTAGTTTAAATTACCTTTAGATTAGTATCTTCAAAATCTACACACACACACATCTTTTAGATTGGGAAGCTGGTCCCATTATCCCCAGTCGGACCCGCTACACAAAACGGGCAAGGCGCCGCCAACCAGGTTCCCGACCGGGTGGGTATCCCCCTTGTTGTTGACCCGATTACGGGGCCCTCAACATATTTGGTGCTAGAAGGAGGGCACGAACTATGAATGGCAACTAAGTCAAAATCTAAATGCCATTCTGAGAGTAAATCACCCTCATCAACTCCCCTGACTTCTCCACTACGGTTAAACCCGGAGTTAGAAGTCGCTCGAGTATCCACCGCTGCTACCTACTCCAATATATCAGACCAACTCATTATTGAACCCCCTGAAATTCAAACTTTGATTCGTAAACTCCAGGGATTCTCTATTTTTTCTCATAGGTCTGATAAATCTAACAGCAGCGTGACTTCGCAGTACAATCCTGCTCATCCTCTGACCAGATTGAAGAGTGAAAAATTTGGTATTCAACCAAGTGAACTCCCTCTCCCTACTAGGAAAAGAGCAAGGAAAGCACCACCAGAGTCTGATCGTGAGACTCTTTCATCCACTTCGTCCATTTCAACACCCTCACCGCGAAGTCAACCACCCACATCCTCATCCCAAATCACTCATCCATCTTCCACAACACTTCCTCTTCAATCATCAAAGATCATAATACCTTCATCTTCTCAGCATCAGGGACCGTCTTCTGCACTCTCATTAACTAGCGGCTCAACGATGGCCCAGTCTCCATGGAACAATCCTGGGGCGGTTTTAATGCCTCCACCCCTGAGCCCAATACCGGCCCATCCTGAGAAGTGGCTACCTAAATTCAATCCAAAAACAGGCATGCTAGCTGAAGAGCATATCAATAATTTCATGCTTTCTGTTAATCTCAACGGAGTTACCAACGAAGATGCTGTCGTCCGACTTTTTCCTTATACAATGCAAGGAACAGCCAGGTCATGGTACTTTTCGTTACCTTCCGGGTCCATCACAAGTTGGGAAATTTTTCAAAGTCAATTCCTCACCAAGTTTGGCGATGAAAGATCAATAGCGACATTGATCAATGACCTATCTAATCTTAAAGCTAAGGCTAGAGAACCCATTAAAGATTTCAATTTACGGTTCAATAAGATCCTCAACAAAATTCCCGCTGCTTCTCAACCCAGCGAGGAAGTAAGATGTGAATGGTACATCACGGCCTTACCATCTAACTTGGCTATCTTCGTAGATAGGGCAAACAAGACGACCTTAGTTGAAAACTTAACTGAGGCGTTAGCAGTAGAAAAACGCGTAGTTGCCCTAGAAAAGAGATCTGCAATAGAAGAACGCAAATCTAAGAAGATCTCTTTCAAAGAAGACACCAAGAAGAAGCAAACGAAAGATCCTTTCGATATGGAAGGATTACAAAAGGTGTTAAAGGCCATGTCCAATGAGATGATTGACATAAGAAAGCAAGTAGCAGAAACTTCTTCAAAAAAGCCCTACAGATCTTTTAAAAGAAACCTTCCCATGGAGGTGAAACCACCCAATGCTGTCTCAAACGTCGAATCTGAAGAAGAAGAAGAAGAAGAGAATACCACTGAAGGGCAGACCGATGATGAAGAAGTTGTGGAACTACAAGGAATGTGGGATTTCATCCTCCCACAAGAAGAGGATCAAGAAGCATTTCCGGTTAGCACACGAAGCAAAAATCAACTTGATCCTCCCCAAACTACCCCTAAACACAAGGGCGCAAGCCCTGCAACAAAAGATAAGGCCGCAACAAAGAAAACAACCGCTAGAGCAACCCAATTTAGCCCAGTCCAATCAGATCAAGCACCTCCATCAAGAACACTAATAGTGTCGGATGAAATGGAGTATAACATTATCGATGACATGAAAAAGACTAGGGCTAATATCACTCTGTACAAATTGAGCAAATTGAAACATCAACAGAAAATAATGATGAAAGAATTACATGTCGTGCCTACTACATCTTTACCTACAGCTGTAGCTTCCCACAACATGGGAAGACCTCCAACCAACATGATCAATAAGATTGATCCGAATGACATTGCCTTGATTGGAGGAAGGTCAAGATCCCATACTCCTCCTTTTCTCCTCACTTATGAAATTTTCAATAAAAACGTGCACAATTGCCTGATTGATTCTGGTGCTTCAACGAATATTCTACCCAGATCAATATGTGCCAAATTGAATGTTCAACCTCAGAAATCTGCAGTGTGCATAGTTCAACTTGGTCAATCTCAAGTCGAAGTGATTGGTGAACTTAACCAGGTGACCATAAGATTGTCGTCTAACCCGAAAGTATGTCAGGTTATCGACATTCTAGTAGCTGATATCCCTGAATTCTATGGTTTAATTCTTAGCAGGGATTGGTCCGAGAAACTCCACGGATATTTCTCAACCGACTGGTCGCACATGTGGTTACCCTACAACGGCAAACCCAATCAAATAAAGGTTGAACGAGAATTGCACCAAAAGTACATAGTGACAGAATTGGAAGGAGAGAACGAAGCAATAGCATACAACAACAGTATCATAGGCAATTACTCGGTAGATTCTTTCCTCGACAATTTCAATGCTCACACTTCACCTTACTTAGAAAATTCAGTTGTGTCCCAAGTTGAAAATTTTTCCCAAACTGATGATTCAAAGTGTTTTAATTTTTTTGATAATTCTGTAAATACATCTTTATTTTGGAAATTATATTTTGATGGCTCTAAATCCAACGAGGGAGCAGGAGCAGGATGCGTTCTGATTAACCCAGATGGGAACAAGACCATGCTTACATGCAGACTTGAGTTCGATTGCACAAACAATACAACGGAATACGAAGCCTTGGTGCAAGGCCTATACAAAGCAATCGGCTTGAATGTTAAGTATCTTCAAGTCTTTGGAGATTCCGAAATTGTCATCAAACAGGTACGTAACACCATACATTGCCTGTCAAGTCATTTAAAGCACTATCAATATCTAGTACAAGATCTGACTTCACATTTCATAGCATTCAATATTTCGTCAATCCCAAGACTCCAAAATGCGAGCGCAGACCTGTTAGCTAACGTAGCCTCTAGACTGATTCCCTCTGAAGATTTTAGTCCCGATAGGTTTTCAATAGAATTAATCTTTAAACCATCCATCCCTGACAACATCACCAACTGGAGAGTATTCAATGACGATCCAGACATTGTAAATTTCCTCACTTCTGAAGGATCCTACTCAAATCAAATAATTGACGAAGACCATCATGATCACCAAATTCAGCAAAATAGCACTGATAACGCTATACCTAAATCGGTGGTTAAGTTAGAAGATTTATATGATTTGAAAAGTCGGTTTAAAAGGTCTGCCAATTCTAAACTCTATAGTTCAACTCTGAACTATGAATTAGTGAACCTAGGAACCGATCAGAAGCCGCAAAACGTTAATCTAGGCCACGGCCTAGCCCCTGAAGAAAAATCAGCATATATCCATCTTCTGAGACAATTCAAAAACGTTTTTGCGTGGAATTACGATGAGCTGAAAACATACAACACTTCTATCATTCAACACACTATCCCTATGATTGACAATGAAAAACCTGTACAGCAGAAGCTCCGAAAAATCCACCCCAACTTAGAAAATCAGATAAAGACTAAGCTAAATAAATTGTTGAGAGCCAGAATAATTTTCCCTGTCAGACACTCCAAATGGGTATCCAATATGGTGCCTGTTAGGAAGAAAAACGAAGATATTAGAATCTGTATTGATTTCCGGAATCTCAACAAAGCCTGTCAGAAAGACAATTTTCCCCTCCCACGTATGGAGCAAATACTACAGGCAGTAGCGGGCTCAGAATTAATGTCTTTCCTGGATGGATTTTCAGGATACAATCAAGAGCTGGTACATCCCGATGATCAGTTGAAAACCACATTCCGAACCAAGTGGGGCACATACGCATATCGGAAGATGCCATTTGGTTTGATCAATGCCGGCGCTACCTTTCAGAGAGCCATGGACATCGCGTTTAAAGGTTTGGTCAATAAATCAGTAGTGATTTACTTGGATGATATAATAGTGTACTCCAAGAAGCGAAGCGACCATCTCAAAGATTTGAAACAGATCTTTCAAAGATGCTTAAGGTATGGAATTTCACTTAACCCAAAGAAATCTTTTTTCACATTAAGTGAAGGGAAATTGCTCGGATTCATAGTGTCAAAATCTGGTATTCACATTGAACCTGACAGAATCAAAGAAATTTCCGAAATATCCATGCCCCATAACAAAAAGGCCATGCAATCTTTCCTTGGACAAATCAATTTTGTAAAAAGGTTTGTCCCCGATTTTTCACGTATTATTTCTCCTTTACAAAATATGATAAAAAAGAATTCAAATTTTAAATGGGGCATAGATGAGCACGAAGCATTCAACTTGATCAAACAAGCTATCATCAACGCTCCATCTTTAGCTACCCCAAATTTTTCAGAATCTTTCATCTTATACACTTTTGCCTCAGAGAAATCTTATGCCACGATTTTGACTCAAGTAAATCAAGAGAAGGCGGAAGCTCCAATCGCATTCTTTAGCTCGAACTTACAAGGTGCTGAACTCAATTACTCAGACATGGAGAAACAGGCTTATGCTGTTTTCAAAGCGATCAAATATTTCAGACCTTTCTTACTTAAAGCCCATACCAAAGTCGTAGTCCTGTTTCCAGCGGTAAGAAGCTTGTTGGTACAGAAGGATGTGGGCGAAAAGAGAGCAAATTGGATTACCGCTCTACAAGAATACGATCTTGAGATCAAACCAGCAAACATCGTAAGGAGTCAAGGCTTCTGCAAGATGTTAGCTGGAGCATCGCAAATTCTTGAGAACTCATCTGAAGAGGTACACACGTATGAGGTAAGCCTAAACGACGCAGAATCATTATATGCGGACACCATTTATTATCTTAAGAACGAGTATGCTCCATCACACCTGGATCACACCAAGAAAAGAGCTATGAGGTTGAAAGCTAAACAATACCAGCTCATAAATGATGTTCTGTTTAAAAGGAATTATGATTCTGTACTTCTTAGGTGTCTTGAGAAAACTGAAGCCGAAAAGGTTTTGCAGGAACTCCATGATGGACCAGCTGGTGGACACTATGCTGGAGAGACTACTGCGCATAAAATCTTACGTGCAGGATATTATTGGCCCACGCTGTTCAAAGACTCATACAATTATGTAAGGAAATGCCAAATCTGCCAGACTGCTGCAGGGAAACAAACGAAATCATCCATGCCACTACAGCCGGTCAACATCGAGCAACCATTCAGCCAATGGGGCTTGGACATAATAGGTGAGATCGTTCCTCACTCTTCTAAGCAGCATAGGTATATCCTCACGGCAACAGATTATTTTACTAAATGGGTAGAAGCAGTTCCTCTCAAGGCAGTTAATTCTGAAAACATTATTGAATTCATAGATCAATTTATGATCACTAGGTTTGGATTGCCAATGGCCTTAATGTTTGATAATGCATCATACTTTTCTGGAAATGCAATGACTGAGTTTGCATTAAAAAGAGGGTTCAAATTGAAATATTCTGCTAATTACTATCCGCAAGGTAATGGGTTGGCGGAATCAATAAACAAAAACCTAATCAGGATTATCAAAAGAACAGTCAACCAAAACCAAAAGAATTGGCACAAAGCTCTGGTAAATGCTTTATGGGCAGATAGAATCACGAAGAAAGCTTCAATCGGCACTTCTCCCTTTAATTTAGTTTATGGGAAAGAAGTGGTTCTTCCAACTCACTTAGTCATTCCCTCTTTGTCTTTAGTACAACACATCGATGAAGTATCTACTTCCTCTTTGCAATTAAGACAAATGGAGATAATCAAACTAGAAGAATGCCGAGAACAAGCTAAGAAAACCCATGCTCACCACCAAGCGCTAATAAAATGCTCTTTTGACTCAGCCATCATAACCAGAAAGAACTTTCAGATGGGAGATTTAGTTTTGAAATGGGATAAGGCTCATGAAGAAAAGGGCAAACATATGAAATTTCAGAAGCTATGGCTTGGTCCTTTTCAGATTGTAGAAGTCATAGGCCCATCGACGTTTATGTTGCAGGATTTGGCAGGTAGAAGAGATTCTTTGCTTGTGAATGGATAGATTCTTAAAATGTATTTTCCATAGAAGATCACTCTTCTATTTTTGTAGGATAGTTTTAGTTTCTTTTATTGTGTTTTTCTCTTCCTTATAAATAAAATCGGTTGTAAATGGTCATTGAAAAGGATTCATGAAAGAGCACACTAACTCTCTATCAGATTTTGATTTCACTTGTACAAATAGCAAAATTTTCGAAAAATCTGATTTTTATTATTGACAAATAGAGTTAACTTTAGCCTGAATAATGATATTAGTTTCAACCTTTCAAAAGACTTTGATGAAAGCAACCTTTGGTTAAAAATTGTTTTATCCCAGCACAATGAAAGGTATCATCAATAATAAAATAAATATTCTCTGCAAAGCTGTTATTTTCAAAACTCTATTATTGTCGTCCAGAGCTTTCTTAAGGAAAAACAATGACTTCCTCCCTGCTAAAGGAAACCGCAGCATTTAGAGAAACAATCCGAGAAAACACTATATCTCAAAGAATAAGAGGTCTCATCACGAGCCGGCTTATCATGATCACATATATTATAACTTGCTGACTTTGCCATTACTGTCTATCAAAACAGGGCAACGACTCAAGATTGTTGCAATCAAAAGGCAAGGGGTCTCATCACGAGCCAGCTTGTTCAGCAAAAGTGTAAATCAAGTGAATGACTTTGTCATAATTTGGCCACCAAACCAAGACATTGTTCTTTAGAGAATAAAAAAAAAGAAAAAGTGTCAAAAAGGATTTTTCTCTGAAGTGTTGTAAATAACCTCAAGCAGGAAAAAGGATCATTGCTGGATAACATGGTAACCCTGTCGAGGCTATGGACGCTTGCGGGCAGCAGAGGCTCTACCTACGACAAATGAGCATAGTTTAAAGCCAGTACGCAGAGAAGACCTTATTTTATCTTTAAAAAAGGACCAAGTAATGTCTGGTATGAATGCAAGAACTAAGCCTAAAGGAAGCAGACAATTGGAATAAAAGAAGGGTTGAAACAAAGTATCATTGACAGGATGAGGGGTAATCTACTCTATCTGTCCATAACAAAATTTAGACATATGAAAATTTTTCTGTTTCGGAAGTGGAAATGTCAATAGAAAAGCAGAGATAACTGGTTCTTCACAGTGAATTGCCATTGTTGTGGTCACCAACAACCCCCCTCTTTGTTAAGTATTAGCAATAATATCAAGCAAAGGGGGACCCTTAACAAAAAATCCCAAAAATATTTTTATCCAAATTTTTGTATTTAACTCCCTAAAAGCTATATCGCATCGCAAAAAGAGAGTGAAGAGTTTTCCTATGCGCGTAAATAGGCTGCAAAGAAGCGATGCGAAATTCATCGCATCGCATATTTTTGAAAGCACCCTTAAAAGAAAAAACCTAAGGAATCGCCGATGGTCGATATGCGACGTCGCATATCGCAACGTCGCATAGGCAGAACACAATGACCAAATGGAAATTGCAATATTGCGATTTTCGATCTGCGATCTTATAAACTGCGATTTGGCGATTTGCGATCTGCGACGAATGAGACTATTAATTCCTGCGATGCGAATCGCAGAAACCACTCATCGCAAAGTTTCTTCGGCATGATCTGTAAACCCAAAATTGAGCGCGCACCTTAAGGCAAATTAATGATCGCACGCCTGAATATCCAAAGATCATCGTGTTGCGTTTTTTGAAGAGTCAAGTCATTATGAGTGTCATGATTATGCATTCATTAGAGTTTAAAGCTTTCATGTCAATCTTTTCGTCATGTCTCTTTTCCTTTGCGTAAACTGTAAGGCAGTAACTGATATAAATCTATATGCAGGAAACATCTAAGGAAAAGGGGAAAGCGCCAATACCTGAAGAACAGAGAGGAGATGCCTTCGCAAATGAATACCGCATGTAGCAGAGCCGTGGACTCCAGAGTATCACTCCATAGACACTGATGAAAATAGACTATCCAAGACTCAGAGTCAAAGGCGCACAAAAGCAGCATGTTTGCAAAAGATCCTGAAGCTCAGATTGGATAAAGCAAAAAGAAAAACGCTGAAAAGGGATGATGCTTCAGAAAAGCCTGGAAGAAAGAAGGGAAGCAATTTTCAATATGTAAGATTGTTCAGGCAACAAAATCCCTAACTCATTGAGTCATTCACACGGCCGGAAACCGAAATAGCAATAGCACAATCATTTTGAAAGAAATCTGGTTTATACTAAGTATACACACAGCAAAAAACACCCAGCCAGAGGAAGATTTTCAAAAATATCTTCTAGTTTGTCAGAAAGAGGTGCCAGCTTTTGTTATTTCTACTTTTATCGCCCGAGCAAAAGGAAAAGACAACCAGCCGACTCTTTCCAGGCGAACGTCACATTACTTACAACACTAAGGAGCAGATACAGAAACAGTTAGAAATTAGATTCAATTTTTAGAAATAAATTTGCTTTAGTAAAAGGGCGGTCATTTGAAGCCGTTCCCTAAATTTGTGTAATTAAGATTAGTTAGTTAGTAGTATTTAACCCTTCTCATGGCATTTGGAGAAGGGTCCGGAAATTTGTCAAAAAACTTGTCCTTAGAACATGCACTTTTGCACCCTCGGAGGGGGTTTTTGATGAATGGATGGATCGAGATTTATTTATTTTTACATTTTAATGTCTGCTACTGATGTTTCACTTCTGTACTCTTAGTAGATGTTAGAAGTAAGTAGAGATAAATCGTTATTTCTTGAAGTTTGTGAGTGAAAATCAGTGATAAATGGTACTTTTATCTCTTGATTAATTTATGATCATATTCTTAGAGTGATATACAGCTGAGTTGTTTATATGTTAATGTATGAATGTCTGGATTACCATTTGGCACTTTTGTACGGTGGAATCATTTGTTTGTGCTTGACATATGAATAACTGATTATGCGATATGCTGTTCACGACTGTTTTTCCTAACTTCTTATGCAGAATGGTTTATCTTAATTGATTTATATTCTTATGATAGCTGAATGATCTTTATTACCAGTTGTTGTATGAAATCTTTTTAGATCGCATACCCCGGGTTAGTATAGATTAGATGTGTTGTTTTTGTTAGATTATAGTAGCATAGAGTCAGTTTAGATTCTAGAATTAAATTAGTTTAAAATTACCTTTAGATTAGTATCTTAAAAATCTACACACACACACACACATTTTTTAGATTGGGAAGCTGGTCCCATTATTCCCAGTCGGACCCGCTACACCAAACGGGCAAGGAGCCGCCAACCAGGTTCCCGATCGGGTGGGTATCCCCCTTGTTGTTGACCCGATTTCGGGGCCCTCAACAGGAAACAATGATGCAAAAGTAATAAGTTGATCAAGAGCTTAATTAGACCCCTACTAGCCATGCCAAGCATTTTTTCAAACATATCATCAATAAGTAACCTACATGTGTAAATAGCATAATTAAGTGTAGGGATGTCATACTTATTTGAGAATCACCATGAACCATTATTTCATCATGTCATTTGTTGCCTTATCATTTATTAGGTTGTAGATACATTATCCATTCAAATACAAGTAAAAACACGCTGAGAGCCATTCATAGTTGATGTTACAAAATATACATATAACCAGCATAATAGGAACATAAATATCATAAAAATATCAGCCATAAAAATCCATATATAGATCAGTACATTTACATGGGAAAATCATGGAAATGGACTTCTCATTAATGAATGCAATGAACCAACCGTAGATAGGACTGTCATGTTCCAGCCGACAATAGATTCGTTGAGCCAAGTCTCTCTTCAACCAATCATCCTCGTTCCATATTCCAAGCATGAACATGGGACTCGTAGAACACATCGAAAACACCAATCAACATGGAAGCCACCAGAGTTCTACGCCTACACCATGAGATATTTGAGTGCCTCCTAGTCTTTCTGGCTTTACCGTGCATCCAGAGTCTAATCCAGGGATCACTGGTCCCTACACTGACACATACTCTCCAGGCTTTACCATGCATCCCATCCTAGGATCATTAGGCCCAACATAGAGAAAATCCACCTCTTGGCCTTACTGTGTATCCCACCAATTACTGAAAAGGATTCCTAGGCCCATTGAGTCACACAATATGGCTTTATCGCAAATCGCATGAGTCTTGTTCATGGGTTACTAGGCCAGTAGCTTTGTGATCCTCAGTCTGGTTCAGGGACCACTCAGACCATGTGTTTGTCAATTTAAAGGTCCACCCTACTCAGCTTCAAGTCCAGTCCGACCATCCCACATAAACTAAATCAGAGAACCCATCCCATCAAAGCTATTGAGAAATGGCAAGGCTAGGATGTAAATAATGTCATACCTGGAAAAACCCATGCCATGGTAGAAAAGAAACAAATGCAATCCCATGCATTGCAAATATAGCAAGGAAAATACACATGTAAGTTGATACCTACAATGAAGCCTGCTATAGCTACTTTATCCTGCCTTTCCCTGCTTGATCTTTACTTCCTCTTGCCTTCTTTTCCTTTCTTGCTCCAATTCCAAAGTGCTCCAATAAAACTCTAAGTGTACAAGAGTGAGAGAGAGAGAGAGAGAATAATGAGAGAGATCTAAAACCGAACTGACAAAATCCTGCCCACTGATCCTCATAAGCCTTTCTATCAACGAGGCCTCTATTTTCTTCATTTTCCATTATTTTCCTTCAATTTCCTCCTCACATACAACTTGTGACCTTTCACCTTCCTTTTCTCTTAATTTCCTTTATTTTCATAAATAAAATACCAATAAATTCCTCATGCCTTTCCAAAGCCTTAGCCATTGCCTTTGCCAATTTCCTTAGCCATAAACAACCAAATGAACACCCACACCAGGATGTCCTACCCAACATTCATCTTGGAATACGTGTCCCATCAATCATCATCTTATATCTGAAATTTCATGGAATTTTCACCAGGGTTGTTACATCTGATATCATGGGTGACTTGAGTATGGATTGACGTGAAACTCCCTCAACATAATCTTCTTGATCTCACTACAATTCGATACATATATATTATCCCTGAATCTCACCAAACTAGTTGTCGTCAGACGATAGTTTTCATCCTGATCACCTGTGCATGTACCGGCACTTGTACCTATACTTGTTCATGTACATGTATCTACACCCACACATGTGTCTGAACCTATACCTACACCCATACCTGTATTGTGTTGTAACTTGTGAATAATATCCATGCACTTGACATATCATTGACCTGCTTGCAATATACTATCTTGTAACTCTGTCCCATAAGATCTCATAACTGCTATGTGCTTTACCTGTATCTTCCTGCTAAAAGCATCTACAACTTGATTCTCCTTTCCTTTGATGTATATTATCTCAAAGTCAAACTCACTAAGGGTGGCCAACCATCTCACTTGCCTAGCATTTAGATTCGATTGGTCAAACAAATACCTCAACCCACTGTGATCACTCATCAGTATAAATATCCTACCAAGAAGATAGTGCCTCCACATCTTCAATGCATGTATGATCATTTCTAGCTCAAGATCATGCATTGGATAGTTCTTCTCATTCTCATTTAGTTTCTATGACTCATAGCACAATACCTGTCCTTCTTGCATGAGAAGTCCACCAATTCCTCTCTTAAAAGCATATGTACACACTACAAAAGCCTTGTTTGAATCTACAACCTTTAGCACTGGTGCATGTGTCAACAACTGCTTGAGCTATTCAAAACTAGCTGCACATTATTCTATCTGTTTGAACTTCTTACCTTTCCTCTACAATGATGTGAGAAGATATGAAAAGCATGCAAAGTTGTTGATGAGCCTCCTGTGACCACCCTCCTGTCACATCTACCCAAGTAATTAGCCAACCGAGGTAAACATCTAATGAGAGAGGCCACTATGATATGATTCAACCTCCTTGGCAACCTTAAGGAAATGGAATCGACAAAACACATCAACCATACCTTCCACATCATCAACAACAACCCTAGGAGACATCTTAGCCACTCAAAAATCGTGCCCCTGGGTCCCACTCATCTTTTCTTGTTTTTTTTCCTTTGGATCCTCTCATGCCATAGGCATGCCAATGTCTAGAGACCTTTGGATGCTCTCATAGGCATGTGCGCCAGCATCCAGGGACTTTTCCCAGTAGACCTATGCCAGCGTCCGTGGAATTGATGGAACTTTTCTATTCCATAATTTTGGCCACTGCCCAGAATTTGTTGTAACTTGTGGAATCCATTAAATACATGGTGACAAGACTAATAACGAAAAATGTAACCTCGGGACTAGGCCTGACCATCTCCAATGAGGACTGAGATTCTATCAAATACTTGGAATCAATGGAACCTATAGGTCTAGGATACTACTTGTCTGTATTGCATGAGAAATCCACTAAGTCCTTTCTTGCAAGCATCTGTACACAGGACAAATCCTTGTTCAGATCTACAATCTTTAACACTGGTGCATGTGCCAACAACTGCTTGAGTTGTTCAAAACTAGTTGCACATCTTTTGTCCATTCCAAATTCTTACCTTTCATCTACAATGATGTGATAGGATATGCAATCTGTGAGAAGTTTCTGATGGACCTCCTATAATAACCTTCCAATCCCATAAATGATATCACCTCATCTACATTCTTAGGAGCAAGAGAACCATACACAAACATGAAAAGCCATGCATGTCAAAACCAGTTAGGAAATCACACATGCAATATGTTACCTGCTAGTATTCCTGTTGAAGCTACTTGGTCCTTCTCTTTTTTGTTGATCCTTGCCTTCCTTCCTTTCCCTTTGCTTTCTTTTCCTTCCTTGATCCAAAGCTAGATTGGTCCAAGAAAACTCTAAGTGACCAAGAGAGAGAGGGAGAGAGAGAGAATAATGAGAGAGCTCCAAAGAAAGCCCCTTTTTTGTGCCTTCAATACAAATCTAACTAAAGTCATCTTACAATTATATCTCCATTTTTCATCTGGTGAGAATATTGCCTCATTCTTTAGTAATGGTTTACTTCTAGACATAATTACACTAATACTCTCAACATATGTGGGGCTATAATATATATTAAGAGGAGAAAACAGAGGTCAAACTCAATCTTATTGTCAAACATAGGTAAATATATATATATATATATATATATATATATATATATATATATATATATATATATATATATATATATATATATATATATATATATATATATATATGTATATATATGTATATATATATGTATATATATGTATATATATGTATATATATATATGTATATATATATGTATATATATGTATATATATATATATATGTATATATATATGTATATATATATATATATATGTATATATATATGTATATATATATGTATATATATATATATATATATATATATATATATATATATATATGTATAGTGTATAAATGTAATTCTTACATTGTTGGATTTTTTTGGATTAACTCCACCATTTTATTTCCCCACCTCCATGGTATCATTTCATTCCATTAATTCTTCATCAACTACTTTCAATTTTCTAAGTTCCTTGTCTTTTTCTCTCAATTTCTCTTATGTATCATGCAATTGAAGCTATTGGCGAACCCCCAATAGTTGCGATAAAGGGATTAGGGGATCCTTTATCACAACCATAAACCCTAATGCATTTAATCCCTTAGTCAAGGGGGCCCAAGGGTATATTTGTAAGGGAATTGGGATTAAATTTGGGGGTTCATAACATTAGGAGAAGTTAAATAGTATGAAAAAAAAGGTGGGAGTGGTATCTTTTTGTCTATTGAATGGGGCAAATGGGAAGTCCAAGCATGGTTTGGTATGATCTATAATCCTATCATTAGAGAATGAGAAGGCAACTTAGGACCTAATGTCATATGGGACAAGGGGCATAGAGGGAAGACAACAAGAGAAATCAACAGGGGAACCCCCAATAATGGTGATAAGGGGATTAGGGGTCCCATTATCACAACCCATAAACCCTTAACCAATAGCCACTAAATTCCATATGCCCTTAACCCCCAATCAATAATCCCTTAACCTGTAATCTCATAACTCATAACCCATTAACCCCTTGACCCATTAAACCTTAAGGCACTAACCCCTAACCTCATTTCCACAAACCCCTTAAGCCATCAGCCCTTATACTCTTAACCCATGACCCTTAACCCCTAACCCCCACTAAGACTCTTCTTTGGACTATGATATTCATAGCAATTAAGAGTGGGAAAAGGTACCCATCACTAAATATTTTTGGTAAAGAGTCTTTATCAATATTTTTATAAGATTTTCTTAATTTATCAAATGTCTTCAGGAAGCTCCTGGGAAAAGCATTTATGATTGTGACAAGGATGAGGAGGAAGAAAATATTGAGGATGAAATTTAATCCAAGAAGATGATGAGAGTGATGGGATTTTTTTTGTACCCAATGGATATCTTTCTAAAGATCAGGTAAATTCTAGTGAAAAACATGTTTCATGAGGTTATTTAATCATGAGTACTAAAAATCATTTTCAATCATTCTAATATTTATTTTTTTAAGCCCAATTTTTCTTGGGGGTAATTGAGGGTTCATATGTTCGTAGTGTTGTTGGAATTTACCTCAAAACAGGGTTATTATGGAAGTAAGTATATAAGTTGTCTGCAACCATTTAGTTCCATTGGGGATGTATATGGTTGAAGATATATTTGTTGGCCTTGATGACTCTTAGTAATATTGATTTTATATTGGAGTTTCAAAAATACATAGGAATTATATATGGTGTATTGGAGTTTGAAAAATACATAGGATGTCACAAATAATCCTACACCTCAACTTACCTCATCTTTAAGACACCTTAAAACTCTACTAGTGGTTTTTGCACTAAATGTGGGTATAATCAACTAATAAAAATTGGATCTTAGAGAAAAAATTAGGGTAACGAAACAATAAAACATGGATGAGTTTCTCTATAGAAGGCTCTTCGATGCCTTTGATGTTTTTGCAAAAACAATTAAAATAGTTTAACAACTATAACATTTAAACAAGGAACTACCAATGAAATTTGAATATGATGAATCTATTCATAAACCTCATAAACAAAGATTCTCTAATCAATCATTTGTTCTCAAGTTGGACGCATTCCCCATTTAATCTTTGATTTTCGATCAAATTTTGAATGCAAGATTATGATCCCCAATGCTCCACCTTTTCTTCATGTTCTAATAGAATCTTAATTTCAGTGCTACCAAAACATATAATAGGTTATCAATAACTCTTTTCTTGGATAGTTACATGCCACAATGCTTTGGTGATATAAAATCTTCTTTAGTCTTAATGACATTTCCTTTTCTTGGAATTCTATAGCCCTCAAACATTCTAATCCCATGTTTTCACCATGCATTTTCTATATATGTTGACCTTTTTCAACATTCAAGATACATATAAAACCAAATTACTTGAAATCAATCACCAATCACCATGAAATTAATCATTTGTACATAAAATAGATTGAGAACTAGAGGTAGAGAACTAAACTCTAGTATATAAAAGACATCAAAATGATCTTTCCCATCCTTAGTATAACTCAATAGATCTAGATAAGAATACAATTAAACCTAGTTCACATGAAATCACACAATAATTTTTAGGAACATAAGCTAGGAGATGTGACCATTCGATGGGACTACAAATTTCTTTTCTAACAATTCCCATTGCTACATTATCATGATCAAGGGATTTATTTATACATTATTAGGCAATCAGATACAAAACTCTCCAGATAAATTCAAATTCCCTAAAATCAAACAACATCCTAACTTCTACCTAAAATTGCTAAAATTTCCTATCCTAAAAATGTAATTAAAAATTCTATAGAATTATAGGGAAACAAGGAAACCAACTTCCTCTTCTAGAAATATCTAATATATTCACAAGGACAAATATAAATTTTGAAATAAAGTGTTCAAATGATGCTCTTGTAGCAATAGCTATCAACATATCATCATAGGCCAACCCCTTTAGCAATAGTAATACCAATGTCCTTTACCTTGAAGGAACTCCTTACATAATTCTCTCTTAGATCCTACCAAGCATGACAATTTTTAGTAAAATGAATGTTCACCCTTCAAGATTCTATCTTCATGGCCTAAGATAAGGCATCCCTCTATGTCACCCATGACTATTTCATTAATGGTACACTATTAAAGAGAAACAAACTTTGAATGGATCATTATTTGTGTTGAGTTTCATGGATAGTATAGGAAAGTTTGTTGATCAAGTTTTGTAATTTTTCATCATACTCCTGAGAACTTTCTCCAACCATTTTCTTAATCTCCTTTAGCTTAGTCAAAATTTATTGTTCAATGTTTAGCCTCTAGAACTTAGCTATAAATCCCACCTTTAATTCATTCAAGGCCTTAGCTACACCATAGGGATAAATCTATATGAACTTCATGCACCATTAGAGAAGCTTCCCCCACAATGTCATTAGGAACTTTATCGACTTAGAAACTAGCACTATAATCCTTTTCACCCTCTAGATAAATCTACATAAGAACCAATGTGGTTTTACATCACCATCACCCTTTATAAAGATCTTGGAATAACTATAACCATATCGTTGGTTGGATTATTCACCAAGATAAAAAATTATGGACCTATTTGAATAATCAAGCCTACTCCCCTACTTGAACTAAAATTCAAATGTAACATATGGCACTTATGCTTTTATTTTCACCTTCATTTTGTTTTTCACTAATACTATACCCCAAATACTAAGAAAAGGTGCTTTCAAGTCAAAAGTATAAGAAAAAGTTGGGACTACCTCTATACTTTTAAAATTCATAGGGGGATTGGTTTGGATTAGATCCACTTTTCTTAGGTTGTAGCATGTCTACTACTTGACCTTCCTCTAGCTCAAAAAATTAGAACACATTACCAAGTGTTTCTTCCTCTTCTTATTTTGTGATGATATGTCTCTCCATAGGCTAATAAAAAAATTACAAACTGAAGCTTCCTTTTGGACAACCATGATCCATCTAATAGAACATGCTCACCTCCTTATGTCATCACTGCTCTTTTCTCTTCAAAATTTCTAGACATATTATCACCACCTATTCTTCTCTCCAGGATCTTTCCAATTATTAAATCCCCCTATTTGAACAAATGTTTGGTATCCTCTTGACACCTTTGAAACTTTTTGAACTCTTTTACTTGTGCCTCCATGTTTCCATCCTCACTAATAATCCTCTTCACTACCATAGTATTGTGACAAATCCCCTTCATTCTATTCATCTACCACTTCTTCATTATTGCATTTTGATTCAAATCCTATTTTTCCCTCTTTGTGCATGTGCTTACTACATGACACCTTATTCTCTTAGTTATTCAATATCAATCAATCCATTCTAGGTCACCTCGAGGCATTGGTGCTTACACTTCCATGGTTGGAGAACTAAAAGACACGTAATCCTCTTCCACAACAAAATTCTTTATCCATGTCACAATCTCCTCAACCAACCTTTTATGAGCTCCTTTCTTGAACTACTCCTCTTCTCTTGATTTTAAAGAACTAGTTCAACTCTACTACAATCTCAATATTCTAACTCTATATGGTAATTAACACAATTTTATTTTTCTCCTGGCACTTTCTGATTGAACTACTACAACAAAAGAAAACTATTGGCATTCTACTAGATCTCTCTTCTTCTGTTTCAAGCCTCTACCATGTGTGACAAATCAAGATCATTGAGTTCCATATCCTCTACGACATCTTTCTCAACTACGTTTTCCACTTATGTTATGATTTCTTCATGAGGTGAGGGTTTTTTCTTGTTTTCCATATTATATAGGAGATATAGGGTACAACTATATTTTACATATTAATCAATATTTTTCCAATGCTAATATATCTACCTTTCAAAACCATAATTTGTAGACTATCTTGATTATTGATCGTTGTCCTGATATATCTCTAAAACTTGTACCATTCTAAATTTGAAATTCCCTTATTTTCAATCTTGTCAATGTCAGTTTGATGTCAAATTTATATTGGTTTACTTATTTGTAATGGGTTAATAATGGAAACACTACTATAAAAATACCTTTAGGAGTGTTTTAGGCTTGCGACGGTCTTGTCAAAATAGTCTCTATTTTTTTTAGTGATTTAAGGGAAATTTTTGAAAACTCCCTAGAAAGTTATGAAAATTACACTTTTTTTTAAGGGGCGGGGGGGCACTAGATACATTTGATATTAGAAAATATCACATAGTTATTTTACAACATTTCACCACCACTTACAAGATCAAATCAACAAACATCAGTTGTCACTAGATTCATCTAATTTCATAAATCTAGCATATTTCTTTTACACCATAAAAGCTTCTTACATGAAATAACAATGCTCAAGTAGTTAGGAACTTGTAACTTTTCCTTTACTAGTATATTTCTACATTGGTTTTATCATGAAAAATCATAATCTTGTTAAATATGAATAATACTAACAAATTCCTTCCCAATAGTAACATACATAGCCAATATAGATTCACCATGTGACCTTCCATCTAGGCCAACAACGACAATGAGAATAGTGTTATTTTGATGGCCAAAAGCTACAAGAAATTGCAATCCCTGAGGCAAGTGAAACTGAGGGAAGGACCACTGAAAGCTAAAATACCTTCGAGGACTCGTTCAAAATGTATGCCTAATGTTCATATTTGATTATTATCACATTTTATGTTTGAGATTACCTTGCACAAAAAACACAATTATACAATGATATTAATTTTAAAAAATCAAAATTGAATTATTACCTTTCATAAAAGAAAGTGAAAGATGTATTTTAAAGAAAAAAAATTATACAATGATATTAATTTAAAAAATCAAAATTGAATTATTACCTTTCATAAAAGAAAGTGAAAGATGTATTTTAAGGCTTTATTTGGGTTGGGTTGCTTTCTTTTTAAGGTTGTATGTAAGGTGATTGCCCAATTCATTAATGGTGACGACAACGACTATTTCACCGGGTAGTTTCACCACCCAACAATAGTACTACACCTATGCTTAACCCATCCATCGATCCATATCCAAATCCAAATTCATCGTCTTCCCCGAAGACTGCCAGTGAAAAATCCTCATTGCTCTACGTATCATTCAACATGACTTCGTATGTTTTTCCTTGTGGCACAGAGTAGGGTTTCCAGGTTTACAACTGTGATCTGTTCATAGAAACCTTTAGAAGGGACTTCAACAATGGCGGTATTGGCATTGTGGAGATTTTATTTTGATGTAATATTTCTGCCCTCGTGGGTAGAGATTCGAATCCCCAGTACCCGCCCAATAAGGTCATGATATGGAATGATCATCAGAGCCATTGTATCGGAGAATTATCCTTTTTCTAGGTTTACAACTGCGATCTGTTCAGAGAAAGCTTTAGAAGGGACTTCAACAATGGCGGTATTGGCATTGTGGAGATTTTATTTTGATGTAATATTTCTGCCATCGTGGGTGGGGATTCGAATCCCCAGTACCCACCCAATAAGGTCATGATATGGAATGATCATTAGATCTATTGTATCAGATAATTATTGTTCAGGTCTAAGGTTCGATCCATGAATCTGAGACGATCAGATTTTGGTGGATTGGAGCACAAAATTTATGTGTATAATATCATGGATTTGAAGTTGTTGTATCAGATTAAGATGATGGAGAAACAGAGGGGTTTTTTTGTTGTTTCTCATGCTCCCAATAGCTTCGTGTTGGCCTACCCAGGCTTGCACCATGGGCATGTGAGATGCGAGCACTATGGCCTCAGGAGGATGAAATTCAAAACTTTTATTGGTTGTGTGGGGCCTGGCCCAGGTTCAGCATTACTTAGCCAAACAAATCCCTACACTACTGGCCCTTTTGGCATCAGCCCATGGAGCGCAGACTAAAGTCTCACCCAAAGCAGTATGGGGGGATGTTGGAACCAAGTTTCGGCACCATGAGATGGTAGTGATGTTGGTTTGTACCCTTTGTTCTTGATTTCACATAGGTTGTTAAGTTCTAGGGATCTGTCAGTCTAGCCCTTTATTATGCCCTCCAATACCTCCATGAAGGAGTACAAGTGGCCTTTGCATAGCCCTATCCTATAGTTCAGGTACTTTCTCGCTACTATGACAGCGTATTGTACGAGTTCCCAGTTATCTTTAAGTGTTTTATTTATCTTACTAAACAATCACAATTAGCACCACGTAAATAGATATTCTTACTTGCGTTCAATTAACCAACGTAATTACATACATTCTCACATCACATAAGAATTTTAAATGAAATCCGTACAAAATATGACAAGATGCATTAACATGAAGCAAAGACACAAAATTTGTAGAACGCTTCTCTTTATTGATATCTTCATATGATTACAGACTCTATCCACCCTACGCAAATAGCTACAGGGGCTCGCACACTCAGCTATGGACTTCCACCCTAGGCCTCTGCACACTCAACTACAAAGCCTCTACCTATGCTATGACCCGAAACTTAGACTTCTCTAAAGACTTCCTCCTTATCGCTTAAGATTTCTTACTTCTCAAGCTCTTTAGAGCTTACTCACTTAGCTCTTTTTATGCAATCCCATGGTCCACGGACAAATGACTTTACACTTTACAAAATAATGGTAGATAGCCCTTTAAGACTCATGACACCTTCGTGCTTCATGACCACAAAATGTGGAGACCTTACAACTTTATTACAAAATTTGACCCATAACATGGGCTTTTAGCCCCACAACTGTCCTTGGGGGATCTCGTTCCCAATAGGCCCCCAGCACAAACATCGTGACTCACCCTCAAGTCACTCGGTGGGCGCAAAGATCTTAGTGCAAAGACCTCCCATCTCAACGTGTATGACCGCAACCTCGGCAGTGCACTGTGCAGCCGCTTGCTTTGCTTCTTCAACCATCTGCTCGGTCACTTCTCCTGAACTATTGATCTTAAGCTTTTGCTGAGTTTCCTGTAGAGTCACAAGCTTTCCTTCAATAGAGGCCATAACTGCATAAGCCTCATCCAGCTAAGGCTTCAGTCATGCCTTCGGCACTGCTTCCTTGTGTTGTGCTACATCCACCCGTTCTTTCAATTGCTTGGCCTCTTGTAGCTTTGTTTGTTTCTGTGTGAGCGCGACGGTTCATGCTGTGCCATTGAACTCATCATGAAACTATTGTAGTTCTAGCGCTTCTGTATCTAGTCATTGTACATTAGGGTCCTCCTACAAGATCGTCAGGACCTCGAACAACTGCTCAAAAAGTTGTGTGTAGTCTGCTATTGCACTGTCAACCGCCACTATTGCCTCTGTGACAGTGGTTGCACACTGCTCCTTTACTTCTGGCGAGGTTGAAGGCTGGGCCTTCAACTACAATTCAGTAATCTGAAGGTTCAACTCCAGCTGAATCTGAGCCATATTTGTGTGAGCATCACGCTCCCCTGTAGCCAGCTTGCGGACGTGCACCTCGAATGCTTCTTCCTCGGGAATGGCCAACTCTGTGACCATTCGGCATGCCTCCTCTATGACCTCAATGATTTGTTTGGTTTGAATAGTTAACTCGGTCATGATGGCGGTGGCAGAGTCTCACTGTAAGGCCATCTGCTCATTGTTAATCTGCTACTCGTTGATCACCTATAGGGCGCAGTACTCATGAGCCCTTAACTCTGCAATCACTCCATCCTCCAATAGGTGGAGTGCCTCACCAGGGAGCACTACTAGATTCAACCCTACTCCCTTCAGGGCACTGATAGTGGGCCTGTCAGCTTCATTCTCCATGGTCAATGCTCCATCAGGCAGTAATATCGTGTTAGAGACCTTTGCACGCAGCATCTCAGCAACTTCTAAAGTGCTGATAGAAAGATTGGTCAACATCGTGCCAGCCTGTGATGCGTGGGTCTGCAGATCCTGCAGACCTGTCTAGATAGCCCCTAATATTAATTGTTATTATTTCTCAAACTGTTGTAGGGCCTCCGCGGTGACATCCCGCACCGTGTCGCCAATGTCATGCAAATCACCCTTTGTGAGGGTGATTGGGTCTAGTGATGTCTTAGTGGCCTTGGATTTCTTCCTGGACTCTCCTTTCTCCTACTCCTTTGGACACTTGATGAGGGTGGATGTCACCTATGGGTTCATGTCATGTTGCTTTGTCTGCTCGTCTATCTCTTCCTCTGTCTCGAGTGAAGACGACCTCGCGCCTTTGTCAGGGCCTCGCTCTATTCCACCTATTTTATTCTCCGTTTATTGAGTAGCATCGTGCTCCTTCTGGGCCTTGTCAGTAGCCTCCTTCTTTCTCTTTTTGGGAAGCTGCGTCATCTTGAGCTTGGCCTCCTCCTTCTTGCACTGCGTGGTGGAATTTCTCCCTCCCACCGCCAAGTCTGTTGTAGTGCGCCATTCTGCCAACCAACGATCAAGTACTATATCAATGGCATCATCCATTGCCAAGTAAGACAAGTAATACCATATCTGCACAGGGTCCTTCCGCGCCCTGATGGACACATGGTGAAAATATGCCTTAAACTCTGCATAGCCCTATAGGTTGGCAAACACCTCATGTGACAACCGCGGTTTGTGATTTATGGCCATATGGATGTTCATCTCCATCAAGATCCAGAAGATCTTGTTGTTCTTGATGCATTGTGCATCCTTGGTCACCCACAACAAAGTGTACTTCGCTACTTCTGGTAGGTCTGGTGTGACTGAAGGGAATTGACTATCCTCTGGCAGCTCCCATGCTACCAGCACAATAGACAACAAGAGCCACACGTAGTGGAACGGTTTTCTGAGATCCTATGCCTCGCGTCAGTTCATAAGGAACTCACCACAGAGATAGTGCACCTAATTGAACTGGACTCCTTTGGTGCACTAGGCTACTAGCTCGACGACAGGCATCGACACCTCATCAACGTGACACTTCTTCATCATCTTCCCTACCAAAATCTGTGTAGCCACCTTTATAGAAGGGTCATTTATCCTCTTGACTTCTTCACTAGCTTAAACTTCTCCTTCATGGCCTCCACAAGGGCCTGCTCACCACCTTTCCCGCCAAATACGGTGGCCGAATTTTCTCCTGTGTAGGGAAATTGCGTGATCCTATGGAGCAATCTATTAGTGATGGGTATTGGCTCCTCCAGCCACAGACACCCATCATGCACCAAGCGTAGTAGCTGCTTGATGATCAAGACTAAATCAGTGTGCGGTTGTAGTGCGGTACCCATAGTAGGTTTAGCAAACTCGCCTTGCCTACTCCTCTGAGCCACTTCTATGGCTCTAATGCGGTCATCCTAGTGGTTGTGTCAATAATGTGATGCATTAGCTGCTCGGTTGCCAAGTGCGGGAACTTCTCATGGTCAACTAAGTCCAAGTCTTTGAGCTTTAACAGAGGAGCCCACCCCAAGCGCAGTCTTTCGAAGACAATCTCATCGAGCAGTAGAGGGGTTTGCAAGGGGACCTTGCTCTCATCGATATCTTTTGGCACCTTGGTCTTGCCCTTGTGTGAAGGGATGTACTCAGGCAACTAAGTGGTAGGGTCAGCACCCTGGACTTCAACTTCCTCCACATCTATCCCCAAGTCCTTGTCATTCATCGGGATGTCTTCGATTTCCTCCTCCTCCGGCTCTAGATTGATGGCTTTTCCATTTTATTATGCAGTGGACTTGTCCTTCGGTGGATTTCGTCTTGGCAATGCGTGCACTGGTATTGCAGGCTACTTAGCCATTTTATCCTTTGCGCTCTCCATCGTTGGGGTTGGCTTTGGTCTCAGCATCCTTGGTGATTTTGGAACTTCCGCTAATACTTTGGCAACCTCTGGAGCAGCTTCTTCGACCTCCATAACAATTTCCGGCACCGACTCCTCTACTGTCATTGCTTCGATATCCATAGCTTCTATGGGTGCCGACATGATTTTCTGCAATAACTCCTGTGTCACCTTCGGCAATGTCTCAAATAATGAACTGGCTATCAGAGCTTCGAAGTTCTTGCGGTTCATGTGCACCTGAGAGCTCAACAACTCAATTCTCAAAATGCCAAGTGTTCTTCACTGGGAAGACACCTATAATTTACAGGCCATTTTGAATTCAAATCCAATCATCCCCCCCACATTCGCTTCATTAATGCGAGATTGGCAGCAAATTTTCAAGGATTTGATCCATAAATTTCGTCTTAAATGTCGACCACCCACTCCATTTGGCCACATTTATATCGTCAAATCAAGAACAGTGACTTTAACGGTCACTTTCCGGCTAACCTGCGCGATTTCTCCTTGGGTAGTGCAGCTTCCTTCGCGCTACCATGAACCCCATGACACTTCCTTGATTCACACAATCCTTCAATCGTGTAGCTCCCCAACCTGGGTAGTGTAGTTTATAGTCTCGTGCCTCTTTTTAGCTTCCTAGAGCGCTAAGACTGTGCTACCTACATATAGTCACATGGCCGAACCACTAGTGTATGGCTTCAATCGACTACCATTCACCTTTCTTGGGAAGGGATATCCATTCAATTTGACCAACTGAACCGCTCCACCATTGGTAATCTCCTTAATGACATAAGGTCCTAACTAGTGCATTCTGAATTTCCCTGGAAATTTATCAAACTTACTATCATATAACAAAACCAGGTCATTTACCTTAAAGGCGCACAGCTTAATGTGCCGATCATGCCATGCTTTTTCGCGCTACTTTTGGATGTGTTGGTGAAAACCAACTAGAAATCTCTCTTCCTCAAGCTTAGCCAGTTGTGCGAGCCTCTCTTCCAGGGCTCCATGATCCATCATACCTATGAGTGCTGCTATGCATGGGCTAGGTACAATGTATTCCATGGGCATCACTGCTTCAACACCATATACAAGCCTAAATGGTGTCTGTCCAGTCAACTTCTTGCATGTTGTCCAATAGGTCCATAATACTATGGGTATGTGCAGGTCCCAATCACTTCACTGAGCATTGCAAATGTTGGTCAGCACATTCTCCCGCACTTTATTGAATGCTCCCACTGTTCTGTTAGCCTACGGGTGATAAGGCATGCTCTTCTGGTGATATACCTAAAATTCCTCCATCAGTGCGCTAATCGTCTCGTTCAGAAAGTGTGTACCATAATCACTCATCAAAATCTTTGGACACCCAAATTGTGTCAGTACATACTCAAAGAGGAACATTGTGGCAATCGTGCCTGTGCAATCCTTCAGAAGTTGTGCCTCCACCCATCGAGTCAAATACTCCATCATGGTAATAATGTACCGCGCTCTCGTCTTCTTCCCTTGGGGCTGAATGGGTCCCACAAAATCTATCGCCCATTTCTCAAAGGGTTGTAATGTCATCTGTGGATTCAAAGGCATCTCATCCCTCCATGATTGCCTTCTAGTCCTTTGACACACATCACACACTTTGTAGCAAGCTTTTAAATCCTGATGGAGGGTTGCCCACCACAACCCTGCACGTATAATCTTATGCGCGATCTCTCTCCCTGCATAATGTCCTCCTGTGGCACCCCCATGAGCATCTGCGAGGATACTTCTCCTTTCAATGATGCCCCCATTTTGTACAGATGCCTGGCAATGATAGAAAAGTCTGCTGCACACACCACTAAATCCTTCTTCTGTTGGATGGTGTAACCTTCCAGGACAGTTCCTATCATTAGGAAGTGTATGATATCTTCAAAATGACCATCTGCAACGTGCACTACAAATAGCTTCACGTCAGGAAATCCCTCCTCCAAATTAGTGGGCTCTCCCCCCATTTAGATGTGCAACAGATGGTCTAGTCCCACATTCAGTCATCTAGGCTTCACAATAAATTCAAAATCATACTCCTGGAACAATAACAGCCACCTGCAGATTCTCCCCCCTAACACAGGCTTATTGACCAGGTATTTCAACGTGGAATGATCTGTATACATCTTAAAATGGCCACCCAGCAAATAGTGTCTAAACTTCTGGAGTGCGTATACCATGGCTAACCCTTCACGCTTGGTGGTGGAATAGTTCTTCTCTGCCTTGGATAACCTTCTTCTTGTGAACGCTATAGGATGGTCCAAGTCTCCTCCACCGGCCTATGTCAATACTGCTCCCAGCGTTATACATGACGCATCAACATGTACATGAAACTCCTTCTTCCAATCCAAGAAGACTAGAATCGACATTGTGACCGTCTTTTCTTTCAATACATCCAAGATTTTTTTACAGTCCTCATTCCAGCAGAACGTGACATCCATTTTCAACAACTTTTCCATAGGTGCGTGATCTGGGCATAGCCCTTGACAAACTTTCTGTAATATCCAGTATGTCCTAGGGTGGTGCGCATTTGATTCACACTCCTTGGTGATTCCAAGTTAAGTGTCACCACGATCTTCTTGGGATCTACCATTAGTCCCTGTCTATAACCCACATGACCCAGCAGGGTCCCAAAAGGAACACAAAACAGGTATTTCTTTAGATTGAGCGTGATCTGGTATCGTCAACAGGTATCCAGCATCAGGCGCAAACTTGCGACATGGAATTTCACCAACCCAAACACAGTCCAGTCATCAAAGTACACTTCCATGAACTTGTGAATAAATTCCTTAAACGCAACAATGACTATGCGTGAAAAATCGCAGGTGCATTCTTCAATCCAAAGGGCATTACAGTGTACTGAAAACATCCCCACTCAGTCACGAAGGTTGTCATGCTTCTATCCTTTGATGCAATTTTGATATAACGGTACCTAGAGAACCCATCAGTGAAGGAATATGCTTCTTGGCCACCTACATTGTCCAACACTTCATTAGTGAACGGAGTTGGGAAAGGATCATGTACACAAGCATCATTCAATTTCTTGAGATCTATGCATATCCTTGTTTCATCCTTCTGCTTCTTTTCCTATACCACCATTGGAATTACCTAATCAGATTCTTTTATGGGCTCAATGATGCCTGTCGCAAGCATCTTGTCTAGCTCTAAGTGGACCTTCTCCTTATACTTCGGATTGAGATGGTAAGGTCTTTGCTTAACCAGCTTCGCGTCGGGCTTCAACGTTATCTTCATAACACCTAGGTCTCCTATTATCCCTTTCAGATTCGTGAACTTGGTAGGGAACAAATCCTGGTATTCGTGGAGAAATTCAGCGACCTTATCCACCATCACGTCATCCCAATAATCTCCAATCTTCACAAATTTGGGCTCTGCCTCTGTACAGATATTTACCTATTTCCTTTTCAGTGGCATGGTTATATCAGGATTCTCAATCCGTGATCCCTCAACCTCACAGTGACCTTCTGTTTGATGGATGTTAATCTTTTGCAGATCCTCATCTTCTTCTTCAGCAATCACATTATAGCATTCCAGTGCGTGGCTCAGCTGAGTAGTCCAATCAGGTTGAATCAGGTCCAAAGGATCCTGCAGTAACCTAAATATTGTTTCTTTCACTTCTTGTAGCACCTCATCAATACAGTCAAGGCCGTCTTCAAAGTTGAATGTCATTATGAGTCCTTCGTGCAGAATATCCCATTCACTTGTACCATGGAGGAGCTCTCTTTCCCAGTACCAATTTGTTGAGATGACATCCAAGGTGTGATAGAACAAGTGCACCCATTCAGGTTGGGGCTTCGGTTCGTCAGCCTCAGTCCATTTGGCCAAGTGTGTGGGCGAATTGTCCTTCCCGTCATACTTGTCTGTCATTCGTACTTTCAGCTTCCCAAAGCATGTTCTCATCATCCTCCTACATTCATGCCAGTCATCAAAGCTACCCTTGTGTGTACCCCACCATCTTGTGGGCATAGCATACAGTGCCCAATCCAAAGCCTAAAAGTGCTGCTTTTCTAGTACTTCCCTCTCAAATGCATCCAAAAATACATCTACATCATTTAAGCCATCATAAGTGGGCAGATTCCTTACTTCTGATGACACACAATGCAGGGACCGAGTCATCATGTTATAGCTCAGTGTGGTTAATTCATCCAACCGATTTTTCCAACACTCTAATTCTTCATTAGAGTTCGAGGTGCAGGAACTCTCGTGATCCCATGCAATTCGTCCATCCATTTTTGGATTCACCCAATCTTGGTCTCGCGTTGTTATCTTATAGATACAGTCCAAATCGTCATCACTCTCATAATCGCGGACTAGTTCAGTATAGCGCAATCCTTTAGTAGGATCTAGCGGTTCTATTACACCGAGAGATTTCTTTTCAAATATCATCTTTCACTTCTTTAGGTTGATTACCCCGTTCATATCAATAGCCCATCAATTCCAAGGAGCACAGGGTAGGGGTTGATGTCATCCACAATTTATATTACTTCAAAGTCAGCCAACGTGCTCGCACCTTCAATATCTACAGTCACCCCTTGCAGTCACCCCATGGGGATGATATTTTGCTAATTTTCCATCCTTAACTGAATTAGAGACCACTGCAGTGTAGGTCTTTCGATCCGCTCCCAAGTCTGCTTTGGTAGGATGTTCACGTTAAACCCCAAATCCAAAATAACGCGATCCATTTCATACTCTCCTATCTGTGTGGTCAGTCTCATCTCTCGTCCTGTCCTTGTTTTATGCTTACCAATCTTTTGTACCACGTGCGGTTCACTTGGAGTGTTTTTGGTGCATCTATTTATAAGCTCTTGTAATCCCTTCACAACCTTACTATCGCGTAGCAGCTTCATGCAGGCCTCTAGAAAGTTCATAAGCTAGAAGGGTCCATCTCCTGATCTGGCTTATCCTTGCTCCTTGAGGTGGAGGCATCAACAAAGCTCTTCTTTGCTTCCATGAATGTTTCATGTGAACGCTCCAAATCAAATTCAACCTCCTTTGCCAGATCTTTGCGAACCCATGCATTGTCTTCAGGCTATTTCCCCTTATTATCCCCTATTTCAACTCCACTTCGGAGCACTAATTCACAATCGGATCCTCTTTGTGAGGCTCAGACCTCATCATCTGCGTATCCTCACTATCAACATAGGGCAATCCTCCATTTCATGATCAAACAGAGTGAAATATTTGTACGATGAACGTGTTGGGTTAGTGAAATCATGGGCATAGTGTCCTGGTCCCCCGAAATTGTAGCAAATTAGCTATCCCTGACCTCTGCTAGGTCCTCCTCCGCCTCTGCCTCATCTGCGCCCCTGAAATCTTATTCATGCCATCCCTGCACTCTGGTCAGGGGGCCGCATTTCTTTCTGAACCCTGTAGGCAGGTGTTATATCCATCATCAATTCATAACTTCTGCAGTTGCACTCATCATGCCCTACAGACCTACAAAAGTTGCAGAATAGTTGTTGCAGTGTTTGTATAAACTTCTGCAGCAAATGACAGTTATCCATTGTATGTTTTCTTGCTACCTGACATATAGCGCACCACAACGCAGGCCCCGTGCTTATTCCTGCTTGATCTTCTGGACTCAAAGGCATCGGTCCTCCTCCTGCAATATAGTTCACAAATATTGGGCAATGGTATTTGTCATGTCTCTTACCCTTGCATTTCAGGCACCATACCTCTTTTCGCACCTTCGGCTGAACTGTTCTATCTAGCTTCAAACTTTGCATTTCAAGGAAAATATTTTGCAACTGCACATGGATCTGTTGAACCCCCACATTCGAATCCTGCATCAATGTTTCATGCAGTCTCATTGCAATGTCCAAGGCCTCTGCTTGAGTTGTTATCTTCTGTTGTGATGGCGCAACCCTTAGGTCTGGCAAGAGCGAAGCCACGAACCATTCGCGGTGTTTTCCATCTGTTAAGTTCATATTGGCTTCGTGGATTTTACACTTCAATCTCTGATCCAATTCCCAAGGTGTCTCACCTAGTTTCATTTCGATTTCTTTGAACCCCACAATTGATTATGCTTCAGATTTAGGCCTATTGAATTCTTTATTCAACGTGGTCTAGATGTCTACCACTCTAGCATTTACATTATCATTAGATTATTTAATGTACCAGGTTAGTGTGCGGTCCTTCAGAGGACTAAGCAGTGTTACCTCCTTCATGTGATCATCTGTAACACCCTAAGCTTCCCACACAGTTTTCACAACGAACCAAAGTTGGTCCGGGTCCTCATTTCCTAAGCCTTTGAACAAAGGCAACTTCACTAAATTTTCCATGTCGAACTGCAGTGGAGGTGGAGGTGGTATGGGTGAAGTCACAGGTGATGGTGGTGAAGTTGGAGGTGGTGTGGGTGGAGGTGGTAGTCATGGGAAACCTTGTCTTATTAACTAAATTTCACTTCACAGAGAAGCCTGTGCTACTCCCTCTTCATCACCTAATGGAGGTGAAATCAATGGACTATATTCAGGACCCTTTCTCCCTTCATTCTTGTAAGTCTTTCCACTTCATGTAGCTCTGAACATCAAGGTAGATGGATAACCTGTTTTTCACATAGTAAAATCTTAATCCAGGTATCCAAAGACTCCAAGCACTTACCTCCCAGACCTTTGAAAAAGCATCGCTCCACCTCGCTTTAGCTAACTGAGGTATCGAACACGAATTCAGTCACAAACCCTCCTATGATGCAATTGAGCCAATGATTGACAGCATGGATGATCTTATCCTCAGAGGCTTCCAATCTCTGTACTAACTCCGGGGTCCAGACAATAAGACTGTCAAGTCTCCACATTCCTTGGCTATCCGTTAGCTTCGCGATCCAATCATATAGCTCAGCCGGAAAGGAACATAAAAATATCTCGCGGATCTCTGTATATAGGTACCTGTCCAGCTACTGTTCCTTTTTCAGTCATGGATTTCTTTTCTCTTGTGCCGCAAATTCGTGGATATTCCTATCCAACCAATCCCCGATCTCTTTCTTAGTTGGATTCTAGTCATACGACATCACACATGTCTTATGTAGATTCTGGTCCCAGCAACGAAACCATTTGTTGGTTGTGTGGGGCCTGACCTAGGTTCAACATTAGTTAGCCAAAAAAATCCCCACACTACTGGCCCTTTCGTCATCAGCCCACAGAGCACGGATCGAAGTCTCACCCAAAGCAATATGGGGGTATGCTGGAACCAAGTTTCTGCACCTTGAGATGGTCTTGATGTCGGGTTTTACCCTTTGTTCCTACTTTCGCGTAGGTTGTTAAGTTCTAGGGCTCTGTCAGTCTAGCCCTTTATTTTTCCCTTCAGTACCTCCGTGAAGGAGTACGAGTGACCTTCACACAACCTTATCCTGTAGTTTAGGTACTTTTGCACTACTCTGACAGCGTATTGTACAAGTTCCCAATTATCTTTAAGTGTTTTATTTATCTTACTAAACAATGACAGTTAGCACCACGTAATTAGATATTCTTACTTGCGTTCAATTAACCAATGTAATTACATACATTTGCGCATCACATAAGTATTGTAAATGGAATCCATACACAATATGACAAGATGCATTAACAGGAAATAAAGACACAAAATTTGTAGAATGGTTCTCTTTATTGATATCTTCAGATGATTATAGACTCTATTCGCCCTGTGCACACAGCTGCAGGGGTCCGCGCACTTAGTTGCAGACTTCCACCCTAGGCCTCTGTGCACTCAGCTGTAGAGCCTCTACCTACGCTACGACTGAAACTTAGACTTCTCTAAAGACTTCCTCCTTATCGCTTAAGACTTCTTACTTCTCAAGATACTTAGAGCTTACTTACTTAGCTCATTTTATACAATCCCATGGTCTGGAGACCATGGGTAGATCTTTACAGCTGACTTTACACTTTACGAAATAAGGGCGGACAACCCTTTATGACTTATGACACCTTCACACTCCGTGACCACAAAATGAGGAGACTTTAAAACTTTATTACAAAATTTGAGCCAAAGAATGGGATTTTAGCCCCAAAACTGTCCTTGGGGGATCCTGTTCCCAACAACTTCCCATGACTCTGGCATCACCTGCTTTGCACTCACAATTCATGGAAGCCTCGTTGCGACTGCTAGTACAAATGGGACTCTTATAAGGATCTTCAACACCCTAGATGCCACTCAATTTCAAGAGGTATGGGTTCAATCTCTACCTATTTTCTTTGAAACGTTTATGTTGGCCATTAAATTCCCCATCAATCCTTAGTTAAAGTCTCATTCTTTGAAGCATTGACCTTACAAGACAACTTCTTCCATAGACAAGGGTTAATCAAGATGACTTCTTTGTAAATATTGGTATTTAATGATTAGTGTTTTGTTCTGGAGGGTTAATAATGATATTATGTATTATATCTAATTGATTGATCAATTGAGGAAATTTTCCATGCCTAAATAATGATAGGTGAAAGTTGTGAACAAAATTATAGGGTTTTGAGTCATTGTTGGACAATAATGTAGGTTGGATAAACTACCATTAAAACTTGTTAGGCTTATTTGTGCCTATTTTTATGCTCTGTCGGGCATTTCTATTAAGAGTAGAAGTAAATTTCTTGTGTATTTCAGCCCATGTGAATGTGTTTGAACATAATTTTCTTGAAAATAATCTTGTAGCGGATACAATTTTTAGTAGCAGGTATTAGGCTACATAGTTTCTTATGCTTGAGGAAGGAGAATGAAGTAACTTGTATATAGTTAAATATAATTATGTTTATTTGATAATGCAATAAGTTGAATTTATAATCCATAAGCATTGAGAAGAACAAGGTTCAGAGCCTGCTGTAATTTAGGTATCATAAATTCAATTGATTTTTATTTCAACCATTACTATTTTGTTTGTATGCTTTAACTTTATCAGGTTAATGTTTTTTCATTGTTTTCTGTGTTTTCAGTTAATGTTTTTTCATTATTTTCTGTGTTTCCATTTTATAAGTAGTATGTTCCTTGCTGGAGAATAGTTGGTAACTGCTAACAGAACCTATTGTTTCAAGTGAAATTTAATTTTCTAAAACCATTGGATTACTCAAGTTTCAGTTGATATGGATGATTGTTATATGGTTGCATTTTTTTTAATAGCCATAAATATTATCAGGTCATAACATAGACATTTATATGTTTTGTAATATTCAAAAATTAAAATTGAAATCAAATTTTGTGAATGAAATTTGGCTTACTTAAAATAGAGGAGAATAGCACTGAAATATTTTTCAAAATCTTTGAAATAGAAACTTTATGGATATTAGAGAAATGGATGTAACTCAAAAAAATGTATTTATAGACAAGGGATGGGGACTTTAACTTAGATTTGATTCACCATGAGTGGTAGTCTTTGTGTTGTTAGGAATAAGCAAATCATATGAGAGAAATGATTAACCAGCGAAAAAAACACATAAATCATGCACACATTGACACACAATTTACCTTGGAAAACCCTTATAGGGAAAACCAGCCAACGTTATCATTGTACCCTTGAGAAAGGCCAACCAATTCTCCAAGCCAATTACAATGGAGTATCCCAAGCCTTTTTAAAGGCTTAATTACATCAAAATCCAAAGGCTACCAAAACCATGGCTCGAAATCCACCACTATTGACCTTAAGACAATCACTCATTTACCAATTTAAAGTTAACCTAACATTACCCTCTTTAAAGACTTCACTACATCAAAACCCATGGGCAGAAAACGATGGCATGAAATCCACCAATGTTGACATTAACATAATGATTCATTTAACAAATCAAGATTAACTAGTGTTCTCCCCTTTAAACTTGACTTGGGATAATTATCCATGTCTTATCCTTGTCAAATTTTTTAACCAAAGTATCTTGGAATCTGGTGTGCTGCCCCACCTTTTAGTCTAGTCTTTATCGGTAATTCGCACATGTGACATCATCAATAGCCAAAGAAATTGCAGCAGGTTAATTGCCTTGGTGTAGAGGCATTTTAATTTTTAACATTTACAAATATTTTTCATTTTCTCCAGATTCTACAGAAAAATGTGTTGTGGATCCTAGAGGAGGGAATCTATCTTTGTTAGTAATCATTCCTTTAGTTGCAACAAACCCCAAGATGGCATAGAATTCTTTTGAAAATAAGTGGGACTTCTTTAGCAGGGAATGCACAAAATTTCGACCCAAAGGTATATCAATATTTCATGGTTGCTTCTTAAAATCACTTCCTAGATGGTTGAATGGAATGTAGATACTATTGTTGTACAACTGTATCTCTAAATAATATTACCATAATATTACCCACTTCATTGCCTAAATATTAAGGGGCTTGGTTTTCATGGAGATTATTTGACAATTGGAATTTCATCTTCTTTTTGCACAGGTGACATCATCAATAGCCAGAGAAATTGTAGCAGTTAATCGCCTTGGTGTAGAGGTATTTTAATTTTTAACATTTATAGAAAATTTTCATTTTCTCTAGATTCTACAAAAAAATCTATAGTGGAGGAGGGAATCTATCTTTGTTAGTAATTATTCCTTCTCAGGTTGCAATTGTTGTAGGAGGGAGGAACTTCTTTTATGGAGCTTCATGGGTGCCATCTACAGGTCTGGATAGAGCTTTTGCAGATCAAATAGGGTGATGTAAAATTACCCCCGTTTATTCCAGTTTTGTTGTGTTTTCTTGTGGATAGTTATATTTTGAAGTCCTTTCTTTCTATATTTATTAAATTTCATTTTGCAATGAATTTTGATTTTCCTTATAAAATTGTCTAAATAATACATAACTCATGTTAAAGTATCAACAACCTAGGATATTGTTTGAGACATGCTATTTCTTGTTTATGTTTTACTGCAGATAATCATATATAGAACATCTTATTGCTAGTTAAATGAGATGCATGGATTGTATCGTTATTTTTCCAAGAGGCTTATAAAATTAAATTCACTATACCCAAAATTTTGAAGGATATTGATGCATGCGTTTGAATTTTGACATTATTCAGTACATCCTTTGATGGAACTTAGACCTATATTCTTTTATAAAGTTGTCCAAATCCATGTAATTGAACTCATAACCTTGCAGTTGGAATATTTTATTGATTGAGACTGCAATGTGTTATATTTGGTTTCATGGCTCAAAGGGTATTCATATTCTTTGTCTGTGCATCAATGTTTTAAAACTCAAACTTGGCTTTGGAATTGGTCAACGGTCAATTTGGACTTGGACTTGGACCTAGATTGACTAGGACTGATCTGATTTCAATGATTTGGTTTAAAAAAATGTAAATTTTAATGAAAAAATATTTTCCAAAGATTTCAAACCATTAGAGACAAAAAATGCAAAGTCTACTCATGTATATACCATGTCAGGGTGAATATATCAAAATGGTACCAAGTGCAATACATATCAACAAGAAAATACATAATCAATGAGGCTTTTCCTCTCTAAGTGGCCTCAAAAGTCCAAAAAACACACAACATGCTACTGGAGTCTGACCTACTACATAATACATTATTACATAGTACATATCATTGACCAACATGATCAACCATCAAAATCATCACCATTTCTTGGAATGTGATCCTCAAGATGAGCTACAAAATCATTATCTACCTCAAAGTATTCAGACTCCTCAGGGACATCTACAATTGCAATGGTTTTAATAGTACTAGTAAAAGCACAAACTCAACTAGCTTGTGCTTGCATGTGCCATGCTCAATGCTATGTATGCTCCTATACTAGTGGATCTAGATCCAAACCAATTCCCCCCAACTCCAAGTGATCAATATCAAAATCAAGATCAAACTCTACTGGGTGAGACTCCTCAACCCATTCTGAGGTTGGATCAATATCATACAACATAATGGGATTTGTATAATGTATTTTTTTTAGCAATTGGTTGTCTTATTCAAAGGTTGTATTGCATGAATATGATATCATTTATCTTATTTTGTTCCAAATGGTTTCTCTTTTTCGTGTGAAGCCACTCAAAGACAAAACAATTGTGCATACACTTAGAAGCATAACAAGTTTGGCTTAGGACACTAGCTACCAACTGAATCCCACCAATGTGTTGCAAATACAAATTTAGTTCAACAAATTATATTGTGAATGTGGATAAAAAGTCAAGTATATAAAGTTTAAACAACCAATCTTAAAAATACTTTGGAATTTCTTACCTGGTTGGTCCACATATTTTGTAATCCTTTCTAGGTTTTTTCCAAAGGTACCCAACTCACTGTAGTGAGAGTATTGATCCATCGATGTACTTCCAGCTATTTTGTCTCATTAGGGACCATGTGCTCCAAGCATGTATGTAATCCATCTTTGACCTCCGCAGTTTGATCTTCCCCTAAGTGAACTCTATAATGATACTCAGTTGCATGTATAGGGCGATGGAATTGATTTTTCCATTTGTTATCAATGATGTCCTAGATAGGCCCATACTTATCTACTCTATCTTTATAGGTTGTCCTTATTTTCTCTTTTTCTTGATCCATAGCCTCATAGATGTATCCCATGAACAACTTCCCCCATCCACCAATTGCAACACCTTAACAAGAGGCTCACCAATTTCCACAAATTTATGATTGTATGATTCATTCCATCAATCCATCCATCTAACATATGTTACTTAACCAAATGAAGCTCTAAAATCCTTCAAGTGTTCCTCTATGGCTAAAATCTCTTTTGCAAAATAAATCCTCTCAAGTCATGCAAACCAGGGCCTTTGAAGCCTTTCTTGCAACAATAACAAAATCCCACATCGGTTGGTAATGAGGAGAGAAGGAAGCATTGAAGGGGATATCTGAATCATGCTAGCATCTTGCTATGTATTCACAAGTAGCATCTTTGTATTTCTTATTCTAATGGGTATCTAAGGTGGAATGAGTTTGACATGGTTGGGAGCCACTAGCAGAGTTGGGGGTTGGTGGGACATAACTTTGAATGTTCTTCATTAGGCTGCCTATTATCACTAGCAGGGGAAGGGACATAATGGAAGGGGTCCAAGACATTGGTATAGGGGATAGAGGAAGAGTCTTCAACCTCAAAATCAAAACCAACATTTTCTCCCATTGCAACAAGTTTCCTCTTCCTCTCTATTTCATTATTTATCTCCTTTTTCCTACCCTTGTCTTCTTCAAGTTTTTCAAACTGACTTTGCATCTCAATTCTAATCTATCCAATCTCCTCTAATGGTGCCTTGCATGGGGAAACTTGGCCTCTTATACCAGCCAAATGTTTTTTTAGCCTTTGAATCCCTATGTTTCTTGCAAAAGTTGTAGTACATCTCACTATAGAAAACATCAACATGGATCCATGTAGGGTCTTTCACTCTTGGGACCATAGTAAATGGAAATAAATATCCAAATATGCAACATTGAAAACCTACTTTAAAATTCAAAGTTCAAGTTTCAAACTAGTAGAACTATGAACTATGGAAGGTCAAGTAAAAAAATACAAAGATAGATTTGAAATCTGCATTTGAAGGAGAGAAAAAATAGGGATGAACATCATATCCACATTTTAAGGACAAAAAGGAAAAGGGACAAACTTTCCATTTGACTGTTTACATACTTGGGAATAAGAAGAATGGATAGTGGGCACTTCCAAGCTTGAAAATGGGTTGTAGCCTCCTCCCTTAGATGCCAAATATCCACCACAAATAGAGAAATATCATTGATAAACAAGGTTTAGCCTCTAATATCACTTTGAATCACTACTCTTCAATGTTTCTCAATGTTATCAGAGTCAAACCAATGACCAAACTGACCAACCCTTTGAACCAGGAAGGGAAAAAACTAGACCAAAAAATTGGTCGACCAAAAACTATATAAAATAATTCAAATTTTAAAGAGAAAACATATATAATCCAAACCATTTATACAAAAATATGTAAAAGTTATCATTTATATGGAAAGAGTGCATATAACCAAAATAGCTCTTAGTGTAATACATCTGCAAACCAAAAATACATTAACAAAGATTCTCTAAATGGCCTATAACGTCAAAAGAAAGGCATGCTACGATAAATACCTACATATCATCAAAATCATTTCCTATATTGGGATTCTCATCATCAATATCACCCTCTAAGCATTACAATGAGATAGACATATCAAATTGTGATTTTGTTTGAATGATGGGTACATTTTTACTAGGGTCATGATAGAGGAGAGCCCTCGTGTAGTGGCTAGAATTGTGATTGGTCTGATGGCTTCTCTGGTTGTTGCGTTGTCTATTTTGATTTCATTTTTAGCTCTCATGATAGGAAGATAAGGGGGGAGTTTACAAATGAGTTTGAGGAAGAAGAAACAAGGGAGGGCAGGTTGGTCTTGTTTGAAGGTGGGGAGCATGTCATTGTCGAAGATGTTCTGAATGCAACTGGACAAGTATTCGGGAAACAAGTTATGGTACTGTGTATAAGGAAAATTTGGTTCAAGGAGGTACTATTGTGCTTAGGTTTCTTAAAGAAGGCACTATTAGAAGAAGGGAATTATTCTTGCCTGTAGTTACTAATTTGGGGTGTCTCCAACATTCACATAATAATTTAGGTCGTCAGGGAATTTTTCAAAGAGGAGAAAAGTTGTTGGCCTATGATTATATGCCCAAAGGTAGTTTGGTCAATCTTCTTCATGGTTTAGGTAGGCAACATCTAAGTTGGGTTCATAGGTAAAATATTGCTCTTGGAGTAGCTTGGGGGCTCACCCATCTGCATACAGGGCTTAAAACACCGATAATTCATGGAAACCTTAAATCTAAGAATTTTTTGGTTGATGAATACTATGTATCCCATCTCACAGATTTTGGGTTGGCTAGGATGATGAGTTCTAATGTTGAGGCCGAGATGATGGCGACTGCAAGTCTAGAAGGCTACAAGGCTCCTGAGCTTCAGAAAATAAAGATGGCTAATACCAAGACTGATAACTACAACTTTGGTATTTTTCTTTTGGAAATATTGATGGGCAAGAGGCCAAGTAAGAATGCCTCAAATGAGATTGTGGACTTGCCTAGTATTGTGAAGGTTGCAATGCTTGAATAATGCACCATGGAGATTTTCAACATCAAAATTTTGATGGGAATTAGGAGCCTGACAGATGATGAATTGCTTCATGCTCTTCAAGTTGCAATTGGTTGTTATGCACCTTCACCTATTGTAATGCCATATATTAAGGAAGTTGTAAATCAATTGGAGGAATTAAGACACAAAATGCATTCTCCTTTATACATGCCTAGAACTGCTCCTCTACATTAGGCATGTACCTATTTTTTATTTGATTGTCATCTCCAATGGCATTGTGTTTATTAGAATCTTATGATGTTCTTGTATTGATCCCCTTCGTATGAGAGTGAGACCTATACACAGATACATGTATCGTTAGTGTGAGATACGTAACAACTAGTTAAGTTTTTTTATGATGAATATTGTTGATTTGTTGACTGAACAACTTAAGTGAGGTTGCATTCCTTACACGTTAATCTCTAGCAACTATTTTGTAGGGAATTTCATTCCAATTTGGGGATAGACTAGCCTTATAGCCCCTCTAAGGGATAAATGTGTAATTCTTGGAAATGGAAATGCCAAAGGTCTGATGGACCATTAATTTTTGTCCACAATTTATTATATCCCTGAATGTGAGTGTGAATCATTTGAATATATTGTGCATATGCAGTTGTGTTTGTGGTTGAGGAAGACATTGCAAACTTGCAACGTACACAATCAAGGAAGTGGATTATCCTCAAACTTTGAATAAAACTCATATTGAAATATTGCCAACCCTGATGATAATATGTACAGTTTGGCTCATATTGTCTGTACAGGAAGAGACTGGATTTTAACCTTTTTATGAAGCCTTCCTATGGGGATTATCTTGATTTATTGAAATGTGTATGCTCCAGGAGGGCTAAGAAGGGAAATATACTCAAGATGGGTTTGTGGATATCCATGGATGGTTATCTATAAGGAAAAACATAGGAAACTGGAGAGCTTGCCCATTTGTTTTAGGTTCTCCCTCACCCCTGCCTTGTTTGTGTTTGAATTTGGGAAATTCAGTAAAATATTGCCACACTATATCGTTAAAGCATACCCATTATGGATGATCTGATATGCACTGCAGGGAATGACTGTTGTGAGCGATTGACATACTATTGTATTGACATAAATTTGGTGAGTTATTTGATTACAAAATTACATGAGGGGAATGTGGATGCTGCAAAGAATGTCAACAATTGGTCAGGCACGTGCTATCTCACACCACTTTTGGGGGTCGTTTCGGTTGATGCATACTGGGGCCGATACTGAACAATTGTTGTTTTCTCAACAATTTACTTTATTTTATGTTGAAACCTTCCCAACTTTTCTCTTGTTTCAAAGCATTTACTCTACTATATGCTTAAATCTCGCCCAATTTTTTTTGGTTTTCAAAGCACATTTGATTCTATTTTGCAAATCTATTTTTATCTTTTATTGTTACAAAGAGAGAATGGACATAGATTGGGCTAAGGTGCCAGGTATGAGGGGTATCTATTTATCTAAGGTGCTAGAGAGGTAATTATTTGGCTAAGGTGTGAGGTCTGAGGGGATTAGGACATCTATTATGTGAATGTTGCTTGGGACCTATACTTAGTCTCACCACATTGAAACTTACACCATGCCCTAATGGGGCAGACCACAATAAGAATGGAGCCTAGTGGATGACTTAAAACTCTGTTGCCCTAACCAGTGAACCAACTCCCCAACAAGAATGGAGCTTGGTGGATGGCTTAACACTTTGTTGCCCTGAACATTGACCAACTCCCTATTGGCTTATTTTTCTATTATTAATTGATTAATATATGACTGATGACCATACTTTAACATTTGCAGGGAATGACAACCTTGACAATTTCAACCTCTGTTTCTACCTTGCAACCTCCATATTGCACATATCATCTGCCCAAAGGAAACAACACTTGAATATGTTGTATTTTTCCTTGGAATATACCTGATTGCATTAGGAACTAGAGGCATTAAGATCTGCTTGTCTTCTTTTGGGGCTTATTTTAGTTCATTCATATTATAAAATGTTCAAGAGTCTTCCCTGAAGCCATGCCAATATGCAAAGATAATTATTATTGTGAAATTGTTATAGATTGTTACTTTTCCTTTTTTGTTGAACTTCTTTATGTCATTCAGGTCATGGTATTTTGGAATTGAAGGGAACTCATTAGTACCAAAGTGAAATGTTTTGGTTCCTACAATGAAAAGCCTGAAGTTCTTAATAACCACATGTTTTTGTTTTTTTGTTTTGTTTTTCAACACATAAACTATTATGAAAAGGGTATTTTCAACTATTTCTTAGTTTTACATAATACATTCACTGTTAGGATACAATATATGTTTTGGATCATATAGACTGAAAAATTAAGTATTGGAACATTTATGCAGTTGGTTTCTACCATTTATTTCTTTCTTTTATTAATGTATTGGAAATTAAAGATAATTGTAGTGCCTAGAAAACTTTTGTCTTTGGATTGAATGTTGATCCTGTGCCTATCATGCCATTTATACATAACATTTTTTAGAAGATCATTGTATTGACATTTTAAGACCTTTGTTACTTTGCATCATATTGTGGTGTGCATTTAGAACCCACTAGTAATTTGAGAGTTTTATTTGGGAGTTTTAAATTTTGATTCAAGGTTCATGGTTATGAAATTATCGTTATTTTATGCTTGGATTTTATATGTTTATAATTTTAGAACATTAATTCAACTAAGGTTAGAGTCCTTATAGATGATGCTAGATTGTTTGGATAGAATGCCTATGCCTTTGTTTTGTTGTGTCATCAAATGATCATGAAAATAACATATCTATTTAAAAATGAGCCTTCCCCTTTACTTTCAAGAGCTTTTACTAACATGTGACCATAGTTGCACCAAGTACATGTATTGTTGAACTTACTCTTTAGCAGAAAAGTCAAAATAGTCATGACTAAAATATAGGTGACTGAAAAATAAGCACAACCTTTCTTTTGATATCCTACTTGAGAGTTGAGTTTTAGCCTAACAATCTCATTTTTTGCCACATATTGTAGACTTGAACTATTCATATCAAATTGAAACTGTAGTTTCATTTTTCACAGATCCAACAACATAAACTTTTACAAATGAAAAAGTTGATCATCTCCAAGAGGCTTCCTTATGCAATGTTTTTCATCTTTCTAACTTGCGGGAAATAGCCACAAAACTAAATATTAGGTCAGATGCAACTGTGCATTTGATTATGGTTGGGAATAAGCACGCCTCTTCAAAAATTTCAGTTGTCACTCACTAAAATTTTGTGTATTTTTTCGAGTCCAAAAGCCACTGAATCATTTGTAAATTTGTGGGAAATAGCCACAAAACTAAATTTTAGGTTAGTTGCAATTGTGCATTTGATTATGGTTGGGAGTAAGCATGCCTCTTCAAAAATTTCAGCGATCATTCAATGAAATTTTGTGCACTTTTTTGAGTCCAAAAGCCACTAAATCATTATGTAAAACTATTTTGTCATGATATTCAATGTTTCTGTTGAAACTGTTGAGTTTTATTAACATGGCATGCAAAATGAATGACTTGTACTTTGGATGCATGGACAAAATGATGTTTGAAGAATGTGGGTTTGCAGAAACACTTGTTTCCTTGGAAGTATTAATTCTATTCTTTGAAATGAGAACACTAAAATGACTCAGGTTACATGTTTAACATTCCCTTTTATTTCAAAACAATATTTTGTTCACATATTTAACTATAGTCTACATAGACAATGGCGAGGAGATGATTAGTTCATTTAATAAAACTAGAAAAAATCAAGTTATGCATAGCATACCATAACTATGGTCAATAAGTTCTGGCCGTCTCCCATGCAATTATGAGATGTCACATGAAACCCAAAAATTATTCAATAATGGTAACAATTAATTTGTAAGAGGTTTGGATTTCGACTTGCAAATTAGAGGGGTGCACAATAATGTAACAATTGTCACATTGACATTTTTATTCAATCTTATTGTAATTCTTTTGTTGGAGTTTGATTGAGGTATAACTTTTATTTCTTTATTTTTAAATTTTAGTTTGGACCAGAGAGGAAATTTCCTAAGGGGTGAGGTTGACCCTCTTCTCAGGGCATGCAAGGGTGAGGTAAATATTATTCACTCTATCTCTCATAAACTCGAATCATATTTTTTTTGAAGAGAAGGTGATTTCAAGCATGTTTAGAGCCATAGGCTGAGATTCAAAGTTTTTTGCAAGTGGCCAGAACAAACTTTCAAAGTCATGGTGATGAAGCATGTACTTATGATAATACAAGAATTATGTTTGAATTTAGCCTTTGTAGCTTCAATTGGTTTAATTTCTGAATCAATGTTGGGGCTCTTGTTTCCAACAGCTTTATTATATGGTTTGAAGATAGTGTTGGGTGGGGATGTGGGTTTCCTATCCCTAGAATTTTTGTGGGATTAGCTATAATAATTTTATTTTCTGGGACACCACTATATAGACTCCAAAAACCTAGAGGCAATCCCCTCACACGGTTATGCCAAGTAATAGTTGCAGCATTGCATAAATTGCAAAAGGAAGTCCCTCAAGATAGTTCAATGCTATAGGAGGTGCAAGACAAGTGTTCTGTTATTCAAGGAAGCCAAAAGATAGAGCATACAAATGATCTCAAGTACTTCTCTTATTCTTTTTTTAACTTTGAGGGCTGATTTTATATGATTATTTTATTTACCAAAATAATTGCATTGAAATGAGCATTGTATGTCAGATAGTTTCAAGAGTCTAGAACTACAAGTTGACATAATTGTAGTATAAGAAAAATGATAATTATATATATATATATGTATATATATATATATATATATATATATGTATATGTATGTATATATATATATATATATCTATATATATATATATATATATATATATATATATATATATATATATATATATATATATATATAACCCATTAATATTTAAGATCCAACTTAAAATGGTTGTAGTTGTCTTGACAAAGCAGTTATAATAACATAGATGATATTCAGGACAGTGGATTTTCCAATCCTTGGAAACAATGTACTGTGACCCAAGTGGAGGAGCTGAAGATTTTGGTTCATATGTTTCCCATATGGGTGAGTGGCATTGTATTCTTTTTTGTTTATGCTCAAATGTCAACAATGTTTGTCGAACATGGCATGACCATGGACACCAACATTGGTTCCTTCGAAATTTCTTCAGCATCATTGTTTATATTTGATATAATGAGTGTCATGATATGGGTTCCAGTTTATGATCGCATAATTGTGCATATTTCTTGCAAGTACACTGGAAAAGAGAGGGGGTTTACAAAGCTGCAATGAATGGGTATTGGGCTGGTCATATCAATAATTTCTATTGCAATAGTTTCCTTGGTTGAAATCAAGCATTTTGATATTGTCAGAACTCTCGATTTGGTCCATGATATAGTCACACCAATTTCCATGACCATTTTTTTAGCAAATTCCTTGGTATTTCTTGGTGCTTCAAATTTTTTTTTTCTTTATAGGGCTGCTATAATTTTTCTATGATGAGTCTCTTGATCCAATGTGCAACTTGTGCAATGCTCTTTCTCTTCTTAAAATAGCATTAGGAATCTATTTGAGCACCTTAATTGTTACCATTATCACTTTTGTCACCACTAAAGGAGGAAAACAACAATGGATACCTGACAATCTCAATGAAGGCCATCTAAGCACCAACTAAGAAATACTGGGGAATTCACCAAAAAACTTGTGCAATTATCTTTCTCTTCTTACAATAGCATTAGGAAGATATTTGAGCACCTTAATTATTACCAACACACTTTTGTCACCACTAAAGGAGGAAAACAGGGATGGATACCTGACAATCTCAATGAAGGCCATCTAGCCTACTACTTTTGGCTTTTAACTTCCCTTAGCTTTCTGAACTTGTTGGTATACATCGCTTGTGTACACATATACCAGTACAAGAAGCAAAACTAGGGCTAAATTCCAAATTACATGTGATGCATTACAATTATCCATGAGTCATTTCTCTTTGGTGAAGTGATTACATAATTTTATTTAACATTATATTGACTTGTAAAATGTTTAGTTGAATGTAATTAACCTTTTATCAGTGTTACAATGTTAGATATAGTGGTGATAATACTAGTTTTTCATTAATATTGATCATGGCATTTTTTTATATCTTTACTATCATGTTCTATTTTCAAATTCAAATAGAGAAATGAACTTATGTTGGAAACATCAAAATAAATTGGAGAATGGCCTAGAGGATATGCAAGATTTTTGGTGCTCAGTTATATTGTGGGTAGATGTTCATATTATACATTGATATTATGCCAGATGCTATGCTTATGTACACTTCTCTTCAATGATTATTTGTTCTTGAACTTTTTTGGATGATTTGTAGTTGGACTCAAGTTTGCAATATATTGAGGTGTTATCTAACATTACTCATCATTAGAAACCTCTTCAATTATTTGTAATATGTATGAGATTTACATATCAACCATGCAAAATTGTTGATGTAATACTATTTTTTTCTTGTACAAAACACTAGTCAAAATGATAAAGATGCCTAATTTGACTAGAATGACACTGAATTTACTTGATAGATTTGTGTTCTCTTACTCTTATCCGCGAAATATTTTCCTTCCCTCTCCATTGAAATATGGCAACTAAATAGCCTATGATGTGCTAATCATGATCATTCAACCTACAGAACTTCGTATAACCCCAAAATATTACACAAAATAATGTACGAACTGTTGCCTTCCACATTCCCCCCAATCTTCTTATCAATGTTCCTTTGCACCTCTTAGTGCAATTTCTAGTTGTATTGTGTAGTTATTTTTTCTTTGAGGTTTTTATCTTCACACCCCTTTGCTAGTTGAAGTACTTATGGGAGGACATAGTTATCATTAAGAGGTAGAGAGTGATTTCATTGTATCCATGCAATTGCATATTTGGATACTTTTTCTTGGTGTGGATTTGGAAGTGTTTGAATGCCCCTTGGATATTTTATTGGTGTAACAGATATTAGCCAAACTTTGTGCTTACAATTTTAACATTTGTTTAGTGGTTACATTTCAGGATCCTTGTTAATGATCATTGTATTTTGACATCATGAATTAATTAATAATGAGAATAGCTCCCAATTCATTTTCTATACCCCATAGAGATTATAATTCATGTATCTTATTATTCATAATTGCATCATATATACTCTTTGTTTTTACTTTTTGGCATGCAAATAAATATTTTAGGGGTAGATTTTTATGCAGTCACAATAGATTTACATGATTCACAAGGTGAGAAATCAATCTTTGGTGTAATTGTAGATTTTATGTTTGATAATTATAGGTCATTTATAGGCTATAAATATCTTCAAAGTTTCACTTCTAATCTAGTATTTAACTGAACATATTATCTTATACGTAACTATTTTCCCCTACACCCACTTTACATAACTTCCATAACCATTAGGTAGGGACCTACAACTTCGATGCTATTTTGTTTGTTTAGTAAAAAAAATTGCTAAGATTTTACAATGTTTTATAATTTATTGAAATTTGTAGAATTTACAGTTTATAAAGTTTCAAGGTCTATGTTTTTAAAGTATAATTGTTTAAAGGGTGCTAGCTCAATGAAATAGCACCTGCTTTAGAAACAGGAGGTTGGTGGTTTGATTCCATTCTGCCTTGATATTTGTAAGGAATCACAATGATCATTTTTTGGTGAAAAAGGCTCTTTTGACCATCATCGATATGTTTATGGTCAAATTTTTGGACCATCACCAAAATATGAAATGGTGACAGTCAACGAACGCCATTGTATATATGCATAAATAGTGACAACCATGAAAGGTCCATCACCATAAATCATAGTTGTTCATATGAAATGGTGACGGTCACTATCTGTCATTATAATTATTGTTCTTGACGAACCTTGAATGTCACCAATGAGCTTATGGTGACATTTTTTGACCTTCACCAAAATATGAAATGGTGATGGTCAACAAATGTCACCATATATATGCATAAATAGTGACAACCACAGAAGGTCCATCATGATGAATCGTTGTTATTCATATGAAATGGTGATGGTCAATGTCCATCATTATAATCATTATTTGTGATGAACCTTGAATCTCAACATAACACCTATACTTTTGGTGGCATTCATTTTTTTATGATGGAGGCTAAAGTTTGTCACCATTTCTTATATGAAATGGTGGAGGTCACATTCCGTCATTATAAATCATTATTGGTGAATAACCTGTTGGAAATAATATTGAGAGGGGGGGGGGGGGGGGTAAATCAGTATTATCAAATCAATTAATTTCCTTTTCACAATCATATTTGTATACGCTACTTCGGCTATGTGAAACTGTGTATATACGCTACTATGTCTAAAGAAACCAACGTATATCAGAAAACTTAAGATTCATTAATTGTTTGATCTTTAATCAGTGCATCAGTACTTCATTAATCATAAGAACAGTAAGCAGGAGCAGTAAAACAGAACAGATCATCACACACATGGACACAAAGATATAAGGTGGAAACCCAATGTGGGTGAAAACCACCTGCTGCAATTTGTCTCTATCTTCTTTTAAATTAGAAACTTCCTTTTACAATGATTCTGTACTGGTGCAGTCTTATACCAGTACACAGGCTGCTACCTGCAGAAGGCTACAACCTTCTCTCGTTCTCCAGCTTCTCTTGGAAGGGAGCTACAACCCCCTTAGCTCTTGTACTAGCTAAGGTACTAGTACATAGGTGCTGACCTACAGAAGGCTACAACCTTCTCTTTTCTTCCAGGGACCACGTTTCATAAATTTTCAGACTGGATCCATGAATATCAATCAAACATCAAGTATATCTGCATTAACCAAACTCCTTTGTACAAAAAAATACTGAATCAACCAATAACTTCTTAGAATGTTGTAACCAGAAAACAATACTAGTAACCAAACACCAATTCTGAACCCAGAACACTACAGCAATAAACAGAAGCAGCTAAAACATATTTCATGAGATGTACGCTACTTCAATATGTGAAACCTGCGTGCATACGCTTCTGTATCAAGGCCAACCAGCGTATATGTTGTTTTAAGTTAGTGAACCAGCGTGTATACGTGCCTCTGCTGCGCTGAACCTGTGTACAGATCTATAAAAGATAATTTATCCTTTTTACTTATTCAGACATTAGTTATACCCAGATTATCATATTTATAGATCACGTCATGCGCCAAATATAACAGATCAAAAATCACACAAAGATACTTCTCTTCAAACTGCCTTAAGATCTTGACCCATCAATAGGACTTATCCTTCTACTTGTGCTCAAGTTCCTCCTTGATTTAGATCTAGTTATGCACCATAAACCAATGACAGTATTCTAGATCTTGCTCTTCATAAGATATTCAATACTTCAGTTGATCCCTTGCAAAATGATCTCCTTCCCTTTTTATAGACTTAGGCCTTACTCAAACCATGGTCCAAAACCATAGAGCTCCAATACTAGGTACTCAATACCTAGGTTCAACACTTTGGATGCAATACCAAGGACCAAAACCATAGGTTCAAATATGTTGGACTAAATACCATGGACCAACCATACGTTTTCCCACATGTACGCACTTTTATTTGCATGAAAGTGCGTGCATACATATACGTGTCTTTTGATCGGTACACCTATGTGTATACGCGATATTGTTAAGAGGAACTTGTGTATACCTCATTTTCTTTCATTCTGAGAGCCTGAATTGTGATCTTCCCTTTGAGTGAGTTGCCATCAAGGACAACACCTGTGCCATAGTGCCAAACTTGTGTCATAATGCCAACAATCTCCCCCTTTGGACTTGATGGCAACCCCAAGTCACTCAATAGAAAAGAAGATGGTACTTTGGGACATGAGGTCTACAGGAAGAAAACTCATACTGATAGCTATCTTCATGCTGACTCTTACCATCATCCCTCCCAAAAATCCGGCGTCTTAAACACCCTGGCTGTGAGAGCTTTCAGGATTTCTGACCCTGATCACATAAAAGATGAGATTGAACACTTAACCTCTGTCTTCAAAAACCTTGGATACAAGGAGTGGAGCATCAAGAAAGCTATAAGAAGGGCTCAGGATAGAGCCCTCTCTGAGCATTCCCCTTAAGACAAGAAGGAATATCAAGGGAAATTTTACGTTCCATACATCCAAGGGATTACTGATAAGATTGCAAAAATCTTAAAGAATAATAACATAGACACTCAATTTACAACATGTGGAACAATAAGGCAAATGATGAGGTCAGTTAAGGATAACATTGATCGTCAACAACTCAAGGGAGTGTACAAGATCGATTGCTCATGTGGCAAGAGTTATATTGGGGAAACAGGTCGGTCTCTGAAAATAAGACTTAAGGAGCATGCCGCTGACATTAAGAATGAAAGATCTCACACATCGGCCCTTGCAGAGTACTCGTCCAAGACGAAACATCATGTGTGTTTAGAAGACGCCAAGGTAATTGCAAGGGAGGACAACTATCATAAAAGAAAAATCAGAGAGGCCATTGAAATTATGAAATTCCCTCAGAACCTCAACAGGGACAATGGGAGTGAAATCAGTGGAAATTGGCTTCCTCTCATCAAGCAAATAAACCCCCGACCCTTGGAAGCTGAAAGTCGGAAATAAGGGGTCTTTCATTTCGAAGTTTAATTAATTAATTAAATCAATTAAAACAAATTAATTAATTAATTAAAACAATTAAAACAAATTAATCTAATTTAATTTAATTCAATTAATTTAATTTAATACAATTAATTATATTAAATAAAATAAAATAAAATTAATAATTTAATTCTTAATAAAATAATTAAAATAAAATAATTAAAATAAATTATGATATAAAAATATAACTAAAAATAACTTTGATTAAAAAATTAATTAATATAACAAGATGTAATTAAGATTATATTTGAATAAATATTAATCAATGGATTATTTGGAATTAAATTAAATTAAAACATTAGGAGATATCTTGGTTTTTATTGATTTTAAATTAATTAAAAAATCAATATCAATTTAAATAATATATTAATTTAATTTAATCTATTAATTAAAAATTTTTAATCAAATAAATAAAAATTTTAAATATAATAATAAAAAAAATTTAGAATTAAAGCTTTGGTTTTATTAATTAATTTCTTTAACAATCTTAATTAAATTTAATATGGTCTTGTTAATTGATTAAATTCTAAAATTATTTATTAAAAACAAATAAAATTAAAATTAAAATTAATTAATTAATTAATTTGATGAATTAATTGATTAATAGTCAATTAAATAAATTAATTAATTATTAATGGATTAATCAATCAATCAATTAATTAATTAATCAATAATTGATTAATTAAAGGATGGTTAGAATAATTTTATTAGATAAGAAAGGAATTAATTAATTAGACTAATAATGAATAATTAATAAAAGTTAAATTTTTTTGTAATTATTATAAATAAAAATAAATTAATTATTAATAAAAATTAGGAATCATGTGTCGCCCTTTATAAAAATTAGGGTTCTTGGTTTATTTATATCTGGTCGCAAGGCTCTCTTCTCTCAATAGTTTTCAATCATATTCTTTCTGATTTGTCCTGATGATGGACCCCCTTTGGGGTTTGAAACGTTGGGAGAATGAACTGAAAACTGTGGATAATCCGGATCATGAAAGTACAAAAAACTTCCACAGAAGCTTAAAATCTAACATAACTTCCCTGTACGGAGGGGAAACATGGAAGGAGATCTGTCTTCTCGAAATCCTGAGGATAAAAATTGAGAGGAGAATTGCAGACCTACAATTTCTGAAGCAATGTAGGAACAAGAAAATCATTCCTCCTTTTGCCAGGATAAATCACAGACTATTTAATCATTATAATAATAAGTCTTTTCTGAAATTAAGTTTGGCCCTAATTCGAAGTGAAATTAAAAGAACCAGAGCAGCTTTAGACAGGCTCAATCGCTTGGCCCTTTCCTTCCACCTGAAACTAACTTTAAAAATTAGCTTTGATCTTTGGAAAATAATTGATGCAAAAGCTGCATTGAAGGCCCAGTCAGAGGGTAGAATCGCCAGGGAGAGACAGTCCAAGAAGCTCGCCAAGTTGGAGGAAGGTGTGGGTTTTAATGCTGTAAGCAGAAAGTTGAGCATGCCAATCCCCTGCTCAGTTAAAACTTCCTGCGCTGCTCCCATCAAGATAACAGCGGAACATGTGATCCCTGACTATCACAACCCTTCATCAACAAAAGATCTGGACAGCGCTGATACTGAAAGAAAATACGCTGCTACTGAAAGAGAATACGCTGTTTGCATTGAGCAAGATGTTCAAACAGCAATACCAATGGATATCAATGAACACGCTATTCAAGAGCACCCAGTGATTAGCAATGAGCACATTGTTCAGATAATGCACGCTGTTCAACCAGCAAACGTTTCCAGCAGCAATGAAATTGTGGAGTACGCAGGTAGCATAGTCTCCTGCGTTGAGGAGCACACCAACAATAACCCTATGAATCACGCAGGTAGCATGACTCACACTGTCCCGGATGGTAATTGCAGCAATAGAAAAGATCACGCAGGTAGCATGACTTACGCTGTCCCTGATGGTAATTGCAGCAATAAAAAAGATCACGCAGAGAGTAGGACTGTCCCTGATGGTAATTCCTCCAGCAGCAATAAAAAGAAACATCACGCAGGTACCAGGATCCCTTACGCTGCCCCTGATGATAATTCCTCCAGCAGCAATAAAAACAAAGATCACGCAGGTAGCAGGACCTCCAGCAGCAATAAAAGTCCATCAGAAATTGTTAGTAAGGCTGTGGAAATTGGTCGGGCTGTAATTAATGACACCAACAACATTAATAGTGATGCTATAAGAATCATCAATGATTATAATTTATTTAAAGGTGTTGGAATTAAGTATACCGAGAACATAAAAGGTGATGCTAATAGAATCAATGGTGATTATAATATTTATAAGAATGGAAGCAACTCTGAGGGTAAAGATCTTGATGCTGAAACCAATTCAAGCCATAAAGCTACCAGTGATAATTCTGAAAATGATAGGTTTGCTATGGGGAACCCCATTGCTCCCAATAAGCATGATAAAAGAATTGTGAATCTCTCGTCTATAACTCTCAGCTCTGAAGAGATCAATATTCTGAGCAAGGGATTGGGATTTGCGGTGTCACCTAAGAACATTCCCTTTGAAAGCATCATTTGCAACATTGAGAATGGGACTCAAGGTCTTTCCTCAAACGACAGGGAGATATTAAGACAAGAATGTGCCCTAGCTATGTTGAAGTCTAAACGCCCAAAGAGTAACTTGAATAAAGAAGGGCGAGAGGCTCTTAGATCTCTCAGAAATAATGATAAGATTGTTGTTCTTAAAGCTGATAAAGGTGGCGCCACCGTTGTGTTAAATAAAGAAGATTACATTCACAAAATGAATGAGCATTTGAGCTGTGGAAGTTATAGAAGAGTCAATTCCAACCCCATTCCCAAGGTGATAAAGCAGGTCAAGAAAGCCATCATGGAAACCAACCTAGATGATAAAATAAAGAAGAAGCCGATTCCCTCGTGTGAGGTTATTCCTAGAATATATGGGTTACCAAAGATCCATAAGGAAGGGGTTCCCCTTAGACCAATTGTTAACACCATTGGTTCCCCTACCTATGAATTAGCCAGGTATGTAGCTAAAATCCTAAAACCTTTGGTTGGTAACACTGACTCTTTTATAAAAGACTCAAGTGATTTTGTAAAGGTTATTAAGAATAAAAGGGTGCATAAAGATGATATTCTTGTAAGCTTTGATGTCGTATATTTGTTTACAAAGATTCCTCTTGATGAAGTTGTTCATGTTATAAAGATGGCCACCGATCCTGAAACAGCGAAGCTTGCAGAAATCTGTTTGCGGTCCACTTTTTTCAATTTCCAAGATCACTATTATGAACAAATTTCTGGAGTCGCCATGGGTTCCCCGCTCTCACCTATTGTCGCCAACCTATACATGGAGTACTTTGAAAGAAAAGCCCTTGGTTCATTCCACTTGAAGCCAACATGGTGGAAAAGGTTTGTTGATGACACCAACCTAAATTGGACTCATGGTAAGGCAGAACTTGAGAAGTTCTTCAATCACCTTAACTCTATATCTTCCGAAATAAAATTTACAATGGAGCTTGAGGAGAATGGTAAGATCCCCTTTCTAGACGTTCTGATCAATAGAAAAGAAGATGGTACTTTGGGACATCAGGTCTACAGGAAGAAAACTCATACTGATAGCTATCTTCATGCTGACTCTTACCATCATCCCTCCCAAAAATCTGGCGTCTTAAACACCCTGGCTGTGAGAGCTTTCAGGATTTCTGACCCTAATCACATAAAAGATGAGATTGAACACTTAACCTCTGTCTTCAAAAACCTTGGATACAAGGAGTGGAGCATCAAGAAAGCTATAAGAAGGGCTCAGGATAGAGCCCTCTCTGAGCATTCCCCTCAAGACAAGAAGGAATATCAAGGGAAAGTTTACCTTCCATACATCCAAGGGATTACTGATAAGATTGCAAAAATCTTAAAGAAGAATAACATAGACACTCAATTTACAACATGTGGAACAGTAAGGCAAATGATGAGGTCAGTTAAGGATAACATTGATCGTCAACAACTCAAGGGAGTGTACAAGATCGATTGCTCATGTGGCAAGAGTTATATTGGGGAAGCAGGTCGGTCTCTGAAAATAAGACTTAAGGAGCATGCCGCTGACATTAAGAATGAAAGATCTCGCACATCGGCCCTTGCAGAGCACTCGTTCAAGACCAAACATCATGTGTGTTTAGAAGACGCCAAGGTAATTGCAAGGGAGGACAACTATCATAAAAGAAAAATCAGAGAGGCCATAAAAATTATGAAATTTCCTCAGAACCTCAACAGGGACAATGGGAGTGAAATCAGTGGAAATTGGCTTCCTCTCATCAAGCAAATAAACCCCCGACCCTTGGAAGCTGAAAGTCGGAAATAAGGGGTCTTTCATTTCGAAGTTTAATTAATTAATTAAATCAATTAAAACAAATTAATTAATTAATTAAAACAATTAAAACAAATTAATCTAATTTAATTTAATACAATTAATTTAATTTAATACAATTAATTATATTAAATAAAATAAAATAAAATTAATAATTTAATTCTTAATAAAATAATTAAAATAAATTATGATATAAAAATATAACTAAAATAACTTTGATTAAAAAATTAATTAATATAACAAGATGTAATTAAGATTCTATCTGAATAAATATTAATCAATGGATTATTTGGAATTAAATTAAATTAAAACATTAGGAGATATCTTGGTTTTTATTGATTTTAAATTAATTAAAAAATCAATATCAATTTAAATAATATATTAATTTAATTTAATCTATTAATTAAAAAATTTTAATCAAATAAATAAAATTTTTAAATATAATAATAAAAAAAAATTAGAATTAAAGCTTTGGTTTTATTAATTAATTTCTTTAACAATCTTAATTAAATTTAATAGGGTCTTGTTAATTGATTAAATTCTAAAACTATTTATTAAAGACAAATAAAATTAAAATTAAAATTAAAATTAATTAATTAATTAATTTGATGAATTAATTGATTAATAGTCAATTAAATAAATTAATTAATTATTAATGGATTAATCAATCAATTAATTAATTAATTAATCAATAATTGATTAATTAAAGGATGGCTAGAATAATTTTATTAGATAAGAAAGGAATTAATTAATTAGACTAATAAGGAATAATTAATAAAAGTTAAATTTTTTTGTAATTATTATAAATAAAAATAAATTAATTATTAATAAAAATTAGGAATCATGTGTCGGCCTTTATAAAAATTAGGGTTCTTGGTTTATTTATATCTGGTCGCAAGGCTCTCTTCTCTCAATAGTTTTCAATCATATTCTTTCTGATTTGTCCTGATGATGGACCCCCTTTGGGGTTTGAAACGTTGGCAGAATGAACTGAAAACTGTGGATAATCTGGATCATGAAACTACAAAAAACTTCCACAGAAGCTTAAAATCTAACATCACTCAAAATCATTCTCCCCCTTTGACATCAAGGGAAAAGGGTTATGCTCCCCCTGAATACACGATGAAATCTCTGCTCTGCTATGCTGTCCAAGCTCCCCCTAACTGTAGGCAAGGTCTGAAAGAAGATGTCCTACAAAAGAAACATTAATTTATACATTATAAAAGACCTTCCTATCACTAAAGACTCATACATACATCCATCTCCCAACCAAGTGGGGACTGACTCATCTACCCAACCAAGTGGGGATACACCAAGAATTTACACATGATAACAACAATAACATTACTTCATCCATCCTAGGCATAGTGGGGAAACCAAGATAGGCCATTACATGGCCTTGATAAGAAAAGAAATACATGACATAAAGACGAAATATCTATAGCAAGACTAGCATCTGTCAATCATCAATCATCATAACCCTCAATCATCATTCAGACCAGCAACCATGCTCTTCCTCATGCACCTGTTCCACTTGAAATTAAAACAACTGTGAATGTAAACCAAGATCTTTTAAGATAATGCCAACAATGCATTTTTAGAAGAGCATATGCTCCCCCTGAACCTGTGCTAGATGGTCTCTGCCAGACCTATATCAGACTCTTTTCATCCTGAAGCTGGCCCACCAACATATACGCGACTGTATCTTCATAAACCAGCGTATGTACGCGGATACTCCTCATGAAACTTGCGTACAACCATTTTTCTCTGAAACAGACAAGATTCAACAGCGAGATGATGCGTCGACTACACCCAGCTTCTATTTGAGGTATTCAAATGTCTCCTTGGGCGGTGGTTTGGTGAGTATATTAGCAACTTGTTCCTTAGAGGGAACATACTCCAATTTAACCTTTTGTTCAAGCACTTGTTCCCGGAGAAAATGATACTTGATAGGTATGTGTTTAGTCTTTGAATGCATGACAGGATTCTTTGAAATACTAATTGCACTTGTATTATCACAAAAAATGGAGATAGGTGGAGTACAAGTGATTTGAAGGTCTTGCAATGTTTGCATCATCCAAAGGAGTTGTGTGCAGCAAGGTGCAGAAGCCACATATTCTGCTTCAGTTTTCGATAATGTGATTGAACTTTGTTTCTTGGTGAACCATGATACTAATCTGGAACCCATAAAGAATGCACCACCACTAGTGCTTTTTCTATCATCCATGCTTCCTGCCCAATCTGCATCTGTATATGCATGAAGTGTGAGATATGTATCTCTAGGATACCATAAGCCATAGTTTTGAGGTCCTTGAAGATACTTGAAAATTCTCTTAACGGCTTGAAGATGAGTTTCCTTTGGATTTGCTTGAAACCTTCCAACTATTCCCACTACATGCATAATGTCTGGTCGAGTACCTGTTAGATAGAGCAGACTACCAATCATGGATCTATAGGTTGGTTGATGTACTGTTGCTGATTCATCATTTGCACTGAGGCTGCATCCTGTTACCATAGGGGTACACACTGGTTTCGAATCCTCCATCCCATATTTCTTCAAGATTTGCTTGAGATACTTGGTTTGTGATAGAAAAATGTCGTCTTTTTTTTGTTGGACTTGTAAACCAAGAAAATATGTGAGCTCACCAAGCATGGACATTTCAAATTCTTTCTGCATCACCAAGGCAAAATTTTGACTCATGTCTTCTTCATTGCTACCAAAAATGATATCATCAACATACACAACAAGTATTAGGAACTTATCATTGTCAATTTTTATATATAGATTGTTATCTATTGATCCTTTTATAAAACCTTATTAATTGAGGTACTTATACAACCGATAATACCAAGCCCTTCGAGCCTGTTTGAGGCCATAGAGGGTCTTTTTGAGTCTGCATACAAGTTTTGGATCATTTCCAAGAATAAACCCATCTGGTTGTTCAATATATACTTCTTCATCCAAGTCTCCATTTAGGAAGGCAGACTTCACGTCCATTTGAAATACTTTGAACTCTTGAAAGCTAGAAAGAGCAAGGAACATTCTTATGGCCTCAAGTCTAGCAACTGGTGCAAAAGTTTCTTCAAATTCTATACTTTCTTGTTGAGCATACGCTTTACAAACAAGTCTGGCCTTGTTTCTAATCAAATCTCCATTTTCATTCAATTTATTTTTGAATATCCATTTTGTTCCTATGACACTCTTATCTTTTGGTTTAGGAACCAACTCCCAAGTGTTATTCTTTCCAATCTGTTCAAGTTCTTCCTCCATGGCCTTTACCCAACATTCATCCTTGCATGCCTCTCTTACATTTTGTGGTTCATTGGAGGAGAGTAATGCTAGATAACTTGAAGCTTCTAAAATGGTTCTTCTTGTTTGTACACCTGCCTCCTTTTGCCCCAAAATTTGGGTTTCTGGATGATTCTTTTGAACGTACCTGGATGGAGTCTTTTCTTCTATTCTTATATGTTCTTCTGGTGCCTCATGGGTTTCTTCTTCATCATGAATCTGATTTGATGTTGAAGGATAGTCTTCATCATCTTTGAAATCTTCAGATTTTACTTGCCTAGGAGTGTTCCCTTCTTCATCAACCACTACATCAATACTTTCAACAATTTTTCCAAGTCTTTTATTGTAACACTTATATGCTTTGCTATGAGGAGAGTAACCAAGGAGAATGCCTTCATCTGCTCTAGGTTCAAACTTGCCAAGGTTTTCATCAGTCTTTTTGATGTAGCATTTACTTCCAAAAATTTTGAAGTATTTAACTGTGGGAGTCTTACCATAACAAAGTTCATGAGGAGTCTGAGTGTTGTTTACCCAGACGTTTGTCTTGTTGAGGATAGTAATGGCAGCAAATGCGGCTTCACCCCAGAAGGTTGCGAGAGTTCCAAACTCATCAAGCATAGCACGAGCCATTTGTTGAACCGTTCTGTCCATCCTTTCCACTACTCCATTTTGCTGAGGGGTCCTTGCAGTAGAGAATTCCCTTCTTACTCCATGTTCTTCACAAAAATCGAAAAATTCATCTGAGGTAAATTCCCCTCCTTGATTAGATCTGAGGCATTTGATTCTACGATCTGATTTGTTTTCAACCAAGGCTTTGAATGCTTTGAACTTTTCGAAGGCTTCATCTTTATGATTCATAAGTCCTAACCAACACATCCTTGGAAAAGTTGTCAATGAACAATACAAAGTATTCTTCTCCTCTAGGAGACGTTTTCCTAGATGGACCACATACATCAGTATGGACAAGTTCAAGTGGCCTGCTAGCTGATCCTTCCTTCTCAGGGAAATTAGTTCTGGTTTGCTTACCAAACTAACATGATTTTCATATTGTATTGTCTGGAATTCTAATGTCAGGGAGATCACGAACTGCCTAATATTTGCATGCTTTCCTTATCTGAGAGAAGCTTAGATGCCCCAATCTTCTGTGCCATAGCCAGTGTTCATCATTCTTGCTTAGATAGCATTGTTGTTGTCCTCCCTTGAGTATGTATAAATTATTTGGAGTTCTTATGCCTTTGATCACTGTTTCTCCTGTATCAAGCTCATGAACAATGCATCCATTTGATCGAAATATTACTTCATTTCCTTGATCACACATTTGACTGACACTCAATAGATTATTCTTTAAGCCATCAACATACATAACATTTCCAACCTTGAACTTTTCTTTCAAAAACATAGAACCTTTACCTTTTATGAGTGCAGGGGTGTCATTTCCAAACGAGACCTTCTTTTCCTTTTCTAAGGCACTATATGATTTAAGTTTTTCTCTATCACCTGTCATATGTTTCGAGCATCCACTGTCGATGTACCACTGATTTTCCCGTCCTTCCACATATAAGGCTATCCCACATCGTTCTGGTTGCGATTCTTTCTTTCTCCATGTTTTAGAATTCAATGAAACTTGCTCCTTCTGAGTTGTTTGCCGAAACCTACTCCTGCATTCGGAATCTTCATGACCGAAGTTGTTACAAATAGAACATTCTACTTCATTCTCAAGAGCAGAAAAGTTATTGTAGGTCCTTTTCATGATCCCAGTCATACTCCTTCGTTTTTGAGCTTCTCTAGTCATGATGGTCCTGTAGGCAACAAATTGAGCAGCTTTGTGACCAAAGTTATGACAAGAGAAACATTGGCCATTGAAGAAATTTTTGCGATTATCTAACCTACCAACCAAATGATTGTAGTTTCCATTGACATCCATTCTTGAGGCAAATTGAGAATGATTTACCTGTGGTTGGTTGAAGCTTATGTTCATCCTTGAAGTAGATTGCCCCCGATTTACTTGGTAATTTTTGTTCATTCTTGAAGCAAATTGTCCCTGATTTACTTGGTGATCTTCATTATGCTTTTGCTGTCGATTGTCAACCTGTTCACTTTTTCTTGTTGCATTAAGATAGATTTTGGAGGTGGATGGAATCTGTGCTTGCTTCTATGCTTGAGACGCTTCTTCAGTATATCCAAGACTTGTCTTGATTGGAGGAGAATGCTGCACTTTGATAATCTCATCTAAAGTTTTAGATCCCTTAGCAAATCTAAGATTAAGAGCTTTTGATTTCTCAATATCTTTTCTAAGTCCCACAATTTCACATTCTAACTTTTCATTGTGTTTTTCTCTTTCAGCAAGTTGGAATGTCAGAGTATCTATAATCATATTCTTTTCTTCTAAACAAATTTTGAGTTTAGAAATTTCTTCATAAAGGCCTTCTTCATCTATAGCATCCAAAAAATAATTATCTTCAAAAGCCATCAAAAGTCTATAATCATTACATTGTTCATCTTCATCACTATTTGAATATCCATCACTGTCTTCATGTGTATAATAGCTCTTCTTACTTACATTCTGTTTTCTATTCCATCTAACTGGTTCCTTACCTTTGTCAAGTTTATCTTTATGAGGACACTTGGCAGCATAATGACCAACTCTTCCACAAGCAAAGCATTTGAAAGGCAGCTTACCTCTAAATCTTCCAGTTCCCCGTTGAAGGTTCTTGACAAAATTTGATTCTTCCTCTTCTTCTGACATATGTCCTGACTCATTGTAATCTCCTTTTCTTGAGGCTTTGAATGTAGCTTCTCTCCTGTCTGATGGTCCCCCTTTTCTCATTTCGTAAGTAGTTAGAATTCCGTGCAGCTGTGACATGGTAATGCTTTGTAGATTCTGTTTTTCTTCTATGGCAGAAACTTTTGAATCAAACTTAGGAGACAAAGATCTTAGAACCTTTTCAACCAAAACAACTTCTTTTATTTCTTCACCCAAGTTTTTCATACAATTAACAATCTCATCTATATGTAGGAAATAGTTAGCCATGGTTTCATCATTATGCATTCTCAGATTTTCATATTGAATTCTGAGAGTTTGTAGTTTTTCTCGTTTTACCTATTCATCTCCTTCATAGCTCAGAACAATCTTGTCCCATATTTCTTTTGCGGTTTTGAGCTGCATAACCTTGACGAATTTTGATTGAGATAGGCTCCCTAATAGAGTATTGACAGCCTTTGCATTTGTTTCATACTGCTTCTTACCACCCGTATCTATAGGAGCTACTGATAGAAATGTGTATCCTGTTTCCACAATATCCCAAACTTCTGTACCAAGCGATTGAAGATAGGCAGTGATTCTTACCTTCCAATAGACGAAGTTGCTCCCATCAAAAATTGGTGGCCTGGTTGATGCTTCTTTTTCGTAGTTTGTCATGATGATAGATCTTCCTTCAAGCAATCAAGCTTCTTCTGAAGGACCTGCTCCGATTCCAATTGTCGGAAATCATACTGAGAGGGGGGGGGTGAATCAGTATTATCAAATGAATCAATTTCCTATTCACAATCAGATTTGTATACGCTACTTCGGCTATGTGAAATTGCATATATATGCTACTATGTCTAAAGAAACCAGCGTATATCAGAAAACTTAAGATTCATTAATTTTTTGATCTTTAATCAGTGCATCACTACTTCATTAATCATAAGAACAGTAAGCAGGAGCAGTAAAATAGAATAGATCATCACACACATGGACACAAAGATATAAGGTAGAAACCCAATGTGGGTGAAAACCACCTGCTACAATTTGTCTCTATCTTCTTTTAAATTAGAAACTTCCTTTTACAATGATTCTGTACTGGTGCAGTCTTATACCAGTATGTATGCTACAACCTGCAGAATGCTACAACCTTCTCTCGTTCTCCAGCTTCAATTGGAAGGGAGCTACAGCCCCCTTAGCTCTTGTACTAGCTGAGGTACTAGTACGTAGTTGCTGGCCTACAGAAGGCTACAGCCTTCTCTTTTCTTCCAGGGATAACGTTTCATAAATTTTCAGACTAGATCCATGAATATCAATCAAACATCAAGTATATCTGCATTAACCAAACTCCTTTGTACAAACAAATACCGAATCAACCAATAACTTCTCAGAATGTTGTAACCAGAAAACAATACTAGTAACCAAACACCAATTCTCAACCCAGAACACTGTAGCAACAAACAGAAGCAGCTAAAACATATTTCATGAGATGTACACTACTTCAATAAGTAAAAACTGTGTGCATACGCTTCTGTATCAAGGCCAACCAGCGTATACACTGTTTTAAGTTAGTGAACCAACGTGTATACGCGGCTCTGTTGCGCCGAACCTACGTATATATCTATAAAAGATAATTTATCCTTTTTACTTATTCAGAAATTAGTTATACCCAGATTATCATATTTATAGATCACGTCATGCGCCAAATATAACAGATCAAAAATCACACAAAGATACTTCTCTTCAAACTGCCTTAAGATCTTGACCCATCAATAGGACTTATCCTTCTCCTTGGGCTCAAGTTCCTCGTTGATTTAGATCTAGTTATGCACCATAAACCAATGACAGTATTCTAGATCTTGCTCTTCATAAGATATTCAATACTTCAGTTGATCCCTTGCAAAATTATCTCCTTCCCTTTTTATAGACTTAGGCCTTACTCAAACCATGGTCCAAAACCATAGAGCTCCAATACTAGGGACTCAATACCTGGGTTCAACACTTTGGATGCAATACCAAGGACCAAAACCATAGGTTCAAATATGTCAAACTAAATACCATGGACTAACCATAAGTTTTCCCACATGTACGCGGTTTTCTTTGCATGAAAGTGCGTGCATACTTATACGCGTCTTTTGATCGGTACACCTGTGTGTATATGCGATTTTGTTAAGAGCAACTTGCGTATACCTCATTTTCTTTCATTCTGAGAGCCTGAATTGTGATCTTCCCATTGAGTGAGTTGCCATCAAGGACAACACCTGTGCCATAGTGCCAAACTTGTGTCATAATGCCAGCAATCTCCCCCTTTGGACTTGATGGAAACCCCAAGTCACTGATCAGGTGCTCATGTCCTAAGTGTCGTAAAATGCTCAAAATTTAAAGTGTTTAGAACTAGTTCAAAGTTGTATTACTGGAAAGTACTCGTCTTCCCGATTCCGGCGCCACAAACGGTTTGAAAAATGGTCGCCGTATGAGGAAGTTATGGCAAAAAGAAGAATTTGTCCATAACATTAGAAATTTTAATTTTTCAAAAAAAAATAAAAAAGGAATATTCCGCCTAGCACGAAATCCGAGGCAACCACCAAACATTAAATGTAACTGCAGTTAATTTGGCGGAATTTTGGTAGGAGCGCCAAATTTGGCAGACCCGCCATAATTGGCGGAGCTATCTAGAGTTAACTAAAGTTAGCTGGAGTTTTTCTAGGGAAAAACTGGAGAAACTTTAAATGGCCATAACATTGGCTAGGAAAGGCGGTTTTGGACGAATTTTTTTTTGATTTTGGGTATTTTAGACTTTCTGAAGCCATTGGTGGAGCTCTTACATCCATTTGAGGTCATTTTTAGGTGTTTTTTCTTCGTGGAAGTTCTAGGAGCCATTAGGGCCAAATCAGTTTGGGAGCTGCATTGGGAATTGTGCAGCCAGTGAATGTGGAACGAAGGTCATTACTAAAGGTTTCAGCATTCTGAATCCATTTCTACATCTTTTTTTTTCCTTTTGAAGCATTCTTTTCACTGTTTAGCTTCAGGGAAGCTTTCAGGGCCACTAGGGCCATTTCAGTGCATGAGCTGTTTGGGGGCTCTGTTCATCCGTTTTTGGTGATTCAAAAGCCTATGTCTACTATTTTCGACCTTCTGAGTCTAATGGTAGAGGTTTTAGAACCAATTCAGGTCATATTCACCTCGAAATTCTCCATTCAAGTTTAAAGGGCCACTAGGGCCAATTGGGGAAAGTACTGTATAAGATACAAAATTCACTGTTTAGTGTTTGGGAAAGAGCATGTTTGGCTAATTCCTATCTTCTGATTCTGTATTTACAATCAGGTTTGTCCTTTGAGACACCCATATTCTTTTATTAGCCTTTGTAGCAATTTTAATACAAGAGGACAAGCCTAGTTGGAGAGGTTTGGTCCAACAGATGTAGCCTAGAGGGGGGGGGGGGGTGAACTGCTTTATCATTTTGATGTCTTTATTTGCTGCAGATGATATGCTAAACAAAATTGATATAAATTATTTAAACAGCAAAAATACATAATTTGCATACACACATAATCACCTATTCAGCTACAGAAAGTTACTTGTCTTATTCCGCAAGACCTTAACCTTCAAGTATGTGTATTTCAAAGACTTCTAAGTGTTTACTTTGTTATTTCTTTAGGCAGAGCCTGTAGAGGGCCAGGTAGCCTCTGGAACTCATCCTCTTTTTAGAGGTGACATGTCCAGTGAATGCCCCTATAGACTATCTATGTATAAGAAATAAGAAGTTTATACATTTTTAGAGGTCATTTGGAGTGTCTAGCTCACAGTTGAAATTATTGGAAATGGATACCTTGCACCCTTAAACAAGTACATTCCATTTTCAGATCAGTCACTCAAAATCATTGTCCCCCTTTGACATCAAGGGCAAAGGGTTATGCTCCCCCAGAATACATGCTGAAATCTCTACTCTGTTGTGTTGTCCAAGCTCCCCCTGACTATAGTCAAGGTCTGCAAGAAGATGTTCTACAAAAGAAACATTACTTTATACATTATAAATGACCTTCCTATCACCAAAGAATCATAAATACATCCATCTCCCAACCAAGTGGGGACTGACTCATCTACCCAACCAAGTGGGGATACACCAAGAATTTACACATGATAACAACAAGAACATTACTTCATCCATTCTAGGCATAGTGGGGAAACCAAGATAGGCTGTTACATGGCCTTGATAAGAAAAGGAATACATGACATAGAGATGAAATATCTAAAGCAATACTAGCATCTGTCAATCATCAATCATCATAACCCTCAATCATCATTCAGACCAGCAACCATGCTCTTCCTCATGCACCTGTTCCACTTGACATTAAAACAACTGTGAAAGTAAACCAAGATCTTCTAAGATAATTCCAACAATGCATTATTAGAAGAGCATATGCTCCCCCTGAACCTATGCCAGATGGTCTCTGCCAGACCTATATTAGACTCTTTTCATCCTGAAGCTAGGCCCCCAACATATACGCGACTGTATCTTCATAAACTGACGTATGTACGTGGATACTCCTCATGAAACTTGTGTACAACCACTTTTCTCTTAAATAGACAAGATTCAGTAGCAAGATGATGCATCAACTACCCCTAGCTTCTGTCTGAGGTATTCAAATGTCTCCCTGGGTAGTTGTTTGGTGAGTGTATTAGCAACTTGTTCCTTAGAGGGAACATACTCCAATTTAACCTTTTGTTCAAGCACTTGTTCCCAGAGAAAATGATACTTGATAGGTATGTGCTTAGTCTTTGAATGCATGACATGATTCTTTGAAATACTAATTGCACTTGTATTATCACAAAAAATGGAGATAGGTGGAGTACAAGTGATTTGAAGGTCTTGCAATGTTTGCATCATCCAAAGGAGTTGTGTGTAGCAAGATGCGGCAGCCACATATTCTGCTTTAGTTGTCGATAATGCGATTGAGCTTTGTTTCTTGCTGAACCATGATACTAATCTGGAACCCATAAAGAATGCACCACCACTAGTGCTTTTTCTATCATCCATGCTTCCTGCCCAATCTGCATCTGTATATGCATTAAGTGTGAGATCTGTATCTCTAGGATACCATAAGCCATAGTTTTAAGTTCCTTGAAGATACTTGAAAATTTTCTTAACATCCTGAAGATAAGTTTCCTTTGGTTTTTCCTGAAACCTTCCAACTATTCCCACTGCATGCATAATGTCTGGTCGGGTACCTGTTAGATAGAGTAGACTACTAATCATGGATCTATAGGTTGGTTGATGTACTGCTGCTGATTCATCATTTGCACTGAGGTTGCATCTTGTTACCATAGGGGTACACACTGGTTTCGAATCCTCCATCCCATATTTCTTCAAGATCTGCTTGAGATACTTGGTTTGTGATAGAAAAATGCCATCTTTGTTTTGTTGGACTTGTAAACCAAGAAAATATGTGAGCTCACCAAGCATGGACATTTCAAATTCTTTTTGCATCATCAAGGCAAAATTTTGACTCATGTCTTCTTCATTGCTACCAAAGATGATATCATTAACATACACAACAAGTATTAGCAACTTATCATTGTCAATTTTTATATATAGATTGCTATATGTTGATCCTTTTATAAAACCTTGTTGATGGAGGTACTTATCCAACCGATAATACCAAGCCCTTGGAGCCTGTTTAAGGCCATAGAGAGCCTTTTTGAGCCTGCATACAAGTTTTGGATCATTTCCAAGAATAAACCCATCTGGTTGTTCAATATATACTTCTTCATCCAAGTCTCCATTTAGGAAGGCAGACTTCACGTCCATTTGAAATACTTTGAACTTCTGAAACCTAGAAAGAGCAAGGAACATTCTTATGGCCTCAATTCTAGCAACTGGTGCAAAAGTTTCTTCAAAGTCTATACTTTCTTGTTGAGCATACCCTTTACAAACAAGTCTGGCCTTGTTTCTAATCACAGCTCCATTTTGATTCAGCTTATTTTTTAACATCCATTTTGTTCCTGTGACATTCTTATCTTTTGGTCTAGGAACCAACTCCCAAGTGTTATTCTTTTCAATCTGTTCAAGTTCTTCCTCCATGGCCTTTACCCAGCATTGATCCTTGCATGCCTCTCTTACATTTTGTGGTTCAGTGGAGGAGAGTAATGCTAGATAACTTGAAGCTTCTGAAATGGTTCTTCTTGTTTGTACACCTGCCTCCTTTTGCCCCAAAATTTGGGTTTCTGGATGATTCTTCTGAATGTACCTAGATGGAGTCTTTTCTTCTATTCTTATCTGTTCTTCTGGTGCCTCATTAGTTTCTTCTTCATCATGAATCTGATTTGATGTTGAAGGATAGTCTTCATCATCTTCGAAATCTTCAGATTTTACTTTCCTAGGAGTGTTCCCTTCTTCATCAACCACTACATCAATACTTTCAACAATTTTTCCAAGTCTTTTATTGTAACACTTATATGCTTTGCTGTGAGGAGAGTAACCAAGGAGAATGCCTTCATCTGCTCTAGGTTCAAACTTGCCAAGGTTTTCATCAGTCTTTTTGATGTAGCATTTGCTTCCAAAAATTTTGAAGTATTTAACTATGGGAGTCTTACCATACCAAATTTCATGAGGAGTCTGAGTGTTGTTTACCCAGACATTTGTCTTGTTGAGAATAGTAACTGCAGCAAATGCGGCTTCACCCCAGAAGGTTGCGGGAGTTCCAGACTCATCAAGCATAGCACGAGCCATTTGTTGAACTGTTCTGTTCATCCTTTCCACTACTCCATTTTGCTGAGGGGTCCTTGCAGTATAGAATTCCCTTCTTATTCCATGTTCTTCACAGAAATCAAAAAATTCATCTGGGGTAAATTCCCCTCCTTGATTAGACCTGAGGCATTTGATTCTATGATCTGATTCGTTTTCAACCAAGGCTTTGAATGCTTTGAACTTTTCAAAGGCTTCATCTTTATGCTTCATAAGTCCTAACCAACACATCCTAGAAAAGTCATCAATGAACAATATAAAGTATTCTTCTCCTCTAGGAGACCTTTTCCTAGATGGACCACATACATCAGTATGGACAAGTTCAAGTGGCCTGCTAGCTTATCCTTCCTTCTCAAGGAAATTAGTTCTGGTTTGCTTACCAAACTAACATGATTTTCATATTGTATTGTCTAGAATTCTAATGTCAGGGAGATCACGAACCGCCTGATATTTGCATGCTTTCCTTATTTGAGAGAAGCTTAGATGCCCCAATATTCTGTGCCATAGCCAGTGTTCATCATTCTTGCTTAGATAGCATTGCTGTTGTGCTCCCTTGAGTATGTATAAATTATTTGGAGTTCTTATGCCTTTGATCACTGTTTCTCCTGTATCAAGCTCACGAACAATGCATCCATTTGATCGAAATATTACTTCATTTCCTTGATCACACATTTGACTGACACTCAATAGATTATGCTTTAAGCCATCAACATACATAACATTTCCAACCTTGACCTTTTCTTTCAAAAACACAGAACCTTTACCTTTTATGAGTGCAGGGGTGTCATTTCCAAATGAGACCTTCTTTTCCTTTTCTAAGGCACTATATGATTGAAGTTTTTCTTTATCACCTGTCATATGTTTCGAGCATCCACTATTGATGTACCACTGATTTTCCTGTCCTTCCGCATATAAGGCTATCCCACATCTTTCTGGTTGCGATTCTTTCTTTCTCCATGTTTTAGAATTCAATGAAACTTGCTCCTTCTGAGTTGTTTGCCGAAACCTACTCCTGCATTCAGAATATTCATGACCAAAGTTGTTACAAATAGAACATTCTACTTCATTCTCAAGAGCAAAAAAGTTATTGTAGGTCCTTTTCATGATCCCAGTCATACTCCTTTGTTTTTGAGCTTCTCTAGTCATGATGGTCTTGTAGGCAACACATTGATCAGCTTTGTGACCAAATTTATGACAAGAGAAACATTGGCCATTGAAGAAATTTCTACGATTATCAAACCTACCAACCAAATGATTGTAGTTTCCATTGACATCCATTCTTGAGGAAAATTGTGAATGATTTACCTGTGGTTGGTTGAAGCTTTTGTTCATCCTTGAAGTAGATTGCCCCCGATTTACTTCGTAATCTTTGTTCTTTCTTGAAGCAAATTGTCCCTGATTTACTTGGTGATCTGCATTATGCTTTTGTTGTCGACTGTCAACCTGTTCACTTTTTCTTGCTACATCAAGATAACTTTTGGAGGTGGATGGAATCTGCGCTTGCTTCTATGCTTGAGACACTTCTTTAGTATATCCAAGACCTGTCTTGATTAGAGGAGAACGCTGCACTTTGATAATCTCATCTAAAGTTTCAGATCCCTTAGCAAATCTAAGATTAAGAGCTTTTGATTTCTCAATATCTTTTCTAAGTCCCACAATTTCACATTCTAACTTTTCATTGTGTTTTTCTCTTTCAGCAAGTTGGAATGTCAACGTATCTATAATCATATTCTTTTCTTCTAAACAAATTTTGAGTTTAAAAATTTCTTCATAAAGACCTTCTTCATCTATAGCATCCAAGAAATCATCATCTTCAAAAGCCATCAAAAGTATATAATCATTACGTTGTTCATCTTCATCACTATTTGAATATCCATCATTGTCTTCATGTGTATAATAGCTCTTCTTACTTACATTCTGTTTTCTATTCCATCTAACTAGTTCCTTACCTTTGTCAAGTTTATCTTTATGAGGACACTTGGCAGCATAATGACCAACTCTTCCACAAGCAAAGCATTTGAAAGGCAGCTTACCTCTGAATCTTCCAGTTCCCCGTTGAAGGTTCTTGACAAAATTTGTTTCTTCCTCTTCTTCTGACATATGTCCTGACTCATTGTAATCTCCTTGTCCCGAGGCTTTGAATGCAGCTTCTCTCCTGTCTGATGGTCCCCCTTTCTTCATTTCGTAAGCAGTTATAATTCCATGCAGTTGTGACATGGTAATGCTCTGTAGATTCTATTTTTCTTCTATGGCAGAAACATTTGAATCAAACTTAGGAGACAAAGATCTTAGAACCTTTTCAACCAAAGCAAATTCTTTTATTTATTCACCCAAGTTTTTCATACAATTAACAATCTCATCTATATGTAGGAAATAGTTAGCCACGCTTTCATCATTGTGCATTCTGAGATTTTCATATTGAATTCTGAGAGTTTGTAATTTTGCTCGTTTTACCTGTTCATCTCCTTCATAGCTCAGAACGATCTTGTCCCATATTTCTTTTGTGGTTTTGAGCTACATAACCTTGACGAATTCTGGTTGAGATAGGCTCCCTAATAGAGTACTGACAGCCTTTGCATTTGTTTCATACTGCTTCTTACCACCCGTATCTGTAGGAGTTGCTGATGGAAATGTGTATCCTGTTTCCACAATATCCTAAACTTTTTTACCAAGAGATTGAGGATAGGCAGTGATTCTTACCTTCCAATAGATGAAGTTGCTCCCATCAAAAATTGGTGGCCTGATTGATGCTTGTTTTTCGTAGTTGCTCATGATGATAGATCTTCCTTCAAGCGATCAAGCTTCTTCTAAAAGACCTGCTCTGATTCCAATTGTTGGAAATAATACTGAGGGGGGGGGGGGGGGAATTAGCATTATCAAATGAATTAATTTCCTTTTCACAATCAGATTTGTATACGCTACTTCGGCTATGTGAGACTGCGTATATACGCTACTATGTCTAAAGAAACCAGCATATATCAGAAAACATAAGATTCATTAAGTGTTTGATATTTAATCTGTGCATCATTACTTCATTAATCATAAGAACAGTAAGCAGGAGCAGTAAAATAGAATAGATCATCACACACATGGACACAAAGATATAAGGTGGAAACCCAATGTGGGTGAAAACCACTTGCTGCAATTTGTCTCTATCTTCTTTTGAATTAGAAACTTCCTTTTATAATGATTCTGTACTGGTGCAATCTTATACCAGTACGCAGGCTGCTACCTGAAGAAGGATACAACCTTCTCTCATTCTCCAGCTTCTCTTGGAAAGGAGCTACAACCTCCTTAGCTCTTGTACTAGTTGAGGTACTAGTACGTAGGTGCTGACATACAGAAGGCTACAACCTTCTCTTTTCTTCTAGGGACCACGTTTCATAAATTTTCAGACTGGATCCATGAATATCAATCAAACATCAAGTATATCTGCATTAGGGTAAAAGCATGTTAATGTGTCTCATTATATGGAAAAAGTAAAAAAGTACTCAAATAAAAAAAGATAAAAAAAAATAATATAAAAATATCAATTAAATGAGTTGAGTTTCATACTTGTTAATTATAAAAAATAAATGCTAAATTTGTAACAAAGCTAACTCACAATAAATTTTGGTAAAAGCTATAGTGAACCTATTTAATGGGTTTAGAAAATATAAATAATGATATAAAAAGTAAATACTAAATTTGCAAATAAGTCAACTGATAGTAAATATTGGTAAAAGCTATGGTTAATCACTCACAAAATATAAATAACTTGATGTAAAGTTAAATGAAATGCTAAAACTCTTTATATATATATAAATAGAAATAGAATTTCTAAACAAATAATTTTATATATTATATTTTGAATAATATAAAATACGTTATTATAATCATAATTAAAAATTTTATTAGAAAAAATATAAAATATATTTTAAAAAATTTCAAAAAATAATTTTAACATTTTGTTATATGTTATTTTCAAATTTCTATTAAAAAAAAATGATTTTATAAACTTGAAAGGGTAGTTTCTTGGGTCGCGGTTTTATATATACGAAAATATGATCATTTTTACTAGTATTTTAATAATAATTAAAAAATATGCTTACTTTTTATTTTTAAATTTGTTTAGCAATCTTTAGAATGTTTACAACACATCTCTTAATGAAATTGGAATTAAAAAACATAAATCAATAGAGAAATGGGGGGTCGCGGTTTTGTCACTACTTAAAAATTTATGTAAAATATTAATGATACCTTTTAAAGAAAATGAATAAATTAGATAAAAATTATATATTAAATTTTAGAAAAAATATGACATGAAATTGAATTTAAATTGACATGTTTTGTCTTCTTTCACCACCACCTAGTTTTTGATGATTTTGTGAATTTAAGAGTAAACATTCCAACTCCATTTATTTTTATAAAACTTCTTTGCCGCAAAAAGGGAAAAAGTGATACACATTAACATGCTTTTACCCATTAACCAAACTCCTTTGTACAAACAAATACTGAATCAACCAATAACTTCTCGGAATGTTGTGACCAGAAAATAGTACCAGCAACCAAACACCAATTCTAAACCCAGAACACTGCAGCAATAAACAGAAGTAGCTAAAACATATTTCATGAGATGTACGCTACTTCAATATGTGAAACTTGCGTGCATACGCTTTTGTATCAAGGCCAACCAACGTATACACTGTTTTAAGTTAGTGAACCATCGTGTATACGTGCCTCTACGACGCTGAATCTGTGTACAGATCTATAAAAGATAATTTATCCTTTTTACTTATTCAGACATTAGTTATAACCAGATTATCATATTTATAGATGACGTCATGCGCCAAATATAACATATCAAAAATCGCACAAATATACTTCTCTTCAAACTGCCTTAAGATCTTGACCCATCAATAGAACTTACCCTTCTCCTTGTGCTCAGGTTCCTCCTTGATTTAGATCTAGTTATGCACCACAAAACAATGACAGTATTCTAGATCTTTCTCTTCATAAGATATTCAATACTTCAGTTGATCCCTTGCCAAATGATCTCCTTCCCTTTTTATAGACTTAGGCCTTACTCAAACCATGGTCCCAAACCATAGAGCTCCAATACTAGGGACTCAATACCTAGGTTCAACACTTCGGATGCAATACCAAGGACCAAAACCATAGGTTCAAATATGTCGGACTAAATACCACGGACCAACCATAAGCTTTCCCACATGTACGCGCTTTTCTTTGCATGAAAGTGCGTGCATACGTATACGCGTCTTTTGATTGTTACACCCACGTGTATACGCAATTTTGTTAAGAGGAACTTGCGTATACCTCATTTTCATTCATTCTGAGAGCCTAAATTGTGATCTGCCCTTTGAGTGAGTTTCCATCAAGGACAACACCTATGCCATAGTTCCAAACCTGTGTCATAATGCCAACAGAACCTTAAATGTCACCACAACACCTATACTTTTGGCGATGCCACCTTTGGTGAAGTTTAGTTTTGGTGATGAAGGCTCTTTTGACTATCACCAATGAGCTTATGGTGACATTTTTTGACCCTCACCAATTTCATTTTTTCTTGTACTAAGTGTATGTCAATGTGCTGCTAAGTGTCCTTATAAAGAAAATAATGAAAAAAGAAACAATATTTCAAATAAGAATGTTAAAAGAGGTTTTACTAGCAACAAAATTTCTATATACTCATGAAGATAGTGAATATTCTTCCAATAATGAGGATGATTAATTAGATCAAGATGTTAATTACTTATGGAATTTGAAGAACAATGTGTAGATAAGTTTGATTCTCTCATAGCTTTCTACGAGATTTTATTTTATTTTTTCATCATTATATTTATTTGTGAAGTAGTATATATAATCATGGAGGTTGTTATCTTCTAAAACATAGTCCACATTATCCCTTTCGAAAGGCTTACTCATCAAGTTGTTCCCCAACCAAGGCTTATATGATGGAACCACCTTACTTTAATTAATCCATATAATGTGCAATATATATTTACATACCTATATAACACATATTTCATTAATTTTGGAATTAAATTGTGGATCTAGAATTTCAAAATACCAAATTCTAGTAATGTCCTTGTAATACATTTTTTTTTTTCTGTTTTTAATGAAATATGTATTATATGCATTTGTTATCATCTAGTGTAATGACATTTCAAAGGTTTACATATAACTTATGGAATGGGGTTTTGTTTTCAAAATAATACATGGGCACCTTACAACCTTAGGCTAGGATTTCTTTTACATTAATTATTATACCCACTCATTGTACCAAAGGCTGGTCAGATTTTAATCATTTGACTATCATATTCAACTCCCAAGGAGTGATAGCTCAAGTTTCAAAGAAACGAGGATGAATGGTTTTTAGAGATGAGTGTGTCGACTTAGACATTGCCACACACCCGTGAACCATGTGATATTCATGTGCCACCATACGCTATCCAGATGGATGATCTAAATCTATTGGTGAAATCCAATTGTTTCCAATGCATGGTACAAACCCTAGCCTTTGTTTTTGGGTGACAACACATTCACCATTTTGATTTCTTGTTTGGTGTCTAACACTCAAGGCACCACTCTACGGGGGGTAGAGATGCCTGAAACCTAAGTTGTCATCAAACCCTACTGGGGGTTATATTACTCTTTCCTTTTTTATTCAATGACATCACATCGGATAAAGGTATGATGAAATAGTGAGAAGCTTTTCACAATATTTTTTTCCAAATTTTCTAGGGGTCAAGTCTGACCAGGTTATTTTACTTTTCATTGCTTCTGGCCTGCGTACAAAGGAATATATTTCCCATGGATGAATACCCAGGGCTCGAGGGCCATCATTATCTCCATGGACCAATTTTCCGTGAAAACTTCAACAGGTAATATATTTGGTGCTTTTTTTATGTTTCTAGTATGTTTGTATGATTTCTCGCTCTAGGGTAAGAATTGTCAATTTATGGGTTGAGTATACATTTGCTTCTCCCAACTATTTTTATTCTTAATAGTTTTTAGTTATAGTTTAAATCCCTATGTGGTTATTTGATGGAATGGTTCGCTTCGTCCTAATGAGCATAGAAAGGTACTGAACTCCTTAGACATTGGGTTTATCTGTTTTATTCTATTTCTTTTTATTATCATGCTTCTAGTTTGATACTCTCGAATCGAGTCGTTCAAAATCCAAATTGGCATTAACATTTTTCTTATGGGTTACCATACCCTCTTACAATATGCTTATAATTATTTTCTCCACATTTTTCTCTATTAATTACAATTTTGTATATGTTTTGTGTATAGGGAATTATCTCCTTCCTCTTTGATGATAGGTAATTCACTCACCCGGATAAAATGTTGAGTTTCTTATTTCTAGGGTTGGAGATAACATGTCAATTTTTCTAATTATATCTCTATTTACTCCCTGCTAGGTATGAACTCCCTCCATAGGTCGGTGCTCATTGTGTCACATTTGGATTTTGTTGTTATTACCACAAAGGGTTTCGACGGTGTCATTGTTTTCTAAACTAGGGTTGAGATGTGATAGTCTATCATGCTCGTGTCACGAAATCTCTAGTTTTTTTTCTAATATAGGCATATGGCCCATCTCGCTTGTATAATGTAATTCTTCATGAAGTCGAACTATTGGAATGCTATAAAACTGGACTCATCAGATAACTATTAGTGTTAATTTTGGTTATGTCAGTAACTAAACCCTTAGGGTCTGAAGAATTATATATATATATATATATATATATATATATATATTGTAAGTTTGGTAGGACTCTCTGATTTTTTAGTTTACATGTTCATTATTCACCCCACTAAGGGGGAGGGTAGCACAAGATTTAAACCCAAGATCTTTAGTTCGGTGAGACCTCATTCCACGACCATCGCCACTTGAGCTACCCTAGGAGGACCTAAAGAATTATATACTGTGAGGCTCTTTTACTTTAATAAATTATTATTATTGTTCCTAAATTTTAATAATGGTCTTTTTTCTTGAATTTAGCTCATTTATTCTCTCGTTGTATGCATTCCGTTTTAGTGGTTGTGGATTTAGTGCAATACTTGACTAGTCTTAAACAAATTGTAAGAATGCTATGAAATTGATAATGATGGAAAGTGGTTCACCTTGTCTTACTAAAGGATATACTTCCTATTGGGCCTATAAATATATTTTCATCACTCATAGTCAAACTAGTCAAGGGTTTCAATGGTGTAATATTTTGTAATGCGAATTTACTTTCCGCGATAGGGGATTTTTTGTCTTCCCTTTACTAAATTGTAAACGTTTTATGTATCTATATAGAATGAAATTTGTGTGAATACTCAGTCTAGTTTAGAAGTAGCTTGTGAATTTTACCGAAGGCTTACCACAGGTATGCATTTTTTTTGTCTTCTCATTTTTTTTCTCCTCTAGTTGTCATACTAGATATGCATGCTCCCTTTTGTGAACTATGTAGATACGCGACATACTGGTGTCTCATGAACCATGAACCTGCCTTAAATTTTTGATATCTAAGAGTTATCATATGTTGATTCCTTTCAAGAAATTATCTTATACAACATGATTGATGTGCTATTTCTAAGTTTCGTTTGCTACTAGTTAACTAAGTGTATGGTACATATTTATTTTTTGTTTTGTTTAAAAACCAACAAAGAGGCCTTAAAATATTAGACATGGTGTAGTCCAACACCCGCATGCACACATATCTAAGTAAAACCCCCAACATGACTATGCAAATAGATGAAGGCCCAACCAACGACATGCACCAATTGGCTATATCGTTGTCAAAAATATCCACCATTCAACATGATATTATAGTTGTGGGAATCTCTACCCAGGTTTTACTTATTACCTTCCTTGAAAAGCTTCCCTTACCTCTCATCCTTTTCCACTGGACCCTTCTAGTTCGAATGAGCCAAAATAATACTAGTAACTTTCATTCACACAAACTTAATACAACACGCATATGTTTACACTTGTTTCTTCTTTCTATTAATACTTTACAATCTACCTAACTATTACAATTTCGTGCCTTTGAATTTCAATTTTATATATATATACCACAAATAAATCCTATGTTGGCATTATGATACATGTGCTGTCCTTGATGGCAACTCACTCAGATGAAAGATCACGGTGCAACATGTCAATAGCAAAAAATTACAGATCAAACTACAGAGAATGAAGAAAAAGAGGTATATGCAGGTTCACCTTGAACATGCTGCGTATACATGCAGGTTCACTAAACACAAGTAGCATATATGTACACACACACACTTTCACAGAAGGAAAAGTGTGTATATGTTGGAAAACTAAGTTATTGGTTTGAGGTATTTGGTACAAGGTATTTTGATCCATGGTAGGTCCAAGGTATTTGGTATGAGGTATTGACCCTAGGTATTTGGTCCAAGGTATTGGTCCTAAGTGGTTTTGATCCATGGTATTAAGAAAGGCCTGAAACTATATAAGGAGGAGAAGATCATTAGGCCAAGGCATGCAAGTATCGAATATCGGATGAAGTGTGAGATCTAGAATGCAGGTTATTGGCTTGTGGTGCTTTGCTTGATCTGAACCAAGGATGAACCTTAGCGGTTGATGAGCGATAAGATCTAATGATGGATCAGGATCTTAAGACTTGAAATGAATTATCATTATGTGGTCTGATCATCTATAGTCTAGATTTGAATACTGACACATGTGTTATTCAGTAAATTTTATGATCTGGGTATTACTGAAGTCTGGAATAGCTACAAAATTATGAATTAATATTTACAGATGTGTACGCTGGTTGGCTTTGACAAAAGCAAGTATACACACTGGTTCAACACATGGAAGTAGCGTATACCTTATGAAGTATGTTTTAGTTGTTTCTGTTTGCTGTTGCAAAGTTCTAGGTTCTATTTTGGTTTCTAGTGACTGTATTCTGGTGACAGTGTTCTGAATGATCAGATTCAGGTTATGGTGATTGAGTTTCAGTGATTGGTTGATGTAGATGTACTTGATGATTGTATTGTAGTTATGATGTTGTTGATGGGTCCAGTATGAAAATTGAATGAAATGTGGCCTTTAGATTGTGGTGTTGTGTTCCAGGAGTATCTAGTTTGAAAATTCATGAAATGTGGTCCTTGGTAGAAGAGTGGAGTTTTCTGTAGGCTGGCACCTACGTACTAGTAAACATATTGGCTAGTACAAGAGCTAGGGGGTTGTAGCTCCCTTCCAGTAGTAGCTGGAGAACAAGAGAAGGTTGTAGCCTTCTATAGGTGGGTGCTTGCATACTGGTATGAGTTTGCACCAGTACAAGATTGTAAAAAGATTTTATTATTATTAAAAGAATACAGAGACGATAGCAGCAGGTGGTTTTTACCCACATTGGGTTTCCACCTTATATCTTGGTGTTCATGTGTGTTGCTTATGTGTGATGCTTTATTCTTCTTTTACTGCACTGTCTAATAAATCTCTAATATACTGGTTAAAGTTCAATACATGATAATCTATCTAATCAAAATTTCTTTGCATATACGTTGGTTTCTTTAAGTATAGTTGCGTGTACATGCTAGTTCACTTAGCTGAAGTAGCGTATATAAATCTGTTTGGGAAATTAAAATATTGATCTGATAATACTGATTCACCCCCCTCTCAGTATTATTTCCAACAATTGGTATCGGAGCAGATCCTTCAGAAAAATCTTAATCACTTGAAGGGAGATCCATCATCATGAGTAATCAAGAAAGCGTGGGATCCATCAGACCGCCAATATTTGATGGGAGCAACTTTGTTTATTGGAAAATAAGAACCACTACCTATCTACAATCACTTGGAATGGATGTCTGGGAAATTGTGGAAGGAGGATATACATTTCAAACAGTAATTCCTACAGATACAGCAGGTGAAAAGAAATAAGAAACCAATGCTAGAGTTGTCAATACCTTATTGGGAAGTTCGGCACAATCAAATTTTGTCAAAGTCATGTAGCTCAAATCAGCCAAAGAAATATGGGACAAAATCATTCTGAGCTACGAAGGAGACTCTCAAGTAAAATGTGCTAAACTTCAAACTCTCAGAATTCAGTATGAAACTCTTAAGATGCACAGTGATGAAAGTATAGCTAGTTACTTCTTACGTATAGATGAGGTTGTTAATTGTATGAAGAATTTGGGTGAAGATATAAAGGAAGTTACCCTAGTTTAGAAAGTTTTGAGATCCTTATCTGCTAAATTTGAATCAAAAGTGTTTGCCATAGAAGAAAAATAGGATCTGCAGACTATCACTATGACACAGCTTCACGGAATCTTAACTGCCTTTGAGATGAGAAAAGGAGGTCCATTCGATATGAGAGAAGCCACATTTAAAGCTTTAGCAAAAGGAAAGGAAGAACATAATGAATCATGACATATTTTAGAAGAGGAATATGAGGTAAACTTTGTCAAGAAGCTTGAACGGGGTTCTAGAAGATTTAGAGGTGAGCTACCCTTCAACTTCTTTGCCTGTGGCAGGGTCGGTCATTATTCTACCAAATGTCCTAATAAAGATAAACATGAAAAAGGGAAGGAACATGCAAAATGGAATAGAAAACAAGTTGTAAATAAAACAAGTTACTATACTCATGAAAATAGCGATGGGTTATCAAATAGTGATGAAGATGAAAATAGTAATGACTATAGACTTCTAATGGCTTATGATGATGATAATTTTTGGGATGCTTTAGAAGAAGATGACCTTCATGAAGAAATTTCTAAACTCAAAATCTATTTAGAAGAAAAGAATATGATTATAGATACCTTGACATACTAACTTGCTGAAAAAGAAAAACACAATGAAAAACTAGAATGTGAAATTGTGGGTATAAGAAAGGATCTTGAGAAAATGAAATCTCTCAATCTTAGATTTGCTAAAGGATCAGAAACCTTAGATGAAATTATCAAAGTACAATGTTCTCCTATGATAAAGACAGGTCTTGGATATACTGAAGAAGCATCTCAATCACAAAAGCCATCAACATCCACTAAAATCTATCTTGATGAAGCAAAGACCAGTGAACAGTATGACAATAGTCAGCAAAGGGATAAAGCAAATCACTGGGTAAATCATACTCAATTTATTCCAAGGATGAATAGAAGCCATGACCAATCTCAGGTAAATCATACTCAATTTTCTCCAAAGATGAATATAAATAGAAGCTACAATCACCAGGTCAATAGATTCGGTAGTCGCAGGAACTTCTTTAATGGGCAATGTTTTTCATGTCATAATTTTGGACACAAAGCTGCTCAATGTGTTGCTTACAAAACCATCATGACTAGAGAAGCACGAAATTAAAGGAATGTAAAAGGGGTCAAGAAATTTCCTATAATAACTTTTCTCTTCTTGAAAATGAAATAGAATGCTCAATCTGTAACAAATTTGGTCATGAAGAATCTGAATGTAGGAGAAAATTTCAGCAATCATCTCAAAAGGAGCAAACTCCATTAAATCCCAAGATATGGAGAAGAAAATAATCTCAAACAGAAAGATGTGGTATAGCCTTGTATGTAGAAGGACAAGAAAATCAGTGGTACATTGACAGTGGCTGCTCAAAACACATGACAGGTGACAAAGAAAAACTTCACTCATATAATGCCTTAAAAAAGGAAAAGAATGTCTCATTTGGAAACAACACTCTTGCTATCATAAAAGGTAAAGGATCTGTTTTCTTGAAAGAAAAGGTTAAAGCTGGAAATGTTATTTATGTAGATGGTTTAAAGCATAACCTATTGAGTGTTAGTCAAATGTGTGATCAAGGAAATGAAGTGGTGTTTCAATCAAACAGATGTGTTGTTCATGAACTTGATATAGGGGAGATCGTGATAAAAGGTGCAAGAAATCTTAACAAATTATACATACTCAAGGGAGCACAACAACAGTGTTATCTAAGAAAAAATGATGAAAACTAGATGTGGCATAGAAGATTGGGATGTCTAAGCTTTTCTCAAATAAGAAAAGCATGCAGATTCAAGGCTATTCGTGATATTCCAGATATCAGCATCCTTGAAAATACAATATGCAAACCATGTCAATTCGGTAAGAAAACCAGAGCTCACTTCATTGAAAAAGAAGGGTTCGCTAGTAAAGCTCTTGAATTTGTTCATAATGATTTATGTGGACCATCAAGGAAAAATTCACCTTGCGGAGAAGAATACTTTATTTTGTTTATTGATGATTTTTCCAGAATGTGTTGGATAGGCCTGCTAAAGCATAAATATGAAGCATTTGAAAAGTTCCAAGCCTTCAAAGCTTTGGTTGAAAATGAATCAAATCGAAAAATCAAATGCCTTAGATCTGATCAAGGAGGGGAATTTACCTCAGATGAATTCTTTTACTTTTGTGAACAACATGGAATAAAAAGGCAATTCTTCACCACAAGGACTCCTCGGCAAAATGGAGTGTAGAAAGAATGGACAGAACTGTTCAACAAATGGCTTGAGCTATGCTAGATGAATCTGGAACTCCTACAACCTCCTGGGGTGAAGCTGCATTTGCCGCCGTAACTATTCTCAACCAAGCAAATGTTTGGGTAAAAGAACTCAAACTCCGCATGAACTTTGGTATGGTAAGGCTCCTACTATAAAATAATTTAAATTTTTTGGAAGCAAATGTTATATCAAAAGGATTGATGAAAAACTTGGTAAGTTTGAGCCCAAAGCAGATGAAGGTATTCTTCTTGGTTACTCTTCCCGAAGTCAAGGATATAAAAGTTATAATAAGAGACTTGGGAAAATTGTTGAAAGTATTGATGTGGTAGTTGATGAAGCATGTAAAAATCCAAAACAAACAAAAACAGAAGATTATGACAATGAAGAAGATGGGGATTATTTTCCCACATCAAATCATGATGATATTGAAGAAGAAACCAATGAAGTACCAGAAGAAGAGATAACGGTAGAAGAAAAGACTCTGTCCACGTGTGTTCAGAAAAATCATCCAAAAACTCAAATTTTAGGGGAAAAAGAGGCAACTGTTCAGACAAGAAGAACTATTACCAAAACCTCAAGCTATCTAGCATTACTATCCTCCAACAAACCTCAAAATATAAATGAAGCATGCAAAGATGAATGTTGGGTCAAGGCCATGAATGAAGAATTTGAGCAAATTGAAAAGAATAATACTTGGGAATTAGTTCCTAGACCTCATGATAAAAATATTATAGGAACTAAATGGATATTCAAAAACAAGCTGAATGAAAATGGAGAAGTCATTAGAAACAAGGCTAGACTTGTTTGTAAAGGTTATGCTGAACAAGAAGGTATAGTTTTTGAAGAAACTTTTGCACTTGTTGCTAGACTTGAAGCCATAAGGATGTTTCTTGCTCTTTCTAGCTTTCACAAATTCAAAGTATACCAAATGGATGTAAAATCTGCCTTCCTTAATGGAGATTTAGAAGAAGAAGTTTATATTGAACAACCAGAAGGATTCATTCTTGGAAATGATGAAAAACTTGTAAGTAGACTCAAAAAGGCCCTCTATGGTCTGAAATAGGCTCCAAGGGCATGATATTACCATCTTGACAAATATCTACACCAACAAGGTTTTTCAAAAGGTTCAGCAGATAACAATCTATATACAAAGATTGACACTGATAAATTGCTAATTATTGTTGTTTATGTTGATGATATCATTTTTGGTGGCAATGAAGAATCCATGAGTCAGAATTTTTCTTCAGTAATGCAACAAGAATTTGAAATGTCCTTGCTTGGTGAACTTACTTATTTTCTTGGTCTACAATTTCAATGAAAGAAAGATGGTATTTTTCTTTCACAAACCAAATATCTCAAATAGATCTTGAAAAGGTATGACATGGAAGATTCTAAACTTGTATGTACCCCAATGGTAATAGGATGCAGACTCAGCTCAAATGATGAATCAGTAATAGTACATCAACCAACTTACAGATCCATGATTGGCAGTCTGCTTTATCTAACAAGTAAACGACCTAACATCATGCATGCAGTAGGAATAGTTGGAAGATTCCAAGCAAATCCAAAGGAATCACACCTTCAGGCAGTCAAAATAATTTTCAAATATCTTCAAGGAACACAGAACTTTGGTTTATGGTATCCTAGAGATACAGATCTCACTCTTCATGCATATACAGATGCAGATTGGGTAGGAAGTGTTGATGATAGAAAAAGCACTAGTGGTGGTGCATTCTATATGGGTTCTAGGTTAGTGTCTTGGTTCAGCAAGAAACAAAGTTCAATTGCGCTATCTACAGTTGAAGTAGAATATGTGGCTATTGCATCTTGCTGCACACAACTTCTTTGGATGATGCAAACCTTGCAAGACATTCATATCACATGCACTCCACCCATCTCCATTCTATGTGATAATACAAGTGCCATCAATATTTCAAAGAATCCAGTCATGCACTCCAAGACCAAGCACATACCCATCAAATACCATTTTCTACGTGAACAAGTGCTTGAACAAAAGGTCAAATTGGAGTATGTTCCCTCCAAAGAACAGGTTTTCGATATATTCACTAAACCACTGCTGAGAGAGATATTTGAATATCTCAGACAAAAGCTGGGAGTAGTTGTTGCATCATCCTGCTGTTAAATCCAACTTTTTCAGAAAAAGGCTATTATACACATGTTTCATGAAGTATAATCACGTAGACATGAAAGTTTCTATGGGTAAAGAAGTGTATATGCGTTTCAGACAAGAAAACAATGGGGCAGGATCTGACATGGGTGCTCTGGCTGATATTGATGATTAATGTCTATATGCTCTGTTCATTAATTTTATCTGACTGACAAAGATGCCTTGATCATTGACCTGTTAACAATGCACAGGTAGCACAGGTTTAGGGGGAGCATTAGCCTTCATGTACATTTAGCATTGTTGGCATTATGGTTGCTGAGTCTAGCTATGGCTTCAAATATTTATACCATTTGTTACTCAAGTCATGTAAAAGTCTAGGAAGTGATATGAGTCCTCTTGGACAAATGATGTAATTTGTATCCCCACTTTACATGGGATGGATGATGTAATATTTCTTGTTTCTATCATGTATAAACAATTGGTATATCCCCACTTGGTTGGGTGGATGAGTCAAATTTGGTATATCCCCACTCAGTTGGGAGATGGATGTATGTATGAGTCATTGGTGATAGGAAGGTCATCCTCACATAGTTGAGTTATAGAGTCATGTTATTCTTTTAGAAAATATTTTTTTTGTAGACTCTGCTTGTACTCAGGAAGAGCATGGACGGTTTCAGTACATCTCAGCATGTACAAAAGGGAAGCTCAATCAGAGATTTCAGCATGTACTCAGGGGGAGCATGACCAACATAATGTATGTCAAAGGGGGAGAGTGACTTGGTGTTGTTGTTGTCATCAAGTCCAAAGGGGGAGATTGTTGGCATTATGATACAAGTGTTTTCCTTGATGGCAACTCACTCATATGAAAGATCACGGTGCAGCATGTCAACAACAAAGAATTACAGATCAGACTATAGAGAATGAAGAAAGAGAGGTATACACAGGTTCACCTTGACCAAGCTGCGTATACATGCAGGTTCACTGAACACAAGTAGCGTATACGTACACATGCACTTTCACAGAAGGAAAAACGCGTATATGTTGGAAAACTAAGTTTTTGGTCCAAGGTATTTTGATCCATGGTATTGGTCCAAGGTATTTGGTCTGAGGTATTGACCCTAGGTATTTGGTCCAAGGTATTGGTCCTAAGTGGTTTTGATCCATGGTATTGAGAAAGGCCTAAAACTATATAAGGAGGAGAAGATCATTAGGCCAAGGCATGCAAGTATCAAATATCTGATGAAGTGTGAGATCTAGTATGCAGGTTATTGGCTTATGGTGCTTTGCTTGATCTGAACCAAGGATGAACCTTAGCGGTTGATGAGGGATAAGATATAATGATGGATCGGGATATTAAGACTTGAAATGAATTATCATTATGTCATTTGATCATGTATAGTCTAGATCTGAACACTGATGCATGTGTTATTCTATAAATTCTATGATCTGGATATAACTGAAGTCTGGAATAGCTGCAAAATTATGAATTAACATTTACAGATGTGTACACTGGTTGGCTTTGATAAAAGCGCGTATACATGCTGGTGTGACTCATGGAAGTAGTGTATACCTTATGAAGTATGTTTTAGTTGTTTCTATTTGTTGTTGCAAAGTTCTGGGTTCTGGTGATTGTATTCTGGTGGCAGTGTTTTGAATGATCAGATTCAGGTTATGGTGATTGAGTTTCATTGATTGGTTGATGCAGATGTATTTGATGATTGTATTGTATTTATGATGTTGTTGATGGGTCCAGTATGAAAATTGAATGAAACGTGGTCTTCAGATTGTGGTGTTGTGTTCCGGGAGTACCCTGTCTGAAATTCATGAAACGTGGTCCCTGGTAGAAGAGTGGAGTTTTCTGTAGGCTGGCACCTATGTACTAGCAAACATATTGGCTAATACAAGAGCTAGGGGGTTGTAGCTCCCTTCCAGTAGTAGCTAGAGAATGAGAGAAGGTTATAGCCTTCTACAGGTGGGTGCCTGCATATTGGTATGAGTCTGCACTAGTACGAGATTGTAAACATATTTTCTTATTATTAAAAGAAGACAGAGATGACAGCAGCAGGTGGTTTTTACCCACATTGGGTTTCCACCTTATATCTTGGTGTTCATGTTTCTTTCTTATCTGTGATTCTTTATTCTGATTTTACTGCACTGTCTAATAAATCTCTGATATACTGGTTAAAGTTCAATACATGATAATTTGTCTAAATCAAAAGTTCTTTGCATATACGCTAGTTGCTTTAAGTACAGTTGCGTGTACACGCTAGTTCACTTAGCTAAAGTAGCGTATATAAATCTTTTTGGGAAATTAAAATATTGATCTAATAATATTGATTCACCCCCCTCTCAGTATTATTTCCAACATCCTATACTTGATCATTCAAGTCTATCTCATCTATAAAATAGTTTCATTTACTAGATGCATCAAGCTTATGAATTCTACTATCATTAGTAAAAAGCCTCTATTGTCTACAATCTATTCTAAGGCATAATTTTTCTTGGAAAGTAACTCTATTCATATTTATATTATACAATCAAATTCGAATAATATTTAATAAGAAAAAATGATTTCACAGAGAAACACAATCGAAACTCTAACCAAAGTCATCAGTCTAAAGAAAATTACTCAAATATTTGTCACATTGCTCCCAAACATGAATTCCTTTCTTAGTTCCCACTAAGCTAAGATTTATTACTTCCAGAATCAACAACCCCTTTGATAACCCCTTTGAATTTTGGGTGATTTTATTTTATAATTTTTCTTCCTAGCATATTTTAGTAGCATCCCAATTTTTGGGTTTGCAATCCCAATTTCCCATAGGTTTTGTTTGTTTGTGTTGTTTTCTTTTCTTTTCTTTTCTTTTCTTTTCCGTGAAAAAGGTTTCTTCCTTTTTCTTTAAAGCCTTCCTTTTCCCCCACAATGATTTTATTTACCCAGACTTAGTCTATTTCCAATTACGGGATTTAATACAATATTTCTCTCCCATTATATTAAATCCAATTTTTTTTCTCCTAAGAATTTTAAGGAGATTTATAGGGAATGATTAATTTATCATAAATCAATCATTTTCAGCTGGTAGGAAATCTTCTACTCTTGTGCTCCCTTTTCCTAGTAATCTCTATTATTATTTATTTATAATAAATCTATTAATTACATCATCCACATATTTTTTTTCATATCTATCACAGTCTAATGTGTCTTCCTTATCCATCCAATCCAAAATAACTACAGATCATGTACAACATAATGAAAATAGAGGGTTATTACATTTTCCCCTCATTTTTATTTAGCACTATTCTCAGTGTTCATTGGCTAGTAATGTTTCATCTGAAATAATGTTGGAAAGGCTTCCCACATGTTCGACTCCACTCCCAAGTGACCTCCTCAAGTGTGAAGTGCTTCCATTGCACCTTATCTTAAGTGATGGCTCAATTTTGGAGAAATATATCTCTCTGATCTAATATGAAAAGTGGTTCTATGGGAAATATCCTTGTGGTTCCACCTATAGCAAATTCTAATCAATTATGTGAGAATTATCATGAACATATTTCTTTAAAAAATATACATGAAAAACTTTTTTTACTTTTATGTGACTCAGGAATGCTAGCTGATACACTACTAACCCAACCTTATCCAAAATCTCAAAAGGCCCGTAGAACCATGGTGCTAATTTGGCATAGGTTCTTGCCCTTAAGTACTCTTTCTCAGTTTAGCTCTTATGTATACATGATCCACAACCTTAAATTCCTAATGAGTCATCTTTTTATCTGCGTAACTCTTTTGTTCATCCTGAGAAGCTTTTATGCACTGTCTAATTTTTTGCACTACTTGTTCCATTTTCTATAACGCATCAGGTCCTAAAGTTAGTCTGTCCTCTTGTTGAATCTAGTTGAGTTGTGTAGTAATTTTTTTCCATATAAGGCTTCAAAGGATTCATTTTAATTGAGGCTTAATAATTGTTATTGTAGGAAATTTCTGCTAGATGCAAGAAATCCTCCCATTTAGTAGGTCAGTTGATCAAATACCTTCTTAACATATCCTCCAGAATCTAATTTGTCCTCTCTGCCTTCCCATCTGTTTAAGGATGATAGGCAATACTAAAATTTAGCTGAGTCCTCATTCCTCTAAATAGAGCCTTCCAAAATTTAGAAGTGAATTTATCATCTCTCTCAGATACTACAATTTTTGGTATTTTGTGTAGTCAAAAAATGTCATTCATAAAAATATTTGCAAATCGAGTTGTCCCATAGGGAGATTGTACATGTATAAAGTGTGTTGCCTTTCTTATCAAGTTGATGTCTTGTTTTTGGAAATCCTGTAATAATTTCTAATGATATCACCTCCCATTTCCATTCAAGAATGGAAAGTTGATTCAATAATCTAGCTGGGTGTTGGTTCTCTACCTTCGCCTGCTAATATTCCAATCATTTTGATAAATATTATGCTGCCTCCTTTTTCTTGCAAGGACAGTAGAAATCCTTAATTTTTTTATCATCTTTCGATACCTAGGGTCTCCAACATGTGCTTTCTTATGATATTAATCTAATATCATCTATTGCAAGGTACTTACATTGGGAACATACATTTTATGGTTGTAGATTAATAACTTTTTTGAATTTTCAGAATAACCTGAAATTTCCACCTGTTTCAATTTCTGTTGAATTTGTTGATAAGTTAGATCCTCTTGTATTGAATTTCTAATATGCTCAATAAAATATTAATTGACATTGCTAACATAAACTTTCATCATAGTATTTGCATGTCAACTTAAGGTATCTATTAAAAAAGTTTCCTTACCTTTAATATGTTTTATATCATGTTCGAATTCACTGAAGAAAGCCATACACCTAGCTTATCTAGCATTAAGATTTGGTTGCCTAAACAAATATTTTAAGCTAATTTGGTTGGTTATCAAGGTAAATTTCTTTCCCAATAGATAGTGTCTCCACATTTCTAAAGCATTTATTACAAGATCTAGTTCAAAATCATACACCACATAGTTCCTTTGATGTGATGCTAGTTTCATAGACTCGTAGGCCACTACTAAATTTTCTTGCATCAAAATGCCTCCTAAACCTTTTAGACAAGCCTTAATACATATGATGATTTCCTTTTTCGGGTCTGCAATTTTCAGAATGGTTTCTACTATTAACAAATGTTTTATTTTATCGAAACTTTCCTAACACTTTGTTGTCCATTCAAATTTTGTTTATTTCTTTTGTAAGGAAGTAGTAGGGTAAGATAGCTTAGAGAACCCTTCAATAAATATTCTATATTACTAGTTAATTCCCATAAATGATCAGAAAACTAACATGTCCTTAGGTATGTGCCACTTTAAAATTGTCGTAACCTTTTCAGGATCAACAAATAGTCCCTCCTTCGAAATGACATGCCCCAAAAAATGTATTTTGTCCTTGTAAACTCACATTTTCTAAATTTAGCATGGTCAATGGTCTCTCAAAGTTTGTAGTACTAATCTCAAATGTTCCTTATGCTCTTCTTCACTTTTCAAATACATCATAATATCAACTATAAACATTGACACAAATTTATCAAGGTACTTACTAAACATGTTTTCCATTAAACACATAAATGTTGCTCATGCATTAGTAAGGCCAAATGGAAACACTACAAACTCGTAATGTCCATATATGGTTTGAAATGCTATCTTATGAATGTCTTCATCCCTTATTCTCAGCTTGTGATACCCAGTCCTCAAATCAATTATTGAGAATATGGTTTCCCCTCCTACTTGATCAAATAAATCATCAATACGTAGAAATGGGTATTTATTTTTAATGGTCAATTTATTTAATTGTCGATAGTTTATGCACATCCTAAATGTTCCATCCTTCTCTTTTACAAATAACACTAGAGCCCCCTAATGTGAAAAGTTCAGTCCAATGTAACCTTTATCAAGTATATCTTGCAACTTCATCTTCAATTCCACTTATTCTAGGATATTAATTCGATAATATTCTTTCGACACATGGGTTACTCTTGGCACAAAATCAATGGAAAAATCTATATCCCTATGGGGAGGTTGTTGGAAATAATACTGAGAGGGGGGGTGGGGGGGGTGAATCAGTATTATCTAATTCTTTTAATAAATCTTCCTTATTTGTTCTTTGAATTATTTTGCATGTCAGTAACATAAAATAATGAGCATGAACAAAGAAAACAGATAGTCACACCAAAGAACACAAGATGTAAGGTGGAAACCCAATGTGGGTGAAAACCACCTGCTGCAATATGTCTCTATCTTCTTTCAAATTAGAAACTCCTTTTACAATGGTTTTGTACTGGTGCAGTCCTTTACCAGCACGCAGGCTGCAACCTGCAGAGAGCTACAACTCTCTCTCTCGTTTTCCAGACTCTCCTCGAAGGGAGCAACAACCCACTACTTCTTTTCTTACAAGGACCACTTTTCATAAATTTTCAAACTGGATCCATAAGCATCAAATGATCATCAAGTATAAGAAAATCACCCAGTCAACTGTAGTAACCAGATCAATAATAATAGAACCAAACCCAGAACACCTTATCAACAGAAAAATACAGCCAAACAAAAATGTCTTAAGACAGATACGCAGTTCTTCTTTCTCTGGTCTGCATGCGTACGCACTTCACCTTCTACTCCCCTGCGTATACCCGCAGAGACCCTTCTTCCGCACTGCGTGCCCACGCACTGTTTCTTCAACCGCGTTGCTTACTGTTACTGCAGGTATGCACCCAGAGACACTATTACGCCACGTACTATTGCTGCAGGTACGCACCCAGAGATACTATCGCGCCGCGTACAGTTACTGTGCGTACGCACCTGAACCTTCGTCGCTCTGCGTACCCACGCAGGTCTTCTGTTTCTTCTCTGTGTACCCACGTAGATCTTCTGTTTCTGTTCTGCGTACCCATGTAGATCTTCTGTTTCTGCTCTGCGTACCCACGCTGCTCTCCTGTTAAACACCTGCGTACTTCTGATTAGGGCTGAATAGGCAGTCCACTAGAGTGGCGCAGATGCTCAGATGCTAAGATCTGATCATGCGCTCAAGAGATCACCCTTCACAGATTCACTTCCAACTTTATTTAGATCAAGCTTTTAAGACCATAACCCAATATTTCAGATCTTAAGATATTCAATTGCAAAATATGCTTAGCCAAGTGATCTCCTTTGCTTTATATAGGCAAGCTCCTCCTAAAATCATGGATCAATACCACGAGCCAAAACCATAGAAACACAAATACCGTTGGCTAGTTAAACATAAGAAACCCCACATTTGCTTTTCTTTGCCTTGAAATGTGTGCACTGGGGTACGCACCTCCTGGACGGCTTATCTGCGTATCAGGTCGCGGTCCCTTCACGGTGTACCTGCGGGTACGCACTTTCTGAACTCATCTCCTGCGTACTTCTTAATTTTCAACATATTGAGAGCCTTGCCATGGGAGTTTCCATCAAGTACAACATCTATAACATATAGCCATACCAGAAACATAATGCCAACAATCTCCCCCTTTGGACTTGATGGCAACCTCACAAACTTCAGCTTCATTCTCCCCCTTTGACATCAAGGGCAAAGGGTTATGCTCCCCCTAAGAGCATGCTCCCCCTGAATATGAACCAGATCTGCAGCGAAAAACCATAATCCACCATGAAAGAGATAGAGACATATTGCAGCTACTTCCAAGATCTCCTTCTGCACATCCTCCATAATGCCAACAATGCATTATTTGCTCCCCCTGAACCTGTACCATCAATCTTCAACCAATCAGCCACCCAGCTCATGTATGCATATACAACCATCAATCAGAAGAGGTTCAGCAATAAGATGATGCATCAACAACCCCTAGCTTTTGCCTGAGGTATTCAAAAGTGTCTCTGGGCAATAGTTTGGTGAGTATATCAGCAACTTGTTCCTTAGAAGGAACATACTCCAACTTGACGTTCTGTTCAAGCACTTGTTCCCGGAGAAAATGATACTTGATTGGTATGTGCTTGGTTTTTGAATGCATAACAGGATTCTTTGAGATGCTGATTGCACTTGTGTTATCACATAAGATGGGGATAGGTGGTGTACAAGTGATTTGAAAATCCTGCAAAGTCTGCATCATCCAAAGGAGTTGGGTGCAACAAGATGCAGCAGCAACATATTCCACTTCAGCTGTAGACAAGGCAATCGAACTCTGTTTCTTGCTGAACCAAGATACCAGTCTGGAACCCATAAAGAACGCACCACCACTTGTGCTTTTCCTGTCATCCACGCTTCCGGCCCAATCTGCATCTGTATAAGCATGAAGTGTAAGATCTGTATCTCTAGGATACCATAAGCCATAATTTTGAGTCCCTTGAAGATATTTGAAAATTCTCTTCACTGCCTGAAGATGAGTCTCCTTCAGATTTGCCTGAAATCTTCCAACTATTCCAACTGCATGCATGATGTCCGGTCGGGTACCTGTCAAATAAAGTAAACTTCCAATCATAGATCTGTAGGTTGGTTGATGTACTGCTGCAGATTCATCATTTGTACTAAGGCTACATCCTGTGACCATGGGTGTACATACTGGTTTTGCATCTTCCATGCCATATTTCTTCAAAATCTGTTTGAGATACTTGGTTTGAGATAAGAAGATTCCTCCTTCTTTTTGTTGGATTTGCAAACCAAGGAAATATGTCAGTTCTCCTAGCAAAGACATTTCAAATTCTTTCTGCATGACCAAGGAAAAGCTTTGACTCATAACTTCTTCATTGCTGCCAAAAATAATGTCATCTACATACACAACAAGTATTAGCAATTTGTCATTTTCAACTTTTATATAAAGATTGCTATCTGCTGATCCTTTTGAAAAGCCTTGTTGATGAAGATATTTGTCCAAACGGTAGTACCAAGCCCTTGGAGCTTGCTTGAGACCATAGAGAGCCTTTTTCAATCTGCATACAAGATTTGGATCATTTCCAAGAATGAACCCATCTGGCTGTTCAATGTATACTTCTTCTTCTAAGTCTCCATTCAGAAAGGCTGATTTCACGTCCATTTGAAATACTTTGAAGTTTTGAAAACTTGAGAGAGCAAGGAACATTCGGATGGCCTCAAGTCTTGCAACAGGAGCAAAGGTTTCTTCAAAGTCTATTCCTTCTTGTTGCGCATACCCTTTACAAACAAGTCTGTCTTTGTTTCTAATTACTTCTCCATTTTCATTCAATTTATTTTTGAAGACCCATTTTGTTCCGATAACATTCTTATCCTTTGGTCTAGGAACCAGCTCCCAAGTGTTGTTCTTTTCGATCTGCTCAAGTTCTTCATCCATTGCTTTCACCCAACATTCATCTTTGCATGCCTCTTTCACATTTTGTGGTTCAGTAGAAGAGAGTAGTGCCAAATAGCTTGAAGCTTCTGCAACTGTTCTTCTTGTTTGTACACCTGCTTCTTTCTACCCCATAATCTGAGATTCTGGATGATTCTTCTGAACATATCTGGATGGAGTCTTTTCTTCTATTCTTGTTTGCTCCTCTGGTTCTTCTTGAGGTTCTTCTTGAGGTTCTTCTTGAGGTTCTTCTTCTTCATCATTCTGTCGTTGAGAGTAGCCTTCATCTTCTTCGACGTCTTCATGATGTACTTGCCTAGGAATGTATCCCTTCTCATCAACCACTACGTCAATGCTGTCAACAATTCTGCCAAGTCTTTTATTGTAGCATTTGTATGCTTTGCTATGTGGAGAGTAACCAAGAAGAATGCCTTCATCTGCTCTAGGTTCAAGTTTGCCAAGCTGCTCATCAGTATTCTTGATATATCATTTGCTCCCAAAGATTTTGAAGTGCTTTACCGAAGGAGTCCTACCACTCCAGAGCTCATGAGGAGTTTGAGTGCTGTTCACCCTGACATTTGTTTTGTTGAGAATAACAACCGCAGCATGTGCAGCTTCACCCCAGAAAGTTGCGGGAGTTCCTGACTCATCAAGCATAGCATGAGCCATTTGTTGGACTGTTCTGTTCATTCTTTCCACAACTCCATTTTGCTGAGGAGTTCTTGCTGTAGAGAATTATCTTCTTATCCCATGTTCTTCACAGAAATCGAAAAATTCATTTGAAGTAAATTCCCCACCTCTGTCGGATCTGAGGCACTTAATTTTGTGACCTGATTCATTTTGAACCAAAGCTTTGAAGGATTTGAATTTTTCGAATGCTTCATCTTTGTGTTTCATAAGTCCTAACCAGACAAACCTGGAGAAATCGTCAATGAATAATATCAAGTATTCTTCTCCTCGAGGTGTTATTTTCCTAAAAGGACCGCATGTATCTGTATGTACTAGCTCAAGAGGCATGCTAGCTGATCCTTCTTTCTCTGGAAAGTTAGTTTTGGTTTGTTTTCCAAACTGACATGATTCTCATATGGTGTTGTCAGGAATTTTGATATCTGGAAGATCTCTAACTGCCTGATATTTGCATGCTTTCCTTATTTGTGAAAAGCTTAGATGTCCCAACCTCCGATGCCATAACCAGTGCTCATCATCCTTGCTCAAATAGCATTGTTGTTGTCCTTCTTCAAATATGTACAGATTATTTGGAGTTCTTTTGCCTTTGATCACTGTTTTACCTGTATCAAGATCACGAACAAGACATCCATTTGATCTGAATATAACCTCGGTTCTTTGATCACACATCTGGCTAACACTTAGAAGATTATGCTTCAATCCATCAACATACAAAACATTTCCAGCCTTGACCTTTTCTTTTAACTGAGTAATGCCCTTTCCTTTTATAGTTGCAGGAGTATCATTTCCAAAAGAGACTTTCTTTCCTTTTTCTAGAGCAGAATATGACTCAAGTTTTTCTTTATCACCTGTCATATGCTTCGAACATCCACTGTCAATGTACCATAGATTTTCCTGTCCCTCTGCATAAAATGCTATCCCACATCTTTCTGTTTGTGGTTCCTTTATTCTCCATGTTTTGGTGCTTGAGGCTTGTTCCTTTTTCTGCTGAAACCTGCTCCTGCATTCAGAGTCTTCATGACCAAAGTTATTGCAAATAGAACATTCAACTTCATTTTCAAGAACCGAAAAGTTGTTATAGGTCCTTTTTGTAATCCCGGTCATACTTCTTTGTTTTTGAGCTTCCCTAGTCATGATCGTTTTATATGCAACACATTGAGCTGCTTTGTGACCAAAGTTATGGCAAGAAAAGCATTGTCCATTGAAGAAACTTCTGCGGTTATCGAATCTACCAGCCAATTGATTATAATTTCTATTGTCATCTATTCTTGAACCAAATTGAGAAGTTTTTACCTGTGGCTGGTTGTAGCTTTTTTTCACCCTTAAGATGGATTGCCCCTGATAGTTTCTGTTTGCAATTCGTCCCTACTTTACCTGATGGTCTTCATTGTGCTTTTGCTCATTTCTTCTTGCTGCATCAAGATAACTTTTTGAGGTGGATGCTTGAGAAGTTTCTCCATTATAGCCCAGACCTGTCTTGTTTAGTGGAGACCGCTGCACATTGATAATCTCATCCAAAGTTTCAGATCCTTTGACAAACTTAAGATTAATAGCTTTTGTTTTCTCAATCTCTTTTCTAAGACCAACAATTTCACCTTCTAATTTTTCAAGATGTTTTTCCTTTTCATCAATTTGAAATTGTAGAGTATCAATGATCATATTCTTTTCTTCTATACATCTCTTGGGTCTAGTAATTTCTTCATGAAGGTTATCCACATCTATATCATCCATATAATCATCATCTTCAAATGCCATTAACAATTTATATTCATTACCTCATTCATCTTCATCACTGTTTGATAGACCATCACTATCTTCATGAGTGTAGTAGCTTTTCTTATTTGCACTCTGTTTCTTGTTCCATCTAGCAGGTTCCTTTCCTTTATCCTTATAAGGACATTTTGCAGCATAATGACCTACTCTTCCACAAGCAAAGCATTTAAAAGGTAACTTACCTCTGAACCTTCCAGAACCCCTTTGAAGATTTCTGACAAAATTTGATTCTTCTTCCTCTTCTTCTGGGACGTGGCTTGCTTCATAATAATCTCCTTTGCCTGATGCCTTGAAAGCAGCTTCTCTTCTGTCTGATGGACCTCCCTTTCTCATTTCATAAGCAGTTAGAATTCCATGTAGCTGAGACATAGTAAGAATTCGTAGATTTTCCTTTTCTTCTATTGCAGATACTTTAGATTCAAACTTGGGGGACAATGATCTTAGAACCTTTTCAACCACAATAGCCTCTTTTATTTCTTCACCCAAATTTTTCATACAATTAACAATATCATCTACCCGAAGAAAATAGTTAGCCACACTTTCATCATTATACAGTTGAATCCCAAAAATGATATCTAATCATTATACATCTTGAGAGTCTCATACTGAATCCTAAGAGTTTGAAGTTTAGCACGCTTTACCTGTTCATCTCCTTCATAGCTCGTGACAATTTTGTCCCATATTTCTTTTGCGGATTTATAGCGCATTACCTTCATGAATTCCATTTGGGATATACATCCTAATAGGGTACTGACTGCTTTCGCATTTGTTTCATACTTCTTTTTCTCGGCTGCATCTGTAGGAGTAGCTGAAGGAAAAGCGTAGCCTGTCTCTACGATGTCCCAAACTTCTGTACCAAGAGATTGAAGATAGGCAGTAACTCTTACCTTCCAATAATTGAAGTTTGTCCCATCAAAAACCGGTGGCCTGATTGATGCTTCTCTCTCGTAGTTGCTCATGATGAACGATCTACCTTCAAGCGATCAAGCTTCTTTGAAGGACCTGCTCTGATACCAATTGTTGGAAATAATACTGAGAGGGGGGGGGTGAATCAGTATTATCTAATTCTTTTAATAAATCTTCCTTATTTTTTCTTTGAATTATTTTGCATGTCAGTACCATAAAATAATGAGCATGAACAAAGAAAATAGATAGTCACACCAAAGAACACAAGATGTAAGGTGGAAACCCAATGTGGGTGAAAACCACCTGCTGCAATATGTCTCTATCTTCTTTCAAATTAGAAACTCCTTTTACAATGGTTTTGTATTGGTGCAGTCCTTTACCAGCACGCAGGCTGCAACCTGCATAGAGCTACAACTCTCTCTCTCATTTTCCAGACTCTCCTGGAAGGGAGCAACAACCCCCTACTTCTTTTCTTACAAGGACCACTTTTCATAAATTTTCAAACTGGATCCATAAGCATCAAATGATCATCAAGTATAAGAAAATCACCCAGTCAACTGTAGTAACCAGATCAATAATAATAGAACCAAACCCAGAACACCTTATCAACAGAAAAATACAGCCAAACAAAAATGTCTTAAGACAGATACACAGTTCTTCTTTCTCTGGTCTGCGTGCGTACGCACTTCACCTTCTGCTCCCCTTCGTATACCCGCAGAGACCCTTCTTCCACACTGCATGCCCACACACTGTTTCTTCAACCGCGCTGCTTACTGTTACTGCAGGTACGCACCCAGAGACACTATTACGCCACGTACTATTGCTGCAGGTACGCGCCCAGAGATACTATCGCGCCGCGTACAGTTACTGTGCGTACGCACCTGAACCTTCGTCGCTCTGCGTACCCACGCAGGTCTTCTGTTTCTTCTCTGTGTACCCACGCAGATCTTCTGTTTCTGTTCTGCGTACCCACGCAGATCTTCTGTTTCTGCTCTGCGTACCCACGCTGCTCTCCTGTTAAACACCTGCATACTTCTGATTAGGGCTGAATAGGCAGTCCACCAGAGTGGCGCAAATGCTCAGATCTGATCATGTGCTCGAGATATCACCCTTCACAGATTCACTTCCAACTTTATTTAGATCAAGATTTTAAGACCATAACCCAATATTTCAGATCTTAAGATATTCAATTGCAAAAGATGCTTAGCCAAGTGATCTCCTTTGCTTTATATAGGCAAGCTCCTCCTAAAATCATGGATCAATACCATGAGCCAAAACCATAGAAACACAAATATCGTCGGCTAGTTAAACATAAGAAACCCCACATGTGCTTTTCTTTGCCTTGAAATGTGTGCACTGGGGTACGCACCTCCTGGACGGCTTATCTGCGTATCAGGCCGCGGTCCCTTCACGGTGTACCTGCGGGTACGCACTTTCTGAACTCATCTCCTGCGTACTTCTTAATTTTCAACATATTTAGAGCCTTGCCACGGGAGTTGCCATCAAGTACAACATCTGTAACATATAGCCATACCAGAAACATAATGCCAACAGAGGTAAACCCAGAATATCTTCTGGAAATACATCCCAGAACTCTCTAGTTATTGGGAGTTCTTCTAACAAAAAAATTTGTATTTTTCTCATTCACTTCAACATGCACTGCAAATAGCTCTTACCCTTTTCTAGCAAACTTTTTCAATTGCAAGGTTGAAATTTGTCTAACTGATATTGGTTTTAGTATGCTTTTTATTAACTCAATTTGTCCTTAACGATATACACAACTCACTATTTTTTTAAGAAATTTATCACAACTGCATGTTTCTCTAGCTAATCCATGCATATCAACATGTCATATGACTCTAATGGAAGAAAATTTAAGTTTACTTTAGTGGGGAAGGTGTTTAAATTTATGGGACCTACTTGGCTAGTTACCTTCTTTTTTTGTGTCGGTAGCTAGTTGTACTAGCCACGCATTTTAATTCCTTTTTATTTAAGCTTACATTTTTCCAGAATTTGAGGACTATCGTAACTTAGCTTAGCCCCATGGTCAATTAAGACAAAGACAGGGTGGTTTAAAATAGTACCTTCAATCTCGATCATAGTGGATTGGTTCTCTGATTGCCTATCCTGCAATGTTGCACTAATCTTTGGAAAACTCCTTGCAAGATCATTTACTTTCACCGCTTCATGTATGTCTTGTATATTTTGAATTGACCTTGGGCTATGTGGGAAATCGCTCAGCAAATGGGTTTTTTACACCCCTAAAACTTTAAATATTCCTTCTCTCTAACCCCTCTTATATTTTTATTATTCAGTTCTCTGGGCTTAGACCCAGTTTGAGACTAAGCGGGCTGAGTTGTATTTCACTTATTAATTTTCTTGCACTCATGATCCCTTCCAAATTTCCTCAAGTATTCAAGTTTATGTCTCTTTACTCCTCTAGTAGACTTGTTTCAGTCTTTAACTTGCCAAGGTTTTGAACCTTGTCCCCTATTATTTAACTGTTGATAGCATACTCTTTCCTTCCTAGCAACTTCATGCATTGTTTTAGGATTTTCAAACTCAATTATTTCTTTATAAGATACTTGTAGAAAATTTAGTAATGTTTGTACCTTGGATTTTTCTGCCCTAATATAAGGGACATACCGCAACAAATTAGTGAATTTAACCTCAAACTTGTCCATAGTTAACTTTTCCAATATTAACTCATGGAACGCCCACGATATGTCATCATAATATCAATCATTCAGGTATCTGGACTTGAATTATTTTTGAAATTCCTCCTAGGAAATTGTCTTTTCCTCCAATATATGCACAATTTTAACTTCCTCCCACTAGATAGTTTCCTTCCCCTATAACTAACAGATGGACAATCTGAAATTTAAATTACTGTCATACTCATACACCTGAAAATACTTGGTCATGTTGAGGAGTCATGCTTCAACATCCTCCTCCTTTTCACCATCAAATGTAGGGGGCTTTAGTTTCTTAAATTCTCCTTGCAATTTGATTTTCTTCTTCCCCCTTAGTGTCCTTGGATAAATTTTTTCTGAATCATTCCCTCTTTCATACTTATATGTTTCAACCTCAACACTCTTTCTTTTTATTGGTTTCATATTTCCTCCATCCTCTCCAGTTTCTATCATTCTTTGACTAGATTTCTTATTTAAATATCTAATCATTTTCTCTTGTTCTTCAATTGCCTTCAACAACCACTCATTACTGGTTCTTAGATAGGATAGCTCCTATTGCAAAACTTTGACAATTTCCATTAATTTAGTGGTCGGTGGAGTAGTTCCCCCTCCCAATTCCACATAGACTCCCTCACCCTCCATCACAAGTGGGTTTGTGTCGTCTGTCATTTCTTGCTCTAACTTCCCTTTGCTAGAGTACCTTATGAGTCCACACAATTCAGTGTTAGTATAACCATTTTACTTAATTTACAAATCTACTTTATATATATTCCCTAAGTGTTGTGATTCCCTATAGGCCCATTCTTTTAAAACTCGGGCTTTGATACCATATTTGACATACCCTTCTCCAGGGCATTTTTTCTTTAATCATTATATTTATTTTTGAAGTAGTATATATAAGCATGGAGGTTGTTACCTTCTAAAACATATTCCACATTACCCCTTTCCAAACGGTTACTTGTCAAGTTGTTTCCCAACCAAGGCTTATACGATGGAACCACCTTACTTTGATTAATCTATACAATGTTCAATGTACATTTACATACTTATAGGCATTTCCTATGGTAACATGTAATGAAATTTCCAAGGTTTGCATATAAGTTATGTAATGGGGTTTTGTCAAAATAATACTTGGGTGCCTTAAAGCCTTAGGCTAGGCTTGCTTTTACATTAATGGTTATACCCACTTGTCATACCAAAGGTTGGGCCAATTTTCATCATTTGAATATCCTATTCAACTCCTAAGGAGCAATGGGTAAGGTGTCAAAGAAACCATGATGAATCATTTTTGGAGATGAGTATGTTGACTTAGACATTTCCATGCACCCATCAGCCATGTGATATTCATGTGCCACCATGCACTGCCCAGATGGAAAATCCATATTTATTGGTGGAATCCAACTGTTGCTAATGCATGGTACAAACCCCAGACTTTGTTTTTGGGTGACAACCCATTTAGTTGCTATGATTTTAATTTGTTTTTTGGTATCTAGCACTCAGGGTGTCACTCCATGGAGGAAAAAGATGCTTGACACGTGTGTTGTCATCAAACCTTGCTGGTGGTTATATTACTTTTTCCTTTGTGGTTCAATGGCATCACATTAGATAATGGTATGATGAAACAATGAGTGTTTCTTGACAATATTTTTCCTAAATTTTCTGGAGTTCAAGTCTAACCAGGTTATCTTCTTTTTTCATTGCTTGTGGCTTGCATATAAATGAATATATGTCCCATGGAGGAAGACCCATGGTTTGAGGGCCATCATTATCTCCATGGACCACTATGTCACAGAAACTTCAATATTTAATATTTTTTTCTATGTTTCTTGCTCTGGGTTAAGCAATGTCGATTTCTGGGTTTAGTGTCCATTTGCTCATCCCATCTATTTTTATTCTTAATAGTGTTTAATTATTGGTTAAAGCCCTCCATGTCTATTGGTGGAATGGATCGCTTCTTCCTATTTAGCATAGAAAGGTACTAAACTCCTTGGACAATGAGTTTATCCATTTTGTTCGATTTTTTTTTATGGTCATTCTTCCAATTTAATACTATTGAATGCAGTCGTTTAGACTCCAAATTGGCATTACCATTTTTCTTATGGGTTACCATACCCTCTTATAATAGGATTATAGTTATTTTCTCCCCATTTCACTATGTTAATTACAATTTTGTATATCTTATGTGTATAGGGAATGATCTCCTTCCTCTTTAACGACAGGTAATTCACTCACCCTGGTAAAATTTTGAGTTTCTTATTTCTGGGGTTGAAGATAGCATGTCAATTTTTCTAATTATATCTCTAGTTACTCCCTGCTAGGTACAAACTCCCTCCCTAGATTGAGTTCTTATTTCACATTAGAAAGAAATGGGTTCATATTCCTAACACTTGGTTGCTCTCTATAGGTTGGTGCTCATTGTGTCACATTTGGATTTTGTTGTTATTACCATAAAGGGATTCATCAATATCATTGTTTCTAGACTAGGGTTGAGTTGTGATAATCTATTACACTCCTATCATGACATCTCTAGTTTTCTTTTGCTAATTTAGGTATGTGACCCATCTCTCTTGTATAATATAATTCTTGATGAAGTCGAACAGTTGGGTTGCTATAAAATTGAACTCATCAGATAGCTGTTAAGGTTAATTTTGGTTATGTCAATTACTAAACCCTTAGGGTCTGAATAATTCTATATTGTGAGGCTCTTTTACTTTAATACATTATCATTATTGTTCCTAATTTTCAGCAATGGTTTTTTTTTTCTTGAATTTAGTTCATTTATTCACTCACTATATGTGTTTTGTTTTAGTGGTTGTGGATTTAGTGCAATACTCGACTATTCATAAAGAAATCATGGTAGGGCTATGAAATTATTAACAATGTAAAATGGTTCACCGTGTCTTGCTAACAGATATACTTCCTATTGGGTTGGTAAATATATTTTCATCACTCATAGTCATACTAGTCAAGGGTTTCAATGGTGTAATATTCTATAATGTCAATTTACTTTACGCGATTGGGGATTTTTTGTCTTTATTTTACTAAATTGTGAACAATTTATGTATTTATATAGAATGAAATTTGTGTGAATACTCAGTATAGTCTGGAAGCAGAATCTGAATTTTACCAAATGCTTCCCACAGACAAAGTTTCTTTTCTTCTCATTCTTTTTCTCCTCTGGTTGGCATAATAGACATGCATGCTCTCCTCTATGAACTATGTATATACACGAGTGTATTGGTGTCTCACAAACCATGACCATACCTTCAATGTTTGAGAAATAAGGTTTATCATATGTTGATTCCTTTCAAGGAATTAGCTTATATAACAAGACTGATGTGTTGTTTCTGAGTTTGGTTTGACACTAGTTAACTAAGTAAATGGTACACACACACGCACACATATATATAACATGAGTGAAGAGGATCTAACATCTTAGACATGGTGTAGGCCAACACCCACATGCACACATCGCTAATTCAAACCCCCAACATGACTATGTGAAGAGATAAAGGCCCAACCATCAACAGGCCCCGATTGGTTGTATCGTTATCAAAACTCTCCACCATTGAACAAGGTACGACAATGATAGGAATCTCTATCCAGGTTGTATTTATTATCATTACAAAAAAAAGGTCATTGGTGAGGGTCATTCTTATGACAGAGCTTTAAGGTGCATCGCCAATGTTGCATATGGTGACAGTCCTTAAGAAATCATTGTGGTAAGTACATATAGTGATGTTCCTTTAAGGTTTGTTACCAAAGCCATTTTCAATGACACTTTTGGTGAGGGTTGTTGAAGGCATATCACTAATTATCTCATTGGTGACACTTCTAGTGATGATATTTTATTGGCCCTCAGAATTGCTCACTTTTGTTACATTTGGTGACAGTAAAAAAATGTTTGTCATCATCGATCATTCCAAAGAGTTTTTGATGATGCTATGTGATTTTTGCTATATTTTTTGTCAAGATATAATGATTTAGGACCATTGTTATGGATTATTTTTCATTATGTGTCCAAGGCCATAGTGCTTAGATTCAATCAGTTTGGTAAGAAGTGATTATTTTGTATCATTTCCCTCAAGGAATGAGAATATAGTTTTCCTACGATTCAACACATGATTCATCTATGTTAGGTTTATTATCTAGAAAATTCCCTTTAGAGGAAGTTCCACTAGTGTGTGCAGGAACCATATTATTTAATACATAATCAAGCTCTATCAATTATATTAATGATAGAGACATAAAACCTCTTATCACTCCTGACACACCTTGACATGCTTTGGCCCACACTAACATTCCTTGGCACCTTCTATGCCTTGGAACATCTTTATACCTAAAACATCTTGTCATGACTAGGATGCCCAAGCACATGTCAGAATTCCCTATGATAACATAGCACTCCCCTAGCATGTGTTGGCATGCCCTGTAGTCCCTAGAATTCCCTGGAACACATTTTCATGCATTGACATATGTTAGTACTTAGCACACATTGGAACTTGGCATGTATTGGAACCTATTTTTAGTGTGCCTAGCATTCTCCTTTTGGAAAGGTAAAGTCCTGACTTGTTAATCCTCTTATGAGTTCATTTCCTTTCGTTTTAGATTGGTTATCACTTTGGTTTCCTTGACACTCCCTCACACATGTTGGCACACCTTGTGTAACCACCCCTCCCACATTTACCCACATTAACTGGCTTGTCAGGGTAAACATGAGCTAAGGGATACTATGACATGACTCAACCTCCTAAGTAAAGTTAAGGAAGTTGAATCGACCATCTAAAACTTTTTTGAGCTTCCTCAGAATATACAAGACCCCTAGGAGATAAACAACTACTCTAGGTGCCCAAACCTTCAACTAGGCATATTTTTCACTAACTGTGACTTCCAGTTGCCTACACAAAAAGGCAATCCAGTAGTTGTGACCCTCCAGTCACATGCATAACTATTCTTCCCTGAAAATGTAGCCAAGATTTCCTAGTTCTGAGCATGCCACCCCAAAATATGAGCCATATTTCAAGCGCCTAACTCCCAACGACCACCTTAATGGGACTTTCTAGAATGATGTATAACATCAAGTCGAAGCAATTCATATAAAACATAGTTAAGAACTTGACTTAACCAGGCCTAACCATGATAGTCATTTTGACAAATATATGGTTAACATGAAATCTACTAGTCATGAATGCATATCTGAACATAAGGCCCTGGAACTTATATGAGATTAATCAAGAAGGTCTAATGTCATCTCTTAATAGCTGAAATCACATTTTTTAGCTCATGCATTCATCAATCAACCAAATACATATCATTTCATGAACAAGCCATAGCTAGAGTATATAACAAATTTGTGCTTATAACCAACAAATAATCATCATAGTAACCATGACATAACAACCATCAAATCATCATATTAACTAGTAAAATTTCTTCATACATTTCCATAGAGAAATAAATCTCATTAAATTATACAATATCCACCAAGTCAGGGACTTCCATGTACCACCCGACCATAGATTGGGATGAACCAAATATTTCTTTCAATCAATCGACCTTGCGCAATATTCCAAGCATGAATGTAGGATATCATGGGATAAACCAAGACATAAACAACCAACAGAATACATAGGTTAAATCACCCCCGTCCTCACGCTACTATGTTCTCATCTACATTGGTCTCAAGATCACAAAATTGAACCAAGATTGGATGCCTCATAATTCCTTCACCATCCTCTAAGGAATTTTCCTATTTCCACCCACCTATTGAGGGCTTCCCAGAGAAAACCATCTCCACCGCCAACCCTTGGGACTTTCTTGAGACCACCTCACCCAGATCCAAACCTTTCAGCAATCTAGCTCAACCAAGAATGAATCTCATCACACCATGACTATTTGGAAATGGTAAGGCAAAGCTGAAACCACCTGGAAAAACCAATATCAATGACAACAAGAGTACCAAATACACACATGCATGTACCATGCATTCATAAACTAGCTATGAAATCACACATGCAACCTTTTACCTACAAGTATTCCTACTAAATTTTCTTGATCCAATCCTTCCTTGCTTGTCCTTTGCTTTCCTTGTCCTTGATTTCTTGCTTGATTTCTTCTCTTGGTGCTCCTCTCCTCTCTAAACTAACTCCAAATCCAAACTGACAAAATGCCCCAATTTAATGCTTCGATGCCTTTTTATTATTGATGTCTCTATATTCTTCATTTTTCCTCTATTTTCCTTCAATTTTATCCTCATGCAAACATGTGACCTTTCATCTCCATTTTCTCCTATTTTCCTTTATTTTCATAAATAAACACCAATAATTTCCTCTTTTCCTTTTCAAATCCTTTTTTAAAGCCTTTGACAGTTTTCTTAGCTATAATAAACAACAAGTGATGCCCACTAGGATTTTTTTTCCCAACATTCATCTTGGAATAAGTGTCCCATGACCTTGGTCTTATTTTTACTTTATTAACTTCATTACACGAACTTTTAATCTAGGGTTGATATAGACCCCTCACCCTTAGGGGAACATTGTCCTCAGTGTTCAAGGGAACCTATAACTAGCAAGACCACTAAAAACCAAAACATACTTCCCATGGAGCTTTATAACTTTACTCGAGACAATATTTGCAATGAACAACCTGCTCAAAATAAAAAACATCATGACGAACATGACAACATGGAAACCATACCGCATATTAGAGATTTATAACCCAACTCATTTTGGTATTTAAAATAACAACCATACATAAATATGTACATATACCAAAAACTCATTTTCCTCCACTGGTAAATAATGAAGGATACATAACCTACATTTAATCAACCATCTCCCATGTATCTTCATTGGGCCCAAAGTGCTTCCGCTGCACTTTAACTTTCTCAATCGCTTGGTTTCTGACCATGAGCTGTTTCCGTTGCAATATGCACATAGGTTCTAGATATAATTCTTCTTCTAGCTCCACCTGCAATACATACCAATCAGTCACATTATTAACATCTTTCACATATATTTTAAGCAATGAAACATGGAAAACATCATGGAATTTCAGTATCAAAGGCAATACAAGTCTATAGGCGACTATTCCAATCCGCTCAAGGATATCGAAAGGACTGCAATACTGAGGTGCCAACTTGGCACATGATCCAATCCTCAAGGATCTCTTCTTGAGATTGATGAATAAGTACACGTGATCCCCAACCTGAAATTCCTTAAATTCCCTATGTTTATCTTCATATATCTTATGTTTATCATGTGGTACATTTAGATTCTTCTTGATAGCTTGCATTTCTTATTCCATTTTTTTCAAGATGTCCAATCTTATCAACACCATGTTCATTGGATCACTCTATTTGATGGGAGTATTACAACTCAACCCATAAAGTTCCTCAAACAGACTCATGCTCATCGACTTCTGATAACGATTTTTGTAATCAAACTCAACCTGTGGAAGATACTCTTCCCACCTCCTTTGCTGGTGGATAAAATATATTCTCAACATGTCCTCCAATATCTTGTTGACCCTCTCTATCTGTCCATATTTCTATGGGTGATAAGTTGTACTGAAGGACAACTTTGTACCCAAACCTATAAATAACTCCTTTTGAAAACTAGAAGTTAACTTGGTATCTTTGTCTAACACAATCTTCTTAGGTATACCATGCAATCTCACTATCTCTCTAATGGAGATCTGAGCTACCTTGTAAGTTGAGTTAGTAGTCTTCACTGGAATGAAGTGAGCTAGCTTGATCAACCTATCAACCATAACAATGATGGAATCATGTTGCTTTGATGTCCTCATAAAACCTGTAATGAAATCCATGGAAATGAGATCCCATTTCCACTCCAGAATCATAATAGACTATACAAAACCAGTTGGGTGCTTACACTCATCTTTCAGCTACTGATAGCTCAAACATATAGCAACAAATTCCACCACTTACTTCCTCGTTGGTTCGAAATGCATCGACAAATATTTCATAATGTGATTTACATCGAAAAGTCTCTCATACTTGATATGGATCATAGAAGCCTCAATTAAACAATAGTAGAACTTGTTCACAATTGTCAACATCTTCTCATATCTTGAGTGACCTAAATATGGTCTGACATGAAGCTCCCTCGATATAAGCTTTTTGAGCTAACTATCATTTGGCACATAGATCCTGTCCCTAAATATCACCAAGACATCTTCCGTGAGATGATAATCCACATCTTAATCACCTGTCCTCTACTATAACATGTGCTTAAGATATTGATACTTGTCATCGTGTTGCCTTGCCTTTAAAGACCCACTCCTGTGAATATATCCCATGAGATCTTGCAACAACAACATGGTTTACATACACTCTTCTACTGAGAGCATATGAAACCACGTTCTCCTTTCCTTTAACTTATTTGATCTTAAATTTAAACTCACAAAGGGTATCCAAACATCTATCTTTCCTATCATTTATATTAGGTTCGTTAAATAGATACCTCATTCCACTATGGTCACTCATCAAAATAAATCTTCTACTAAGAAGATAATTCCTCCACATCCTCAGAGCATGAAGAATAACTAGCAATTCAAGATCATCGGTCACATAGTTTTGTTCCTGATCATTTTGTTTCCTTGAATAATAGCACACCACTTTTCTATCCTACATTAAGACCCCAACAACTCCTCTTTTGCAACTACTTGTACACTCCACGAACTCTTTATCTAGATCTGCAATCTCTAAAACTAGAGCATTTGTTAGCAATTTCTTCAATGACTCAAAACTAGTTGTACATTCCTTTGTCCATTAAAATTTCTTTCCTTTCCTATGTAATGATGTAATAGGATAGGAAATCTATGAGAAGTTCTTGAGAACCTCCTATAGTAAATTGATAGACCCATGAATGATCGGAGCTTGTTCACATTCCTAGGAGTTGCCCATTCATGGTAGTTCTTATCCCTTATGGATCCATTGCTATGCCTTGCTTGGAAACACCATTTCCCAAGTAATGTACCTATGTCTCAAAGAAACTACATTTTCTAAGTTTGGTACACAACTGATGCTCTCTTAGAAATCTCAATATTGATGCTAAGTGTTTTACATGCTCTTCCTCATGCCTAGAATATATCAATATATCATGAATGAATAATATCACAAACTTTTCCAAGTAAGGATGCACATTGTTCATCAAGCACATGAAAGTAGTTGGAGCATTATTCAAACCAAAAGGAACCACAATAAACTCATAATGCCCATACCTCATCCATAAATCAATATTGTAGATATCCTCTTCTTTGATGTGCACATAATGGTATCTTGATCTCAAATCAATTTTTGACGACACCGGCGCTTCCGTCAACTGATCAAACAAGTCATTAATCCTTGGCAACAGATATTTATTCTTCATTGTCACCTTGTTGAGTTTCATGTAATAAATACACAATTTGAGAGTACCATCCATCTTCTTCTTGAACAATATCGGTGCTCCCCAAGGTGATACACTTGATCTGATGATTCCCTTGTCAAGCATTTCCTTCAACTGCAACTTCAATTCCACTAACTCTAGACTGCTCATCCTATAAGGTACCTTTGATTCTTGTGCTACTCTTGGTACAAACTCAATAGGAAATTCCACTTCCCTATGAGGAAGCAACTCTGAAATCTTTGTTGGGAATGTTAGGGTCATACAATCTAGGAGTCAATATGCCTATCTTACTATTTCATTTTGGGGTTACTCTGTAAAGTATAGCCTATGAAATCACTAGGTGTCATGGTCTAAAGGCTATGCTAGCGATTTACACTTATAATACCTCCATGATTTCAAAATTCACCATAATTGCATGAAAGGGACATGTGAAAGGTATAAAACTTAAATTCTTCAACCCATCCCTCATTTATCCTTCATCCAAAGTTAAATTCAGGCTTTGAACTAGGCCAAGGTTTCAAATAAGGTTTTAGACAACCAAAGGAGGAGCTTAAAGCTCAAGGTACATGATTGTTGTGCAACTATTATGCTGACTTGTCAAGCTATGAAATTGTTGCACAATTGGTTTAAAGTCTTCGGAGGTGATCTAGGAGGATCCGTTGATTCAATTGTACTAGTGTTCAAGTGTCATCACCAGTGTTCAGAGTCATCATCAATTCAGTGCAGCTTCGAAAGTTCGATAGTATTGGTTATGATCAGGCTTTTCAGGTAATGTTCATGGGTTTTCATGGCGTTCAACAGAGATGGTTTAGTGCTTAGTTGTCGACTTGAGTTCATTGATAGTTCCCCAGGGTTTGGTCGACGACATGTGTTTTTTCATTTGACAAGAAGAACTAGTGTTGACATGGGTGTCATCATGGTAGAGGATCAATATCGTCATTTTTCAATGATAGGCATGGGTTTATTGTCATCATGTGTCAAATGTCACGAATGTCACATTGTGACAATATTTTGCATATGGGTTTCTAAAAACTACATGTAAACACTAATCTATCTACATAAACCTATGCTAAACACCAAACCTTATGTCTAAACCATACATTCATGTATTAATCCTATGCTAAAACCCTAACCTAAAGTCCTAGACTCTATGCATCAAAAGCCATGTATTAAACAAAATGCATTAAAAAACTATGTTATAGTCCTCGGCCTATATAATTAAAAACACATTGTAAAACATTGAAAATGAAATATAATAGTGCCTAACCGCGTGGGTAGGGAGACCGCGGCGGAGAAGGCATGTGAGTAGGCTAGTAACCGCAGTAGCTAAACCGCATGGGGAATGGAACCATCGGAGTTTATAGTTAACCACTGGTCATAATCACAGTAGAACCATGTACATATGAACAGCAATGTACTCACTACGTAGTTCGTGGGACCGCCAGTTGGAACTATCTGCAGAAACATCGACACGCTGACTGTGGGCTTTGTCTAGTGCTCACATGAGGTGTCACCCTCCTCTGCCTGGTTAGCTAACCACTAAAGGCATTTGGACTAATCCAAGGTACAAAGTGGGTTTTTTATGTGTTATTTTGGGTATTTATAATTACATCTTTGCCATGAGACATTAACTCATAACCAAAAACCCCAATTCAAACCCTAAAGTCATCTCGTTCATCCCTAAAGGCAGTCAAGGAGGTTTTAATGTACTTGCAGGCCTATACAAGGTAGTTTTTCTCATTGAAGAATATATTGGTGGTTTTGGGTTTTTGTATACTAATTCTGGAGGTTAGAGGTTGTTTTGTTTTCAGAGTTTTGCGAGAATCGGGAGTCAGAATTGGAAACTGTAAGTGGCGTTGGAAAGCTGGTTCAGAGGGATATCTAATGAAAATTATTAGAAGTGCCTCTGTGCACATTCAGTCTGGTATTTTATTTGCATAATCGACACCTTCTTCTCATTCCTAATGAAACAGTTTCCCATCTTGGAAGCGGACCCGGAGACGTAGTCCATCAAGGACGAACTCCGTAATCAATCTTGATGCCTAGTATAATTGTGTTTGTACTATTTCCACTTCTATTTTGCATATTACTTATGGTTTATCAGCTGTTGTAAAGTGTTCTTCTCAAGAAATATTTCCTCGATTTTCATGCTTTCAGTTATCATCCAAATCACTAATGGTTAATCAATTCTACATCAGTATTTAGTTTATGGTCATTTCAAATCATATAATTTGGTATCACAGCAGGTTGCATTTTTAGAATGTGCCATTGAATGTTAACCATGTCAAAGTTGCAACGAGGAGAAGGAATCCTTGAGCAGATCAATCCGAGATTGGAAAGCAACGAGTCATTCAAAAATTGACCATGTCAGGACCTGATGCAGATGAAAACACTGAAACTAAGATCAGTGAAGAACAGTTTCAACAGGCATTCTTAACCATGCAGCAGATGTTGGGAGAATTTTACAAAGATAAGAAGGCGAGGGAAGCTTCTTCTTTAAAGCCATCGAAGAAGGACAAAAGTAAAGGCAAGGCTGATAAACCACCTTCACCTCCATCATCTCCATCATCCTCTTCTTCTTCTTCTTCTTCTTCTAGTGCAGAATCTGAAACGGAAAAGAAACCTAAGAAAACATCTATTTTGAAACTTGATGTTAAATTTGAGTTACCTGTTTATGATGGCGAAATGAATCCTAAAAAGTTAGATAACTGGATAAAGCAGTTAGAAATGTATTGTCACATTCAGAAAATTTCTAGAGATAAAACTAAAATTCAGTTAGATACACTTAGAATGCGGGGAACATCTTTAATCTGGTGGGAAAGAAAAACTCAAATAGATGTAAAGCGTAAAGAAAAAGTCATCTCTTCATGGTCTAAGCTTTTAAAAGCTCTTAGGAAATAGTTCTATCCTTTAGGATACATGCAGCAAGTTGTTATTGATTGGCAACATCTGAGGCAAGGTAAAGGACAAAGTTTTCAAGAGTTTACTCAGGAGTTCAGAAAGAAAGCATTAGAGCTTGGTATTTCATTGGATACACGTGAAACTTTGTTAAAATACATCGACATTTTACATTCATATTTGCAGCATACATTGTTGATGTTTAATCCTGATGATTTTGATGAGGTGTGTGTTCAATCCATACATACTGAATCAGGTGGCAGACCATTCAATTTTTCATCACAATCATCCAAAGAGTTGGAAACCAAAGATTCTAGTGACAGTAAGGGGAAGAACATTTCGAAGAGAAAGAAATCAACGATAGCTCAGAAGGAAAGACCTACTTGTTCTCATTGCCAGAGAATCGGTCATGATGAATCAAAGTGCTAGAAACTTCATCCAGAACTTAAGCCAACAAATTTCCTTAAGGTGAAGGATGAAAAGAAGGCCATTACAACAGTGCAGCAGGATCTAGGTTCAGATTCAGGTGATGAAAGGAGGATAACCACCATGGTTACGACAGGTAAAACTTCTGATGCTGGTTCAAGTTCGAAAACTATTGTATCTTATTAAAACATAGATCCTTCACATGAGGATAAAAGAGTTGAACTCTTCTGCATAAGGATAACTTCTAAGCATACAAAGATTGACACAATGTTTGACAGTGGATCATAAGAAAATTTAATATTTGAATATATAGTTAATCAATTGGGATTGGAGACATAGAATCATCCAAGACCATACCCATTAGGTTGGATTAATAAATCAACTTAGATACATGTCACAAAGCAGTGTTGGTTAAAATTTGCAATTACATCTAAGTACATTGATGAAGTGCAGTTAGATGTGGTCCCAGTAGACATATGTGGAGTTGTCTTAGGAATTCCTTATCTTTATGATAGAGATGCAGTGTTTTACAGAAGAGAACATAAATATCACCTAAAGAAAGAAGGGGTTGAATTTATTGTTAGGGCACATAAAGTCAAATCAAACTTGTATTTAACTTTTACAAATCAAGTTAAGTAGTTAATAAGTTCAAGTAAATATTTACTCATGTTTATTAAGGAACAACATAAGGATAATTGTTCAGAATGCGAGATTCAGTTTATAGATCAATTGGTCAAGGTGGTTAATTCTTGTCCAAGAAATCTTATTCATGGGATAAGCAACATGAGATACATTTAATGTCCTATGAACATCTTCTTAAAAATAGAATGAATCTCAACTCATTCATTCAACTGAATTCTAGAAACTATCATCATCAGCAGTGTATTGCAGGGAATGGTACATGTGAGTCTAATCAGAGACTTGCTTCAGATGGTATGCTTATTTTCAGTTTCAAGGGTGCAGGTCAGTATTGGGGAAAGTCAGTGTTACATTTCTTTAGTATTGCATGATTATTTCATGCTTTAAAAAGTAATGAAGCCTCTTTTCAAGTGGAGAGGAAGTCTATAAGTTTTCATGACAAAGCATTTTCGAAACTAGATCTAAAGTTTCCTTATCATGATTTGAAAACTAATGCATTAAGTGAAAGTGTTATTTAATGGAGATATCAATTAATATATGAAGAAATAGTGATTCACGTAAATCAAAAATTACTTAGATACTTTCAAAGTCAAACTAAGTTGCAGCAGTCTTTATATCACAGCTGGATGAGTTCTGTACAGCAAGTTCACTTAGTAATCAATCAACAGGAAAGCAAATCAAGTCAGGTAATTGATATGAAGTCAAAATCAAAGGAGTCTTTGAATATTTCAGTGATTCTAGAAAGTATATTGTTAATACCCATCAGATGTATTGCAAAAAGTTCTACAAATACTGTTTTCAAAGATGTTTTTGAATCACTAACTCATGATTCTTCGTGGAAAGAATTCAATTGCCATGTTGATAACAGATTGTCTGCCCATCATCGCAAGTTGTTCATACTGTGGATGGAAGAAACAGGTCACTGAATAAAAAAGTACCATGATCAGCATCATCAGGGTCATCACTTGCAAGTGATTGATCTAATGTATTGGTACATCGTCAGGTCAAGGTGGAAAGAGAGGGGGTTCTACCCTCATCGCTATTTGTGTAGTAAAACTTTTGTGGTCGAAAAGATTTCAAGTGGAGAGGAATGATCCAGGAGGATCCGTTCATTCAATTATATAGGTGCTCAAGTGTCGTCATCAATTTTCAGAGTCGTCGTCAATTCAGTTCAGCTTCGACAGTTCGACAATGTTGGTTATGACAAGGTTGTTCAGGTAATGTTCATAGGTTTTCATGGTGTTCAACAGAGATGGTATAGAGCCTGGTTGTCAACTTGAGTTCATCGACAGTTCCCTAGGGTTTGGTCGATGACATTTATTTTGTCATTCGAAAAATAGAATTAGTGTCAACATGGGTGTCATCGTGGCAAAGGATATATATCATCATTTGTCGATGATAGGCATGGGTTTATTGTCATCACGTGACGAATGTCACCAATGTCACATTGTGACAATATTTTGCATATGGGTTTCTAAAAAATACATGTAAACCCTAATCTATCTACATAAACCTATGCTAAACACCAAACCCTAAGTATAAACCATACATTCATATATTAATCCTATGCTAAAACCCTAAGCTAAAGTCCTAGACTCTATGCATCAAAAGCCATGTATTAAACAAAATGCATTAAAAAAATATGTTATAGTCCTCGGCCTATGTAATTAGAAACACATTGTAAAACATGCAAATGCAATATAACAGCGCCTAACCACAAGCCTTAACCACGCCGGTAAGGAGACCAGAGTGGAGAAGGCATGTGAGCAGGGAAGCAACTACAACAACTAAACCACGCAAGGAACGGAACCGTTGGAGTTTACAGTTAACCGTTGGTCATAACTGCAGAGAACCACGTACATATGAACAATAATGTACTCACCGCACAGTTCAAGGGATCACCAGTTGGAACTGTCAACGCAACCACCGACGCACTGATTGTTTGGTCAATTTAGTGTGTCCTAAATTGCTATATAAATTGTCAATCCGGGAGTCGTAAACTGCTGAAGTGAAGTGCACTATATATGCAAGATAACCGATTTCTTACTTCTTTGTCGTTTTTTATTTTTGGTTTGTTTTTGGGTTTATCTTTTTTTGATTCCCTAATGTGAGATGGCAATTCTAAAAGTCAAGTATGGATATAAGTGTTCAAGGCAATGGTGACCTTTAAAATAATTTCCAAACTTCAAAGTTTTCAAAAATGTTTTCAAACTTGCAATGATGAAATTAATTACTAAGAGAAAATAAAAATGCACCTAAACTCTAATTAAACCAAACAGTGAGTTAGTGACTATGAAACCCAATATCCTTGCTGTTGTATAAAAAGAAAACTAAACTCAAAGCAATTCAAAAACTGTAAGCAAAGTAAACTAAATCATATTACATCAACTCATATTCTGACCCCTCACCATTCGACTCGCTCTGGCTATAGGAGGTAATCATAAACAAATTGAGTAATCTGATATCTAAATTGCATAAAATGAAACTAAGATCAAACTACGCATTCATACTTCAATCCCTCACCATTCGACTTGCTCTGGCTATAGGAGGTAACTGAAAATGACATGAGTAATCTAATCACTAACTTGCAGAAAAATAAACTAATATCAAACTACACATTCATACTTCAATCCCTGACTATTCGACTCGCTCTGGCTATAGGAGGTAACTGAAAATGACATTAGTAGTCTAATATCTATCTTGCAGAAAAGTAAATGAGAAAAACAAAACTGAAAGAAATAACAGTGTTGGAATTAGAACTAAGAAAATAAATTAGCAGGAGGACAAGATAATTTCATGTCATTAGTCATTAAAAAGCTATGTGCAATTGCCCGGGCTATCTATTAGAACCTGAAATAAAAACATTGATTAGTTAACAGTCATTAGAAAGCATAAAAGAAACTATGGACAACAATCAACATGAATACCCTAAGCAGTGTAATATATACAAGCAAACAATTATGGCATCAGGAACGTAAAAGAAGAAAGCATGAAACTATACAGTAATTACAGAACCTTGGTGTACAGGGGCCCTCTGCAACCTCGACCAATCAGCAATCAATCATAAATTGAACTTAAAAACATTGTCTTCTCATGTATTAAAATGCAGTCATAACATAAGGATTAAGTCATGGCACAGTGGGCTCGTAAAAGAGTCAAAATTACATACAAAAGCTAGCTAATATGCGTATGGTAACACGATATTTATAACTGAGGATGATACAACTACTTCCTAAAATCTACGCTAATAAACAGACACGTGAATAACCACGTCTGGAAATCTAGAAATATGGTAGCCGTGACAATTAAATCCAAGGAGGGTGGCTGTTAGATTTGGTTCACGGAGCAATCCACAGGTGTTAGCATGCCTCCTGAGATTGAGGAATTTGCCACGCAAGTCTTCACATGGTAAAAAACAGAGTTCTGCCACCGTAAAACTCTTAGGTTGACCACCGCTTTGACTGTCCTTGACCATGGCCTTTTGTGAGGGATTTAGCTGAACCAAGGGGACACGTTCCATGTCCACATCATTTGCAGCTCGCCCATGTGGTCGGATTCTCCAGTAGACACTTGTAACATAGACTTCAACAAAAAGGCAGCGGAAATTTGAGCTGGCTGCGGAAAGTGACAAGATTTCGCATCTGACTGAGCAAAAATCTAGATCAAACAGCAATCACAAGACATAGTTAGGAAACCATTTTATATGCTCTTTTTAAACTAATATGCAATGATTTGACAGCTTGGTGGTTCAAGTAACTAGAGAAAAAGGCTAAAAAGGTGTAAAGGGAAGATGCAAGTTTGGGACTCAACACTGACCGAGGGCTTTGTCCAGTGCTCACATGAGGTGTCACTCTCCTCCGCCCGCTTAGCGAACTGCTAACAACATTCGGGCTAATCCAAGGTACAAAGTGGGTTTTTTATGTGTTATTTTAGGTATTTATAATTACACCTAGGCCATGAGACATTAACTCATAACCAAAAACCCTAATTCAAACCCTAAAGTCGGCTCATTCATCCCTAAAGGCAATCAAGGAGGTTTGAATGTACTTGCAGGCCTATAAGAGGCAATTTTGCTCATTGAAGAATAGATTTATGGTTTTGGGTTTCTGTATGCAGATTATGGAGGTCAGAGGCTATTTTGTTTTAAGAGTTTTGGGAGCATCAGGAGTCGGAATTGGAAACTGTAAGCGGCGTTGGAGAGTTGGTTCATAGGGCTATCTGATGATAGTGATAAGAAGTTCTTGTGTGCACATTCAATCTGGTATTTTCCCTGTGTAATCAACACCTTCTTCTCATTCCTAATAAAATAGTCGCCCATCTTGAAAGCAGACCCGGAGACGTAGTCCATCAGGGAAGAACTTCGTAATCAATCTTGCTATCTAGTATAACTGTGTTTTTACTGTTTGCACTTCTGGTTTGCATCTTACTTATGGTTTATCAGTTGTCGTAAAGTGTTCTCCTCAAGCAATATTTCCTCGATTTTTGTGCTTTCAGTTATCATTCAAATCACTAATGGTTAATCAATTCTACATCAATATTTAGTTTATGGTCATTTTAGATCAGCAGGGGTCTATTTACTAAAGTATCTTGAGTCAGAAGGGTTGGAAGGCTTGCATTTGTTGTCGAATTTTAGCATTTGTTATGGTTATGACTAGTTCCTATTGGAGTTTTTTTTCCCCATAAAAATGACTAGGACAGGCTACATCAGATATGATGGACACCAAGGTGTTTATGCATGGAGTAAGAGGTGTGGTGGAATGAAGTTATATTTGATAGTAATCAAGAGATGGAGGATATAGTTGGAGATTCATGACTATCAGAGGCTGATTCATCTCATTACAGATGGTTACCACCAAACATAGAGGAGAAAATGAAGGCTATAGATTTGTGTTACCATAGTGAGACCAATGGAGTTGGAGTGCCCGGATGCAGTGACAAAGAAGAAGTTACTCCTCAGGTTGCATCTTAGGCTATCTGGGAAACTACAAGATTCCAAATACAAAATTGAAGCCACAGTTTTATGCAATTCCAACTCTTGATGAGTTATCCGCATTGAGCCATGAAAGTGTTAGAGAAGATGCAATTCTTATAGATGTCGAGAAGGATAAGAGAGTAGAAAAATTGAAGCAATTTATAATCGCATTAGTGAAGGGTTTGAGTTCAAATCCAGCATCAATGATTAAGAAAATCGCTGAAGTGGTTGGTGAGTTTTATGGGGGACCTCTTTGTGATGCAATGCCTGCTAAGAATTCACTTGAAGAGACATCCTTAGAAGATAACCAAGGACTATAAATCTTAGGGAATATTAAAAATGGGTTATGCCACCCATGGGTAATTTTATTCAAAGTCCTTGCAGATGCTGTGGGACTCAGAAGTAAACTTCTAGTGGGCCTACAACTATATGATAGGGGAATTGCATATGCAGATGCTTACAAGCACATGTCACTGTTAGTTGTATTAAATTCCACAGAGCTATTAGTTGATGTCATGCGGTCCCTTGGCCAGTTAATACCCTTCTCAATGAAAGCTCTTATCATGTACCATATTTCTGGGACAGGGGAAAGTGATTCTGCTGAGAATGATTCATGTGACTCTCCTCTAGAGCCAAATAGTCCAATGTTTCGATTTTCAGATAAAATGGGTAGTGAAAGCCTAGAGCAAGAAGAACATATCCCACAATATTTATACTTAAGGAAAGGGGATAATATTTCTACACAAGCAGGTCCATCATTTCCAAACATAAAGCTAAGGCCAGTTGCACGCATTGAGGGGAAATTAAGTCCATCCCAAAGTGAGCCAGATATTGCAAATAGTTTCTAGTGACATGGGCATAGGAAAGGAATTGTTGATCGCACAACTAGTTCCAGCCTTGAACATATTTTTTTGAGGCTTTGTGGCTGTGCTATGTTTAGTGCGCACAATTATTAATTTTGGGAAGATGTTGACGTTGTGAGTGCATCAATTCTGGACCAGTATGCACATCATATTGTTTCTATTGGAAGGATTTTGAGAGTGGCTAGGCAAAATTCAATTTACTCTCCCCACAGTAATGGTTGGAATGAAAGGAGAAGAGAAGAAAAACATGGCACATAGTTTGGTGGAGATTTTACTTGGTTAGATCATATCTAAAATTTAGAAAATCATCAAATAAGGAGAAGAAGTATGAGCATTACACCAGAAATTGGTGATGATATTGTCAGAGTTGTTCAAGCAATGAATGAGGTGATGAAGCAAGAACGCCTTTTAAAAGATGAAGACCATTATGGTGGGGAAAAAAGTGCCACTGCAGATGAGAAAGAACAAAATGTTTCTAACAATATTTCCGAATATGCAGCACACTTTGCAGTTGGTGATGAAGGAATTAGTTCTAGAGGAAGGAAGGCAGAATCCAGTTCTTCAAAAGATCTTAACAAGACCTCTCAAAGTGGTCTTTCAGTACCTTCATCTCCACAAGAATTTCAAAAAACAAGTACTTCAAAATCAATTGAGATGATTAATTCATGGAATCGAGTGTTACAATCTTCGGCTCATACATCCAAGCCTCTATTACCATTCCCAGAATGGAATATAGATTTTTCTGAGTTGAAAATGGGTGTCCGTGTTGGTATTGGTTCCTTTGGAGAAGTTTTTCGAGGCATATGGAGAGGAACATAAGTTTCAATTAAGGTCTTGCTTGAGCAAGATTTGACTGAGGAGAATATGGAAGACTTCTGCAATGAAATATCTTTGCTAAGTTGCATGCGACATCCAAATGTGATCTTATTTCTAGGATCCTATACCAATCCACCTCATCTTTCAATGGTCACTGAATATATGGAAATGGGTTCTGTATCTCACTTGATCCATACAAGTGACCAAGGAAGGAAGCCTAAATGGTGAAGAATATTGAAGATGCTAAATTTGGAACCAAAAGCTTTGAAATCAAATCATGAAAGTGATCCTATTCAAGAGGAAACTCTTCAAGATCCTATGTTAGCAGATGAACATGGAACATTGAAAAATCAAGGAAGACATCAACAATTTTTTCCATATTTATCATAAGAAAAAATCTTGGATGGTGTATCAGCTCATAATTGTGCTTTTGCAAACAAGTTACTTTTTTTCTTCAGAAATCATATTTATGTTGATGTTTCTAAATTTTCTTAGTCCTCAGAAGGCAGTTCCTTTTTTTTTTTCTACATAGAACATGAAGATGCATTGCATCTAGACCATTTCAATTTTATGAAGTGAATTCGATGACTTAGAGTGGTAATTAAAATTATTTTTTGTATATAATGATGTAAAGACATGGAAAATGGTTCCAGGGTTGGAGTGTTAGAGGCTAGACTACATTTTCCCACAAGTATTCTATATTTTCCTAAATGAATAAAAGAAGGTAGATGTAGCTTTGGCAGGGATTCTTGTGTCGGTATTTATTGGTATGTGTGTTTCCTTGTGATATGGTTTATATTTTACCTTCTGATCACTTTTTATTATATATTTTCATGGTGTAAACATTCTTCATGCTCAATCTGAAAGGAAAATTTTTAGAATTCACCTAGTGCTCTGATAAATTCAGCTGATCATTATATGTGTGTCATTTTCTTCCATGGAAAGTTGAATTAAACTTTGTTTGGGTGCTCAGTTTTTCATTCTACTTTTACTTCACTAATCCTACTACTACAATTAATTTGATCAATTACCAATAGGTATGCCTACCTTGCCCGTGTGTGGATTGCACCACATCCCTTATTAATTCATATCTATAATAATGCTTTGATTTTAAGTAGTCCCATCCTCTACACCCACCTTCAATAAATCAAACTTAAAGAAAACCTTTTCATTAGTATAACTAGCTGAAAACCTAGATCCTATCAGTGATTTATTTTATTGATAGGACAAGATAGTGAGAGAGCCCTCTCCAAGGCTAGGGGGCTGGAACTTAGCCTAAAAGAGTTTTTTGGTTACCCTTGTGATCCTTTTTTCATCCTAGAGGTTAATTATAGGGTGTTATCAAGGAATACATCCTAAGACTATTGCAATATAGTGTACCTCTCAAGGACTTACACATCATCAACATCCTTACCCTTGTCACTGAAAATATGAATTGAGGAAAATACACACCCTTCTTGCTATTGTGCTTAACCTACTGTAACCATCCTCACTGACAAGATTATCTTTTTTGTATTATCATCCATGCACTCAATAACCTTGTCATAACAATCTACTTTGGTCCTATGGAGGTACAACCAATCCATACCCTATCCCAATGAAGCAAATTTAGATGTTTAGATGTAGCTATATGATTCAACCCAACTGAACAAGTGATCCAGGTGGGTATTGGTGGCCACCTGCCAATTCCACTTGGACCCCCACCATTGTTTATTTTAGTTTTTCAGTTTCCTTAATTATAGCATAGTTTACTATTTTTAGCAGTTTTTTCGGGTCGTAAACTTCTGGAGCTGTTTTGAGGCCCTAAACTACATTATTTTGGCAATATACCACTAGAAATGTTTTGTTGAAAATCAACTTTTTTGTCATATCCCTCAGAGAGATATTTCCAATAGGTTATCATGTGCATCAAACAGAGATAATGTGACCATGTCACCACCCTGGGAAGTTGGTTGTCCAACTCACCCCAACGGGGCCCATAAACTCTTGGCGTTACATCTCCCCAGGTTAGGTTTTTGGTTGTTTAGGGTTTCCTCTTATTGTTCAATAATAAAAAGGCCCTTTAGCCTCATTGTAATGAAGTTCAGAGGCATGTAGATGCCACATCTCTTCTTAGAGATAAGCTACCATCCCCCGAGCTAGTCTTATTTCCATTTTGTTTGTAAGCATATTTCAGTATTTGATATTATGAAATGAAGTGTTATTTCTACTGCATATTTGTATTTATGGTTATATATGTAATTTTTTGTGTTCTTGTTTAAATCCGGACCAGTGGTATCAAAGGGGTCTGCTCTTTCTCTTTTTTTCTTTGCATGTCCCCAATGAGGTCAGCATATAAGGAGTTAGGGCTTGAACTGGTTGAACCTTTGCAAGACCAGCTTCGCAAATCTCGACGGCCTCCCATGGCGAATGAAAATAAAGATGAGGGGGCAGGAGATTCTATCAAAATATTGCTCAAGGAAGCCCTTGAGTGACAAAGGAACGCGATGATGGACAACTTTGCCCAGATCCTTCAATGGCTACCCAGGGGCGATGCATCTACTTCTGGGAGCTACTCTGGAAGCACCACACCCATTAAGGTACAAGTTAACTTTGAAATTCCCATATTTGAGGGTCAAATAGATGTAGACATTGTAGATAAATGGTTAAATCTACTAGAAGGATATTTTTCCGTTCATGATTTTTCCAGCCGTGAAAATATCACCTTTATACTTCTCAAAGCAACTCCCCACGTCAAGGACTGGTGGAAAACATATTGTGAGTAGAAGGATGAAAGTACAAACTCACTGTTTTCAGTCGCACCCACTTGGAACTCATTCTGAGATGCCATCAAGGAGAAGTACTACCCTGTCAGGAGCTATGAGGATAAATACATAAAGTGGACAACACTGCGACAGGGAAGGGACCAAGATGTGCCATAGTTTACCAATGTTTTTCATACCCTTCAAACAATATTGGGTATCAAGGATTCTAAGAAGCATTTGGTTCTGAAGTACCTTGGCTGCCTATACAAGTACATCCAAGACGATATGGAATTCCTAGAAATATCCTCGCTCAACACGACATACCAATAGGCGGTCAAGATCAAGCAAAATTTTAAACAAAATAAGTGAGACTTTGGATCTCCGAATCTGAAGCAAGGGAAAGGTGCCCCCAAACCGTAGAAAAAAGGACAAAGCCAAGGTGGGGTGGCCTAGGACAACCCACCAAATCCACAAGCAAAGAAGAATGTCATGAAGCTGGAGAAGGACATGAGAAAGTGGTGTGAGTTCAATAATAGCTCCACTCACAACACAGGTGAGTGTTGGGCCAAGCAGTCTCTGGCAGCTGAGCTAAAGGATTTGGAATCAAATGCATGTTATGACTCTAAGTTAGAACCTAACAAGGGGAATGAAAAAGGGAAGCAGATTATCAATGCGGAGCCCAATGCCATTGTTGACACCACGAAGATCCAGAAGGAGGAACCCCGAAGATCCAGAGAAGGAGGAGCACCTCTTCCACTCTAAGATGTGGGTAAAGGGTTCCCTGCTATAGTTCATTGTCAACAGCAGGAGCCAAAAGAACCTTGTTTCAGCAGAGGTTGTAAAGCAGCTGGGCTTACCGACCACAACACATCCACAACCATACACCATCAGGTGGCTTCACCAAGGATGTGATCTTCACATGAGTTAGCAGTGTCACCTTCCATACAACATCAAGCCCTTCACAGATGAGGTATTATGTGACATTGCTCCCCTTGATGTTTGTGATGTATTATTAGGCCAACCATACTTATGGAAGCAACATGCTATGTATGAGTCAAGGCCTTGTGCTGTTATTGTTACTTTGGAAAATAAGTTGTACATGATACCAGACAAGGATAATTTTAGGGGCGAATGTTCGCCCTTTGGCGAAATTAAGGGGTTTTAGATTTTTAGTGGGCGAATATTTTGTATCATAGTACATTTTTACAAATCACCTCAAATAGCCCACCTTATTTTAAGGGAGAGGGTAAAAAAGGTAAATTTAGCCCTTGAAATTAGGACTTCCAACCTTCCATTCCCCCATTTTCAAGAATAGGTTTTATTTAAGTGAATCCTATGGGCCAAATACCATATTTATAAAAGAGGTATGGTAAATTAATAAAAATATAAATAAATGAGAGGTATGGTAAATAAATAAAACATTTTTTATATTTACTCCATAAGTCACCTTATATACATGTAACGGTGTAAACAAATAAAAATATAAGTAAAGTGGAGGTATGGTAAATAAATAAAACATCTTTTTATACTTACTCAAACGGTATGGTAAATAAATAAAAATATAAATAAACTAGACTTATCGTAAATAAATAAAACCTCTTTTTATATTTAGTCCATAACCCTCGTTCTATTTATGAAGGCTCAAGAAAGAGGTTTTATTTAAGTGAATCCTATGGGCCAAATACCATATTTGTAAAAGAGGTATGGTAAATTAATAAAAATATAAATAAACAAGAGGTATGGTAAACAAATAAAACATTTTTTTATATTTACTCCATAAGTCACCTTATATTTACTAACACTCAAAAAATGGGTTATATTTAGGTGAAACCTATGGCCAAAATACTATGGGACAAATACCATGGACTAGATTGTTATTAATACCATGCAAAAAACCATTATTAACCCTAATATTAGAATTAATAAAAATAAAAAATGGCACATGGTATTGACCCATGGTATTCACCAAAATGGCACATGGTATTGACCCATGGTATTCACCTGGAATGTAGCCTATTTAAATGGGGGAATTAAACTAGCATGTAGCCTATGCTAAGATTCACTAGTACTTTACAAAGTTTTATTATTTAGTGAAAGACTCGCCAAGATATTACAAGATTTTATAATTGAGTAATATTCGCCATGCCTGGTGAGATATTCGCCAAAAAATTATATATACATATTATATTATTGATAAAATCGCCTTCCATTTTTCCTATATACCATGGAGATTCGCCCATTTATTATATTTATAAATTTAGGGGGGGTTCTTAAAATTTTCCCTGATACCAGAGGTGGCACTACCTACCGCCATGTCTTTGGTTACTACAAAATAATGCAGTAAGCTCATTTCCAAAACCGGGAATTCTCTTTTCTTGATTATACGCCCTCAGGGAAAGAAGAAGATGGTGGCCATGACCTCCAGATAAGGTCCCTCTGCACGGCAACAACAGATGGACAAGGTTGTGGAGGAGTACGAGGACATCTTCACCTCCCCCACAGGGGTGCCTCTGCACTGTCAGGTCAAGCACTCCATCAATCTAACCCTAGGTGCATCACTGCCCAATGGACTAATCTATCAGCGCTCCATTCTGGAGAACAAAGAAATCAAGAGGTAGATTTAGGAGCTTCTGCAAAAAGGTCACATCCGTCCGAGTTCATCACCATATGGGAGCCCGATCGTGTTGGTACAGAAGAAGGATGGGACTTGGAGACTTTGTATTGACTACCGGGAATTGAACAAGATCACTGTTTGGAATAGGTACCCAATCCCATGGATTGATGACCTTATAGACCAACTGAAGGGGGGAAAATATTTTAGCAAGATTGACTTGAAGTCTGGCTATCACCAGGTACCAATCAAACCCTCCGAGGTGTGGAAGACTACCTTCAAAGCCAAGGAGGGCCTTTCGAATGGTTGATTATGCCTTTTGGGTTGACGAATGCTTTTGCAACCTTCATGAGGCTAATGGATGACATCTTGTGGCCATTCACCAACTCATTTGTAGTGGTATACTTGGATGACATCCTGATCTTCAGCCAGAGTTGGGAAGAGCACCTCCACCACATCCGACATGTTCTCCAAACACTGCGGCAACACAAGTTGTGTGCTAATTTAGAGAAATGCACTTTTGGCATCACCCAAGTTCAATATTTGGGATACATTATTGATGAACGAGGGGTGCATGTGGATCCAGCCAAGATCCAAGTCATTCGGGATTGTCCAGCCCTAACAACTCTAACAAAGCTCCGTAACTTTCTAGGTCTTGCCAATTTCTATTACATGTTCATGTTGGGATTCTCTCATATCACTTGGCCCTTGAGTCAAGTCATCAAGGGAGGAGCGAAAACAAAATTATTTCGGTTTGAATCTCAATAGAGGTCATTCGCAGAGTTGAAACATCACCTCTGCTCTGCACCAGTGCTCACTTTAGTAGACTTGAAACAACCATTTGATATCGAGACAGATGCCTCTGACTATGCTATTGGGGCAGTCCTTACTCAACAAGGGCATCCAGTGGCATATCACAGTGAGACACTTTCAGACACAATCCGGAAGTATCCCACTTATGACAAAGAGATGTATTCCATTGTGTAGGCTTGCCAACAATGGAAGCATTACATTTTAGGGAAGGAAACGGTCATCCACATAGACCATCGACCCCTACAGTTCATACAGATGCAAGGGAAGTTGCAGAATGATCGCCATCAAAAGTGGTCCACATACCTGCAGCAGTTCCATTTGAATATCAAGTATAAGAAGGGTAGCACCAATAATGTTGTAGACTGCCTCAGCTGACCACCGATCATGGCGTTAACCACCATGCTCAACTCTTGTGGGAACGAGACTTCTAATTGGCCACTTCTCTACAAAAGTGACCCAGAGTTTGGCCACACATACCAGATTCTCTTGGAGGGTCAACAAGTTCTAGATTTTCACCTCTGGGATGCCCTCCTATGCCACTTGGGACAACTTTGTGTTTCTTCAAGTAAGTGAGCCAAGATGATTTGGGAAGCACACTACAGTCAGGCTGCTGGGAATTTCAGGGTCGAGAAAATAGTGGCAGTACTATAGAAATATTTCTACTGGCCGAATCTTCGACAGGATGTCAGGAAGTACATCAGATCCTACTCTGCTTGTGTCACTACCAAACCAAGCATCAAGAAGCAAGGCCTCTATACTCCACTGCCTACCCCTAGTCGACCTTGGGAATCCTGTACATTTTAACCCCATACAGAAATTACCTACACACGAATTCTAAAACACGGAAAATAAACAATGCGAGAGCATAACACATAAAACACATATACACAGAGATTTTCCCCTGGATCCCAAAACCAGGCCTACCAACTTGATTTTTCATTATGTTCCTTTGAATGTTACAGTACATATTTATACATGTCAAAGCATCCAATACCATGGACCGAAAACCACCACGTCCAAAACCATGGACCAAAAACCATCGCGTCCAAAACCATGTGTGAAAACGATAGGTAGGTCTGCCCAACCTAATATAGGGTCCACAAAAATTTTCCCCAGTGCGTTGCCCTAGACCCCGTAGAGGGGGCCTACCTGCCCCCCTCAAACTCCCTATGATCCCCCTGCCGCGCAATCGACGCAACGAAGGCGGGGCTCCACCCACCCCCCCCCCCCCCCCCAACCCCCCAGTTAACTATGAGGGATAGTTGTGGAAAGAATATAACACAACCCAACATTCTCCCACTTCTTGTTTTATTTCCACAGGAAAGCTTAGTCATTCATCCAGCCTTGAAATGTCGATTGTTTCTCTACACCAACAGAACTTCTCAGAGCTCACAGATTTTTTCAATGCATCTACAGTATTCTCCAAAGTGTCAACCTTTACCAGCAACACCTTTTTTTCTTCTATCATATCCCTCACAAAGTGATACTGAACATCAATGTGATTTGTCTTTGAATGGTAAGCAGGGTTCTTTTCCAAGAAAATTGCACTTTGGCTGTCACAGTCTATCCTTATAGCTCCTTGTACTAACCCCATACTTGAATACAATCTCTGCAACCAAATTGCTTCCTTGCTTGCATTAGTGGCTACCATATATTCTGTCTCTGTAGTTGATAGTGCCACTACACATTGTTTCTTACTCATCCAACTAACTGCACCTCCAAATAGGTTAAACACATACCCACTTGTAGATATTCTCTAATCCATATCTCCAACCCAATTTGCACCAACAAAGCCATGAATATCCAAAACTTTGTCCAATCCTGGTCTTCCTTGGTAGCACAAACCATAATCACTAGTGCCACACAAATACCAAACCTGCTTCTTTGCTATCCAATGCTTCTTCCGTGTTTTTGATATAAACCTACTCAATACTCCCATTGCATGTGAAATGTCTGGTCTAGTACAGACCATCGCATACATCAGGCTACCGTATGCACTTGCGTATGGAACACGGGACATGTCCTCTTCCTCTTCTTGTGTCTTGGGACACTGTTCAGTAGATAACTTTACACCTACAGGAATAGGAACCTTCACTGGTTTACTCTCATGCATATTAAACCTCTACAATATTGTCTCAACATACTTCCTCTGGTTTAACTAGAGCTTCCTCTTTGCCCGATCTCTTTTAATTTCCATGCCCAAAATATATTTTGCAGCGCCAAGATCTTTCATATCGAATTTGGAGGACAATTGGGTCTTCAAATCCTGGATAATTTCTTTGTCATTTCCAACCAACAACATGTAATCCACATACAAGACCACATAAATAACATGGTCACCAATTAATTTAAAATACACATAGTGATCTGCTTTACTTCTGGTGAAGCCAATTCCCCGTATAAATGTATCAAATTTTTCATACCACATCCTTGGTGATTGTTTTAGCCCAAACAGAGAGTTCTTTAACTTGCATACCAGTTCCTTCTTACCCTTTACCACAAAGCCTTCAGGTTGATTCATGTAGATCTCTTCTTCCAGATCCCCATGGAGAAATGTTGTCTTCACATCCATCTGTTCTACCTCAATATCAAAAGCAGCAACAATAGATAAAAGTAATCTAATAAAAGCTATCTTGGCAACAGGGGAAAAAATATCACCAAAATCAATTCCCGGTACCTGGAAATAACCTGTTGCTACCAACTGAGCTTTGTATTTCTCCACCTTTCCTTCTGCATTTGTCTTCTTCTTGAACACCCATTTGCTGCCAATGGTTTTCCTTCCAGCCAGCAACTCCACCATATCCCAAGCCTCATTTTTGTGCAAAGATGCCATTTCATCAACCATGACCTCTTTCTAGAGTTTTTCATCCTCTGAATATACTGCTTCCTTCACAGTTCTAGGATCATCATCAGTAATAGATAAATCAAAATTTGAACATAAAGAAAATGGACTATACCTTTCTAGTTGCCTTCTTTCTCGAACTGATCTTCTCACAACCGGAGTTTTTGGCTCTTCATCTTCTGATTCCTCTTCTGATGTAGAGTTTGATTCTTCCTCCTTTAGCTCAAACTCTATCTTCTCAGGTTCCTTTGATGGGAATTCATGTTTAATAACATTTTTCACCTCTCTGAACACCACATATCAGTTGTACATAACCTTCCTTATTACTGGGTTCCAAAGCTTATAACCCTTTAAACCATCCTTATACCCAATAAAGATGCACTTTTTAAATTTACTATCCAACATTGTTCTTTTCTCCTTTGTAATATGTACATATGCATAACATCCAAATACCCTCAAATGTGAAGGAGAGGGTTTCTTACCATTCCATACCTCTTGTGGAGTCTTATCCTCCAACATTGATGAAGGTGATCTGTTGACCATGTAACATGCTATCTCCACCGCATCTGCCCAAATTCCTGTCCTAACCCAGCACCACTAAGCATTCTTGTTTCTCTTTCCATCAATGTCTTGTTCATTCTTTTGCAACTCCATTTTGATCAAGTGTGAGTGGAGTAGTCTTCTTCCATGCTATACCGCACTTCTTATAGAATTCTTCAAATTCCTTATTGCAAAACTCTCCACCGTTATATGTCCTCAACACCTTTATCTTTTTCTCTGGCTGGTTTTCCACTAGAGCCTTAAATTCTTTAAACCTGTCAAAGACTTCAGGTTTCTTCTTAAGGAAATATATCCATGTATTCCTTGATAAGTCATCTATAAATGATACATAGTACATAGAATTACCCAGTGATGGAACCTTCACAGGTCCAAACACATCACTATGCACAAGCTCTAATATCTATTTCACCCTTTTACCACTAGAGAGGAAACTCACTCGATTCTGCTTCCCATATACAAAATTTTCACAGAAATCAAAACCCAGAGAGCTATTAGTCATACCTTCTACCATACCTTTACCATGAAGTATTCGAAGGCCCTTCTCTCCAATATGTCCAAGCCTTTGATGCCATAGCATGGTCTTTTCTCCAAAGACCACTAGATTTTCTGCTCCACTTTCAGGAACCACATAACTGCTGGATCCATAAATAACAGTGATACCTTGCAGCTTATACAGAGTTCCAATCCGAACTCCCTACATCAATACCAGTGCTCCCCAAACCTTCTTGTAGGTATCTTTCTTGAACACTATTTTTACACCTGCATCATCCAACTTGCTTATAGAAATTAGATTTCTGGTCAATGCAGGAATATGAAAAACACCCGAAAGTGTTTTAACCCTTCCACCTTGCAACTTCAACATTACTTTTCCACAACCAATGATTCTAGCCTTCCTATCATCCCCTAAGAAGACATCACCACCATCATATTTCTCATACTCGTAGAACCACTCTCTATGGGGAGTGAAGTGAAAGGATGCACTTGAGTCAATCAACCATGCCTCATGATCTACATGTGTACATGAATAATCCAAGTACACATCCCCAACTTCATCTGAGGTGGTTTGCGCCTCTACAGAAGCAGCATCATCAGATTCCTTTCCTTTGTCAGGAGCTTTAGATTTACAGTCCCTTTGTAGTGCCCTTCCTTTCTACATTTCGAGCACACCACCTTTACAGATTTTCCTCAAGATTTAGATCTCCCTCTAGATTTAGATCTCCCACTCGATGACTTATTTTTGTTTCTATTCTGGGACTATCCTCATACAGACAAGGCATCACCATTCTAGCTCTCCATATTTTTCTGTCTCATCTCCTCCGTCAACAAGGATGAGAATATTTCATCAAACTCCAAGGTAGTTGCAGTGCTACCTATTGCAATAACCAGACTATCCAACGAATCTGGTAGAGAACACAACAAGCTGATGCACTTATCTTCATATGAAATTTTAATATCAATAGATAATAATTGACTTACCACAGTATTAAATGCATTCAGATGCTCTGTCATGAAGTCTGCATCTTTCATCCTTAGGTTATATAGCTTTTTCATAGGAACAATTTATTCACCAGAGACTTAGATTGGTACAAAGTCCCTAACTTGTCCCACAAAGCCTTAGCCATAACCTCCCCTAATACATTCAACAATATTGAATCTAAGACACACAATCGTATTGTGCTCTTTTCCTTATGATCCAACTTCTTTCATTCTTCATTAGACACTCCCGTTGGTTTAGTACCCGGATCTACTGTGATCCACTGATCTTTATCCACCAATAGATCCTCGATTTTGAGTTTCCAAACACAAAACTCTGACCATTAAATTTCTTGATCTCTATCTTTATACTGCTCACCATCTTCTTTCACCACCAGAATCGATCCCGCAGATCTCTCACTGAACAGGGTCTACCACAGGCCCGAGCAAAATCCCTCAGCAGCAAAGGCATCTCCTTGAAGCCAAAAAAGTTATGATACCAAATGTAGGTTTTAACCCCATACATAAATTACTTGCATATGAATTCTAAAACATAGTAAATAAACAATGCAAGAGCATAACACATAAAACACATATACAAAAGGATTTTCCCTTGAATCCCAAAACTAGGACTACCAGCTTTATTTTTCTTTATGTTCCTTTGAATGTTACAATACATATTTATACATGCCGAAGCATCCAATACCATGGACTAAAAACCACCACATCCAAAACCATGGACCGAAAACCATCGCATCTAAAACCATGTATGAAAACCATACACAAAACCATAGGTAGGTCTACCCAACCTAATATAAGGTTCAAAAAAGTTTCCCCCCAGGCCACTGCCCCGAACCTCGTAGAGGGGGGCTACCCACCCCCCTCAAACCCCTTGTTACCCCCCTGTTGCGCAATTGATGCAGCGAAGGAGAGGCTCCACCCCCCCTCTAACACCTCGGTTAACTACGTGGGATAGTCATGGAAAGAATATAACAAAACCCAACAAATCCATTTCCATGGATTACATGTTGAGCCTTCCTTGTACTAAGCATGGCAACAACTATGTTTTTTGTGGCCGTTGACAGATACTCGAACATGGCCATTCTGACGACCTGCAAGAAGAATATCACATCAAAAGCCACTGCTAAACTCTTCTTTCAATGAGTGTGGGTACACTTTGGGATCTCATAGTCTATCATCTCAGATTCGGATAGTAGGTTCCTCAGTACATTTTGGTCCAATCTTTGGTCGATGATAGACACCAAGTTGACTAAGTCCACAACTTTCCACCGCCAAACCGCTGGCCAAACAAAGGTTGTCAACAGGATGATTGTACACATTTTGTGCATGTACAACTCAAAGCATCCACACACATGGGATGAGAGCCTTACCTATGTCCAGCACAACTATAACCGGGCTCTCCACAGCTCGACTGGCCACAACCCTTTTCGGGTGGGCTTGGATTCTAGCCACTATGTCTCATTGATGTGGCCATACCATTTGCAGCTACTCAGGCAGATTCGTCTCATGTCAAGTTGGAAGCCAATAAGGCAAACATCTTCATTAAGCACATCCAACATATCACCCAGCAGGTCCATGACATTCTAGAGAAATCGAATTCCAAGTACAAGCAGCAACATGATCAACATTGGGTGCCACACAAGTTTCGGGTGGGTGACAAAGTCTGGTTGCATTTGTAGAAGGAACACCTTACCAAAGCCTATCTTAAACTCATACCACTCTGATATGGTCCTAACACCATTACCAAGGTTGTGGGTGACAATTCATTTGAGCTCAAAATTCCCCCATTCCATGGCCTACACCTAGTGCTCAATGTGGAGAGCCTTCGACCATACTTCCCACCATTGTTGGACATGTTGGACATTGTAGAACAACTCACACCTACAGAGTTAAATCCAGATTGCATGGAGCAAGCCACAACTGATCAGATCATGGACACATAGATCAAGAACACTCACCAGCAGAAGATCCAACTGTATCGAGTTTTCAAAGAAAGCCAACTCGTCACCAGGGCAAGTGGCTCACTAGGGACCAAGTTCAATAGTAGTTTCCTCATCTCATGGAGGAACTCAACCCAATGGGGACCGTTGCTTTATAAGGGGGGAGGAATGATCCAGTTGGATGTTGGTGGCCACCCACCAATTCCACTTGGACCCCCACCATTGTTTCTTTCAGTTTCCTTAATTGTAGCATAATTTACTATTTTTAGCAGTTTTTTGGGTCCTAAACTTTCGAAGCCGTTTTGAGGCCCTAAACGACCTTTTTTGGCAATCGACCATCAATGATTTTCTGTCTAAAATTGTCTTTTCCATCATATTCCTTGAAGAGATATTTCCAACAAGATATCATGAGTGTCAAATGGAGATAATATGACCAAGTCACGACCCCTGGAAGTTGGTTGTCCAACTCACCCCAACGGGGCCCATAAACTCTTGGTGTTACATCTCCTCAAGTTAGGATTTTTGGTTGTTTAGGATTTTCTCTTATTTTTAAATAATAAAAGGACCCTTGAGCTTCATTGTAAAGGAGTTCAGAGGTATGTAGCCGCCACATCTCTTCTTAGATATAAGCTACCATCGCCCAAGCTAGTCTTATTTCCATTCTGTTTGTAAGCATATTTCAGTATTTGATATTAATGAAATGAAGTGTTATTTCTGCTACATCTTTGTATTTATGGTTATATTTGTAATTTGATTCATTCCTGTTTAAATATGGATCAGTGGTATCAGAGGGGTCTGCTCTTTCTCTATTTTTCTTTGCATGTTCCCAACGAGGTCGGGATATAAGGAGTTAGGGCTTGAACTAGTCGAACCTTTGCAAACCAGCCTCACAAATCTTGATGATCTCCCATGGTGGATGAAATGAAAGACGAGGGGGCAGTAGATCCTATCAAAATCTTGCTTGAGGAAACCCTCGAGTGACAAAGGAACACGATGATGGACAACTTTTCCCAAATCCTTTAGCGGCTACCTAGGGGTGACGCATCTACTTCCGGTAGCTACTCTGGAAGCGTCACACCCTTTAAGGTACAAGTTAACTTTGAAATTCCCATATTTGAGGGTCAGATAGATGTAGACACTGTAGATAAATGGTTAAATCTGCTAGAAGGATATTTTTCTATTCATGATTTTTCTGGCTATGAAAATATCACCTTTACACTTCTAAAAGTAGCCCCCCACATCAAGGACTAGTGGGAAACCTACTGTGAGTAGAAGGATGAAAGTAAGAACTTCCTCTAAAACTTTTTTGGGCTTCCTTAGTAGCTATAAGACCCCCAGGAGCTAAACAACCACTGCAGGTTCCCTAGCCCTCAACTTGGCATCTTTTTCACTAACCTAGACTTCCTGTAACCTACACAATAGGGCAAGCTAGTGACTGTGAACCTCTATTCGCATGGATAACCTTAAATTCTAGTGACTACAACCCAGATTTCCCAATTATGAGGATGCAACCTCAGAATTTGAGCCACCTTTTAAGGGCGCGACTCCCAACCACTACCTATAACTTAATGAGACTTTTTAGAATAATATATAACATCGAGAAAAGTCCATTCATACAAAAATTATTCAATAACTTGACCTAACTAGGCCTAACCATGAAATTGATTTCGACAAACATATGGTGAACATGAAATATAAAGGTCATGTATGCATATCTAAACATAGGGGCCTGAAACTTATCTAAGATTCATTAAGAAAGTATAATTCCCTCTCTTAATAGCTACAATAAAAAAAAAATTATCACATGCATTTATCAACCAATGAAACACATATCAATTCATGAATAGGCCATAACTAGAGTATATAACATATACGTGCTTATAACCAACAAATAATCATCATAATGACCATGACATACCAAGCATCAAATCATTATATTTTTTAGTACAATTGATTCATATGTTTGTATAGAGAAATAACTCTCACTAAATGATACAAATGCCAACCAAGTCAAGGACTTCCACGTGCCACCCAACCATAGATTGGCCTGAACCAAATCTTTCTTTTAGCCAATCACTATCGTGTCATATTCGAAGCATGAATGTGGGATCTCATGGGATAAACCAAGACATAAACAAACAAGGGAATCCAGAGGTTAAACCACCTTCGTCCTCATGCTATAGTGATCTCATTTAAATTGGTCCCGAGATCACAAAACCAAACCAAGATTGGATTCCTCAGAATGGCTTCACTATCCCTTGAGGAATTTTCCTGTCTCCATAGAGGTATTGAGGGATTCTCAGAGAAAACCATCTCCACCCCCAAACCTTGGGATTTTCCTAAGACCTTGGAATAATTTTCCCATGACCTTGGTAATATTTTTCCTTTATTAACTTTATTACATGAAATTTTATCCCGTCGCTATTACAGAACCATCCCCTTTAGGGAAACATTGCCCTTGGTGTTTAATGACAACTACAACCAACAAGACCACTGAAAAAAAAAATATTACCCGTGGAGCTTTATAACATAGCTTGATGTGGTATCTACAATGAACAACATGCTCAAAATAAAAAAATCATGAAAAACATCACAACATGAAAACCATACTGCTTATTGGGGCTTTATAACATAGTTCATTACGGTATTTACAATAAAAACCATACATAAATATGTACATATATCAAAAAGTCATTTTCCTCCACCGGAAAATAATTAAGCATACATAGCCCAAATCTGATCAACCATCTCCCATGAGGCTTCATCGGGCCCAAAGTGCTTCCACTATAGTTTAACTTGCTCAATTGCTTGGTTTTCTAGCATGATCTGTTTCCACTACAATATGCATTAACGTTCTGGTTGGAATTTGCCTTCTAGCGCAACCTGCAATACAAACTAATCAATCACATGACAAACATCTTTCACATATTCTTTAAGCAATGAAAGATGGAAAACATCATGGAATTTCACTATCAGAGGTATTACAAGTTTGTAGGTCACTGGTCCAATCCTCTCATGGATATTGAAAGGCCTGCAATACCAAGGTGCCAACTTGGCACATGATCCAATCCACAAGCAGCTCTTCTTGGGCTTGATGTGTAAGTACACATGCTCACCAAATAGAAACTCCTTAAATGTCCTGTGTTGATTTGTACAAATCTTTTGTTTATCCTATGTTTTCGTTAGATTCTTCTTGATAACCTACATTTCATGTTCCATTTCCTCCAACATGTCCAGCCCTATCAACAGCATGTTCACTGGATCACTCTAGCTGATGGGAGTATTACAACTCTGACCATAAGGTGCCTCAAATAGGCTCATCCTTAGTGACTCTTGATAACAGTTTTTGTAAGAAAACCCAACTATTGGAAGATACTCCTCCCACCTCCTCTACTATTGCATAACATACATTCTCAACATGTCCTCCAGTTTCCTATTGACCCCCTCTATCTTTCCATCATTTAGTGGATGATAAGTTGTACTAAAGGCCAAATCTGTATGCAAACCTACAAATAAATCCTTCCAAAACTTGGAAGTGAACTTGGCATCTTTTTCTGACACAATATTCTTAGGTATACCATGCCATCTCATTATCTCTCTGATGAAGATCTAAGATACCTTGCTAGATGAATTAGTAGTCTTCACTAGAATGAAGTGAGCTACTGTGCCCAACCTATCAACCACAACCATGATGAAATCATGCTACTTCGATGTCCTTGGAAAACCTGTAATGAAATCCATGGAAATGACCTCCCATTTCCACTCTAGAATCAGACTAGGCTGTAACAAACTAGTTGGGTTCTTGCACTCATCTTTCACCGACTGACAGTCTAGATATCTAGAAAAAAACTTTGCAACTTCTTTCTTCAAACTTGGCCAATAGTATAACTTCTTCACAACTATCAACATATTATGATCTCCCAAGTGACCTGAATATGGTCTGACATGAAGCTCCCTCAAGATAAGTTTTTTGCGCTCATTGTCATCCAACACATAGATCATGTCCCTAAATCTCACCAAGCCATCTGACATCAGATGATAATCAATATCCTGAACACTTGTAATGTGTTGTAACCTATGATTAAGTTTATGATATGTGTCATCATGCTTCCTTGCCTACAAGACCAGCTCCACCAAATCTGTCCCATAAAATATCATAACTTCAACATGGTTTACCTGCACTCTTATACTGAGAGCATCTGTAACCCTGTTCTCCTTTCCTTCAATGTATCTGATCTCAAAGTAAAACTGACTAAGGTATCCAACCACCTAGCATACCTCACATTCAGATTAGGTTGGTCAAATAGATACCTCATTCCACTATGGTCACTCATCAAAATAAATATCCTACCAAGAAGATAATGCCTCCACATCTTCAAGGCACGAATAATAGCTTCCAACTCAAGATCATGAGTCACATAGTTATGTTTGTGCTAATTTATCTTTCTCAAATCATATCACACCACCTATCCCTCCTGCATCAAGACTCCATGAATTCCTCTCTTGAAATTATCTGTACACACCATGAACTCTTTATCTGGATCTGCAATCTTTAAAACTAGAGCATTTTTCAGCAAATAATTCAACTACTCAAAACTAGCTGCACATTCCTCTGTCCATTAAAATTTATTTCCTTTCCTCTCCAATGATGTAATAGGATAGACAGTCTGTGAGAATTTCTTCTTGGAGTGCTTCTAGTAAAATTCTAGCCCCATGAATGATTTCATTTCATCAACATTCCTAGGAGCTTCCCATTCCATGATAGCTCTTACATTTTCCTAATCCACTTTTATGGCTTCTTTGGAAACAACATGTCTCAAGTAATCTACCTGTGTCTAAAGGAAACTACATTTTATAAACTTGGTATACAACTGATGCTCTCTTATCAATCTTAATACTATTGCTAAGTGTTCTACATGATCTTCCTCATTCTTAGAATATATCAATATATCATCAATGAATATTATCACAAAATTGTCCAAGTAAGGGCAAAACAAATTATTAATCAAGCACATGAAAGTAGCTAGAGAATTAGTCAAACTGAAAGGAACCACAAAAAACTCATATTTCCCATACCTGGTCCAAAAAGCAGTATTGTAGATATCCTCTTATTTGATGTGCACCTAATGGTATCCTGATCTCAAATAAATATTTGATAACGCTGCTTCTACCTTCAACTGATCCAACAAGTCGTTGATCCTTGGCAATGGATACCTATTCTTGATCATCACCTTGTTCAACTACCAAAAATCAATACACATTCTAAGAGTACCATCCTTATTCTTCATGAACAATACCAATGCACCCCAAGGTGATACACGTATTGAAATGTATCCCTTGTCAAGCATTTCCTTCAATTGTAACCTCAATTTCACTAACTCTAGAGTGCTCATCCTCTAAGGTGCCTTTGATGTTGGTGCGGCTTTTGGTACTAACTAAATGGAAAAGTCCACTTCCATCTAGGGAGGAAAATCTGAAATAGTTGTTAGAAATACATATTGAAACTGTTGCAAGACAAGGTACCTCTCCTGGACTTCTGCATCCTCAAAATCCTTATCCTTGTCACTGGAAATATGAATTGCAAATAGTACATACCCCTTCCTTCAACTGTGCATAGTCTGCCTAGTTCTAACCATCCTCACTGATGTAGGCTTCTTCTTTCCCTGCAAGATTCTATTTTCCCCATTATCATCCAAGCACTCAATAGCCTCATCAAAACAATCTACTTTTCTCCTATGGAGGTATAACCAATCCATACCCAAAAGCATATATATGATCCCAATGGAAGCATATTTAGATGTGTTGATGTAGACATACCATTCAGCTCAAATGCACAAGCTCTTACCCAATGATGAACTCTCTTCTTAAACATAGTTACCAATCAAACGGGAATTGTTACCTCAAAACGAGTACTCTAGCCCAAAAACCCCCAAAAAACATGAAAAAACAACACAAAAATGAAAATTGTGTATTCCATAATGATGTTTTTTTAGGGTAAATTTTCTATATTTTTAAAAAATGGAAGTAAAAACCATTTTTTTTGAAAAATGGATGAAAAAAAAACAAAAAAAAATAAGAGTTGATTCTGGAATAACAAAAAAAAATCGAGTTACAATTTTGAAATTTTTTAGCAATGGAAATAAGTATAAAATATCCAGACTTTGAAAAACTGTAAAATTCCAACAATTCTCAGACATGATGTTAAAGATAAAATATCATATCTCAAATCCTGATAATTCCAACAATTTTCATTCATGTTGTTAAAGATAAAATATCATATCTCAAACCCTGATAATGACAACAATTTCCATCCATGTTGTTAAAGATAAAATATCTTGACTCTAAAAAACCCTGAAATTGTAATTGTTTTCAACCATAGCATTAAAGATAAAATATCATGACTTAGAAAAACATTAAAATCTTGACAAATTTTCAACCATGCAATTAAAACCAAAGATTATGACTACAAAAAAAATCTCAAGTTTTCAAAATATTTCAAGCATGACATTATGGAAAATTTTTATGACAAAAAACTTTAAAAATGAACACCCAAGAGTAATTTATTCTTTAAATGCTAAATATATAGCGATTTTAAAATCTTAGCCTAAGACAACTTGATACATTGCAACAAAAAATTAAAAATCAACCATCAAATTGACACGCGGTGTAGGTGAACTCGACCCATTGTAATGAAAACTTAAAAACCAACTATGAAATTGATACATTGTGGGGAGAAACTTGATTCATTATAACGAAAATTTTAAAATCAACTACCATATTGTCCATAATGGGATCGGGTTTCCAGACGACCATCAACACGAGGCGTTTAGAAAAAAAATGAAAATAAAAAACAAATGTATAAAGAAATAAAAATGAAAAATACAAAAGAAAACAAAAATTCAAATACTGAAACAAAAAAAAAATACCAAGAAAAAACAAATAAAAACATAATATAAAAGAAAACAAAAATTTTAATATTGATAAAAAAAAAAAACAATGAAAACAAAAACGCAAAAAACTAAAAAGAAAACAAAATTTAAATATTGAAAAAAAATAAAAACATAAAAACACACACAAAATAATACAAAAATAAAACAAAAATTCAAATACTAAAAAAAAAAAAATTAAAATATATATATATATATATATATGAAAAAAATAGTATAAAAAATTAAAAACAATAAAAAAAACACAAGAAAATAATACAAAAGCCACCAAAAATTATAATATAGAAAATAAATAAATAAATAAATAATAATAATAATAATAAAGAATTAAAAAAAAACTTTAAAACATGACAAAAAAATCAACTATTAAAAAAAGACAAAAAAAAAAACGAAAAAAAAAAAATGTAAAATATAAAATAAAATTAACTTATAAATATAAAAAAAATAGACAAAAAAGTAAAAAATAAAAATAAAAAATATCATAAAATAACTAAAACAAAAAAACAAAACACAAAAACAAATACAGACATAATTTAACAAAAAAAAATTAAATTAACAATTTTTTTTTAATTGAAAAAATACATAACTAAAAAATTAAAAAAACAACAACAAATTAGAAAAAGAACAATTAAACAAATAATTAAAATAAAAATCAAGACAAAACCATTATATATATATATATATATTCGGCCACCCATGGGCGGCGTTTGCCCGCGCTCGTGGCCAACCCTGCCCATGGGATGGCCAGAAATTTTTATTTATATTTTTATTTATTAATTTCTTTTAATTTTTTTTTTATTATCCTTTTAACTTCTTCTTTTTTATCTTTTTTTCTTTTTAAAAAATTTGCTTTAAATTTTAATTTTTAAATTTTTGTTTTAAATTTTTTTTTTCTTAATTTTTTTTAATTGTTTGGTTTTGATTTGATTTTTTGTTTTGTTTTTGTATTTAAATATTTTTTTTTGTTTTTTAATTTTATTTTTAATCTTTTTGTATTTTTCAATTTTTCAATTTTTTTTTCTCATTTTTTTGTTTTGATTTATTTATTTTAATTTTATCATTTTTATCATTTTTTTTAGTCTTTTAATTTAACTTCTTCTTTCTTTTTTTCTTTTTTTTCATTTTGTTTGTTTGTTTGTTTAGGTTTGTTATTATTATTATTATTATTATAAGATGGTTGTATTTTATTTTTTTTAGCTTAAAGGAAATCGTTATAGATGCATTTTTTTTTGTTTAATTTTCAATTTTTTTCTTTAAATTATATGCTTTTTTGAAATATTTTCCTTTTTCTATTTATTTTTTAATATTTTTTTTTTTTTTTTTAGAATTTAATTTTGATTTTTTTTTTTTTTACATTTCTAGGATTGCTTTTTTGTTTTTTATATTTTTTTTATTATTTGAGTTTTTTTTGGCATGTTTTTTATTTTTATTTTATGTTTTATTACCAACATGAAAACCACAAACGTTTAAAAGAAATATCCACAGTTAATACATTAGAAAATTTAAAGTGTAAAAAGTAAGCTCTTTAAATAAAAAAGGTTGACGCTGCATCAACACTTTTCAAAATCAAGATGAAAATCACTAACATTTAAAAAAAATGTTCATCCTTGAAACATAAAAAGATTTGAAGTGTCAAAAATAAACTCTTTAAAAAAATGTGTTGATGCCACATCAACACTTTTCAAAATCAAGATGAAAATCTCTAACGTTTTTAAAACATGTTCATACTTGATACATAAGAAAATTTAAAGTGCTGAAAATGTGCTTAAAAAAAGTGTATTTTGCATCACCACTTTTCAAAACCAGGTGATTTTTTGCTACCTCAAAAAAATGGGTACTAGTTCATTTTCTCGTTTAATTGGTAACTATGTTCTTAGTACCTATAGCCAACTACACCAAAGAAGACTCAGCATGCACTTCTTTTCTCAAACCACACTTTTCCACAAGGCCGAGATTAACATAACTATAATTGAATCCATGGTCAAGCAAAATAGACACAACTCGATCACATAGCTTACCTTCTATTTCAATAGTGGATGCCTGGTGATCTACCTGCTTATTGTCCATAGTTGCATAAATCTGAGGATTGTTATGGGAAACATATCCAATTGTCTACACCCCTTGAGCACTATAGATCTTATGTCTTCCACCCTGGTACAATCGGTAATCCTTCTTGTGAAGATCTTTTTCCACAAATCCAATACTGAAATGGTCCCCTAACATCACCTCTATTATGATGCTCTCCAAAATGAGGTCCATGTCCCTTATCTGTTGCATTGTGCTTCTTGTAAGTAGAAACATTTGTTTCTCACCTGCAACATGGGGTCTTCCCTACTTCAGTGACCACTTCACTTTAACTTTCCCATTCCCCTTCAAATCACTCTTAGGCTTAGCTTTATGCTTTGATTGATCATAATAATGCTTCAGTTTCTTGATGGATTCCTCTTGCAACTAAGCTTCATCAAACTCAATTTGGTCTCTATATGCTATTGACAACCCACTGATGAAAATTTGAACCTTTTCTCTCTCATCCTTGAGGTACGGCACATACGTCAACAACTCCATGAACCTGCCTGTATACCCATCATCTGTCATATAACCCATTTACAACTCATAAAACTCCTTAGCTTTGTTAACGTAATATGTCTCAGATAGTTACTTCTTCTTGAAGGGTCCCATGAACTCATCCCAAATCAACTCTTCTTCTCAAATGCCTCTAACATTTTTCACATCTTCCCACGAGAAATCTTATTTCCCTTTAAGACTGAAGGTAGCTAGTTTGGCTTTCATCTTCTCTGAATAGCTATGTAATCTGATGAATTTATTCAACCCAAGAAACCATGCCTCTACATCTTTAGAATTATTCATCTGTCCATCAAATGTAGGAGGTTTGACTTTCTTGAACTCCTATGGAAAGTACTCATTCCTCTTATAGGGATGACGGTAGTGATGATGGTGATAACATCTCCTGGATGAGGAAATAGAGTGAAACCCACACATACCAGTCCTCCTATCATGTGTATCCAAGTATATGCCACCTCTTACTGTGTCACACCTATCCAACGTATATCCTGACCGAGGCCTACTACCATATGTTCCTTTAGTCTTCTCTTCTTGTTCTTAACTAATACTTTATTTTCCCTATCTCTGCAAGTCTAGAAATCTGGGAAGGATCACTGCATTGAGCTTTTCCTGCTTTTCCTAAGCCCTTGCAAGTCTTTCTTAAGCCTCAACCAACATGTCATTGTCTTCCTTGCAACTTTAGATCTCTACCCTAAAACTCCTCAATGTATTTCCTATATAAGGTGAGTACTCATCTCCTTACTACTCAATTGATCTGTAGGGAGAGTCCCCTGAACTCCAGTCCACCATTTTTCTCGTCATCTCTGATCTTGTTCCTCCTACAACCATACCATGTTAGATAAACCAAATAGACCCCATAATCAAAATCATACATCAATGACGTTCACGGGAGGCTATCTCATCTACAAAATTAGTCCACAATAACATGATACATATATATGCATAATCATATCAATATGTTGAAATCATGCATGATACACTAACTTCATGCAATGACCTCATGCATGATAACCAAAACTATGGCAATACATGCACACCAACATGCATCTAGCCCATCCGGTCCAAGTGTACTGTTTTGGGCTGAAATTGATGCATCTGTGTTTTTTTATTTACTTCTGCAAAGTTTATGTATCTTCGCTCTATAATGTGTTTTATATGAATGAATGCTTATTTACTACAAGAAACTGGTAGATCTATAATATTTATGCATGATAAGTACAAGTAAGTACCTTCACTAAGATCTGAAGGTCATTTAAATAGAGTTGTAGTAGTTATCTGTTGGAAGGATTAGATCTACGCGAAGGCAGATCTAAGTTGTAAGAACTTCAAGAAACCATCACACAGGCCTATGGATATAGAAACCTGGTTCTAGCATCCCCCAATACTTCTTTGGGTGAGACTATAGCCTGCACTACGTAGATTATTGCCAAAAGCGCCAATAGTTAGGGTTTTGTTGGTTGGCGTAGTTAAAGCTAAATGTGTGTCAAGTCCCATCAACCCAACAAATGGTTCTGTTTTTGGGACCGTGATCTATCTGAGGAATGTGTGATGTTAAATAAGTGGTTTCCTACTAAGAAAGAAATTGAAAAGTGGCTCGATCGGAAATAACACGTGTTTGCAACTTAGGAGAATAGAAATCCGCAATTATCCAAGGAACAATTGTTGAATAGATACCTGTACACAGACAAAACCAAAGCTTTTTTTTTGTTTCTTTCCCTGCAAACTACATGAGTGAATGTCTAGATTGGCAAACAGTCAGGGTATGTGGAGGCTTGATGGTCCTATTGTGTGGACACCAGAGCTGGTGAGGTGCTTGGAAGCTTCAGAAAATAATACCGTGGAGGTTGTTTATCACTTGATTGATTGTATCATAGGAGGATTTGTCACTGAGCTTGCGATTGATACATCCATCAATTATAGCAAAGCAGAGTGCAAACTTTTCAAAGGACCAAGAGGTAAGTATTTAAAATCTTTGAAAACTTGGATTAAGATGTTGTTGTGTGAAAAGCTGGTTATGTCATTACCTTGATGTTTGGAACTACGCGAAGCAGAAAACCCTTTAGAAGGAATGGAGAACCGATATCTAAATATAGTCTATTATTGGGATCCTCTTCAAGCAATGATGAAGAAACTATTCTGAATACACCATGAAGTGCACTATAGTTGGTAAGTCAAGGTATCCCAAGGATACCTAATCCATCCACTCCACCTCCACCTCTTCCTTATACACCTACACCTTCACCTCCACCTCCACCTTCATCATTCAACATGGAAAGCACAATGAAGATTCTGATATTTAAAGTGGTAGAAAGGAAAGAACCCAAGCAATTATGGTTTGTTGAAAGTGTTGTGTGGACAGCGCAGAAGATCGCCAATGATAACCCAAGTAAAGTGTAGCTGGTCACAACGTTATATGATAGGGAGTTGACTTGTTATATCAATTTCTGTCAAGATAGACCTGGCGCGACGTTGGCAGAGACTCAACAAGCATTGAATAGTAAGTTTAAGAAGCCTAAGTCCCAAGCATAGTCAGTCACATAGTTTAAGGAGATACATCATAGGGTAAACGAATCCTCATGGGATTTTGATCAGAGGCTAAAATGCCTAATCTGGCAGGCTAATATGAACATCATGGATGATCAACACAGAGACTAGTACATTGCTTCATTATTACCTCACCTAATATTACCATTATCGCAAAAGAATATAGCAATGCAAGAAGAAGTTGTATAGATCACGATAAGGTTGGAAGCCTCTCCAGTACAAGATATGAACTTTGGAGTACAATAGATTCAATTGCAATTAGAAATTCTGCACCTAGAGTTGCAGAGCCTGAAGAAGGGAAAGGAAGCCCAGCTTGAGGTTGATGCAGAAGTTTTTTGCTTGAAATGCAAGGGCCACAGTCACAATAAGGAACATTACCTGTATTATCAAAATTATCTTATTAGGGAGGGGCAGTCCCCATCAAGCAAAAAAATACTGCTAGGCCAAGCACAGGGGTAGCGCCACGATGTGTTATTTGTCAGGGTACAGGACAACATGTGACAAACAATTGTCATCTGCTACAAAAGTTTGTACAGAGCCCCCAGTAGTTGTTTTGCAATTTCTATAAATATGTAGGTCATGATGAGTGACATTGTCAAAGTTATGAATTAATGATGGATAGAACCCCTACCTATCGAAAGACGAAAAATCGGCCTCAGGATCAGAGCACGGGTTGAGCACGCGGAGGATTTCAAGGCTGTGGAAGAGGAAGAGGAGGAGGGGCTGGCAGAGGTCGTGGGCAAGTTATTTGTTATAACTATGGTGAAACTGGACATTTTGTGTGTGACTCTCAGAACCCAACACATCCATCTTGTCAGTATTGTAGACAATTCGATCATGTGATAGAAGATTGCCCTATACTTATAGCAAAGATGCAAGAAAAGAAGACACAAAGCCAACAACCTACGCAGAAAATCCAAATGATGAGCGTAGAGCCTCGCGAAGAAGACCATACTATTAATATCATAATGCGTAGTGGTATGGCCATAGGAGAAGATAAGGGAAAGAAGCCAAAAACCCAAGGATGGGTGCTACAAGGCTGCTAAAAAGGAGATCGGGTTTGACCTAAACTGAGCTAAAGAAAATTTTATGGAGGCAAAGAAGAATTTTGCTTAAGCTTCTACAACATGGAGTCAAGAGAAATTAGCTGGAAATAGTGAAGTGCAAGATGTGAATCCTTCGCTGCTAGGAACTTTTCTCAAAACCTATATGAAGTTGTTGAGAGATCAGAAGGCAGTAGAAGGGCTTCAAGAGCTAATCGACAATTGCATGGGAAAAAATAAGATTCCTACAGAATAGCGCGCTCTGAGGAAACTAGGTAAACACAAGAAACAGATTGGGCGAGAGATGAGGTTAACCGCGTAGATCGGGGAGTATGAGATGGACCAATTCATCCTAGATTTGGGTTCTAATGCGAATGTAATGCCTAAGAAGACATGGTAAAGGATGGGGAGCCATGCGCTACAATGGTATCCTATACAGCTATGCATGACCAATCAATAGAAGACCATTCCTATGGGACGCTTGTATGGAGTAACATTAGACATTGAAGGAGCAAGAGCGTTGGCTGACTTTGAGGTAATTGAAATAGTGGATGAAAACAATCCTTACCCTATGCTACTAGGAATTGATTGGGCCTTCGACATGGATACGGTGATTAATTTGAAGAAGCAAAAGATGAAATTTGAGAAGAAGGCACTTAGGGTTATTATGCCACTAGACCCTGCTAAAGGAGTGCGGTACACTGAATCGGTTCGCGACTATGAGGAGGACGATGATTTGGATCAAATCTACAAGATTACTGTGCATGATGAAGATTGGATCAATCCCACTGTAGATGGGCGAATCGCGTTGGATAGAGACAATTCCTATACCTCATGCTCAAATGAAGAGCTTGAACACTGGTAGAATAGGTTGCATGAGGTCTCTATGCTACGTTGCAATATGATGACAAAATTGCTACGGTGCGTATCTACGGAGGTAAGAAAACTCCTGCATTATGATGGCTTAAATGATGTTAATTTATTTTTGGATGAATTTGAAAAGGAAGTGCCTGAGGAACATTGATTCCAGGCACTTGAATTGGCATTGTGTAATATGCTTGCCCATTGGTGGGGTACACATAAGGAAATCTTTGCTGACTGGAAGAAATACAAGCAGATGATGAAGCTAAGGTTTGGATAGGCTAATACTTGGATGACTGACAAAAATAGCGGAAAGGATGATCTGCGGGAGTACTTGGCACAATGGACTAAAGCCTCGGGAGAAGATCCACAGCCAGAATGGGTACATGTATTCTGTCATACCCTAGGATGAACTGGTATTTGGAAACAGGGTTATGTCATGGGACAACTGAATGGGATATCTTGAGGGAAAGCTTATTATTAAATTTCGGCTTTGAGGATGGGTTTGAGTGCATTGATGAAGTGCTCCAAAATATTAAGGCCACTATATTTCAAATGCCTAAAGAGCCGGTAGAATGGGTTCAATCAGATTGGAGTACACGGCTACACCATGCATTGGAATGCTACAATGTGACTGTATAAGAAGAAGAATATGATCCACAAAAAGTCAATATTCCAGAGACTGAATGACAACACAAGGTTGAAGGACCTAAAGAAGAGAACCTTGATATATCAAAACCTTTGAAGACCAAGCAAGTAATAATTGGATCTGATGCGCAGCCTAAGTTTGCAAAGATATGAGATTATTCGGATGAAGATACATTTGATAAAGTTGTGGAGCTACTACGCGAATACCATGACTTGTTTCCTACCAAGTTCTTGGACCTGAAAGGAATAGTATGGGATCTAGGAGTGATGAAGATCACTTTAAATCCCATGAAATAGAGACCTTACTGGCTGAATCCCAAGTATAAGAAAAGGGTGTGTAAAGAGCTAGACAAAATGCTGGAAGTAGGAATTATTGAGCCAGTAGAAGAATCTGATTGGGTGAGCCCTATGGTAGTTCAAGAGAAGAAAAAAAGGGTGAAATCAGAATATGCGTAGACCTGAGGAAGCTCAATGATGCATCCATTCACGACCCATTTCCAACATCATTTACAAACGAAGTTTTGGAGAATGTTGGAGGGAATGAAGCTTATTCGTTCACTGATGGATTTTGAGGGTATCATCAAATTAATAGTGCAACGAAGGATCACAACAAGACGAACTTCGCGATGGAGTGGGGATGCTTCCAATACATAGTTATTCCATTTGGGCTGAAAAATGCGCCCACGATATTTTCAAGAGTTGTAATTGCAACGTTCAAAGAATTCATCCATAAATTCTTAAAAATGTATTTTGATGACTAGACTGTGTTTGGGGTTGTAAAACACCATGTTGCAAGTCTACGCCTCATGTTGGATACTTGTCACAGATACTAAATTGCTCTAAATTTGAATAAGTGTATATTTTGCATGCCCTATGGGATACTGTTAGGTCATGTGGTTTACAAGCATGGATTAATGGTAGACCCTACAAAGATAGCAATCATTTTTAATTTCAAAGCTCCAAAGAATGTAAAGTAGTTGCACACAACGTTGGGGCATACTGGTTACTATAGAAAGTTCATCAAATCTTATGCACAACTAACTGCGTCGATGGAGAAATTATTGAAGAAGGATGCAACCTCCTACTGGGATGAAGAGTGTCAGTGCAGTCTAGATGTGTTAGGAAAAGGTGGTGACTGCACCTATTTTAGTGTTTCCTGACTGGAAGAAAGAATTCCATGTGCATGTGGATGCCTCTTGTATTGCATTGGATGTGGTATTGACCCAACCTAGCGAAGTTGAGATCGATCACCCTATAGAATTCGCGAGCATGAAACTATCAAAGGCTAAGAAGAATTATTCAACTACAGAGCGCGAAGGATTGGCAATGGTCTACGCACTACACAAGTTTCAACATTATTTGTTATGCGTGCATTTCAAAATGTATATAGACCACTCTGCTCTCAAGTACCTGGTCAACAAGCCTATGTTGGGGGGGAAGATTTGTAGGTGGTTATTGTTGTTTCAAGAAGATGATTTTGAAGTGATTGTGAAACCTAGACAGTTGAATGTGGGAGCAGACCATCTATCTCGTATTGAGACAGGTGAAGAACCAACTAGTTTGGAAGAAGGGTTGTCAGATGCACAAGTCTTTGTTGTACAGGTCACAGATGACCACTTTGTTGATATAATTCAGTTTCTAACAACTAGAACATCCCCAAAAGGATATTATAATCTACAGAAGAAGGAGTTGGTAGTCCACGCAGCTGAATTTTCTATGATTGCAGGACACTTATATAAGATGGGTACTGATGAAATACTATGCTGATATGTTCCAGAATTTGAATGATCAAGTATCCTCGCCAAAGCACATGGAGGAGTGGTGGGAGGACACTATGCAGGCCTAGAAACCGCACAGAAGATTCGACACACAGGATTATGGTGGCCGAGGCTACATAAGGATTCTAAGGCATATTGTAGGGCATTTGATGCATGTCAGAGGATGGGAAAACCATCACGAAGGGATGAATTGCCTTTAAATCCTCAGATTTCATTACAGGTGTTTGACAAATGGGTTATTGACTTTGTGGGTCCAATATAACCACTAGGGAAAAAGATTGGGGCCCGATATATTATTACTGCGACTGAATACTTAATGAGGTGGGAAAAGGCACAACCAGTGAAATATTGTACCATTGCTACAGCTGTGAAGTTCCTATTTGAGTATGTCTTGAAAAGGTTTGGGTGTCCTAAGATACTGATGAGTGACAGGGGTATGCATTTCCTCAATGAAATTATTGTCGTGATTGTCGAAGAATTTCAGGTTTATCATCAAAAGAGTACGCCCTATTATCCTCAAGAAAATGGTACAGTTGAAGCATTCAATGGAATCTTAGAGAATGCATTGGAAAAGGTCTACAATGTGTAGAGGAATGATTATGATGTGCGCATACCAACGGTCCTATGTGCATATACAACGATGTGCAAGGAATTAACAGGTCAAACTCTATTCAGGTTGGTCTATGAGATAGAGGCTATGATCCCCATGGAGTATATTGTGTCGAGTTTGTGAATTGCAGAATTGACTAATATGGCAGACCACGAGACTATGGAGGAGAGCCTCGTGGAGTTGTTGGAATTAGAAGAAGATAGGTTCTTAGCAGGATTTCACCAACAGGTGCAAATGGAGTGATAAAAGGCATGGTATGATCGACATATTAAGTTACACACCTTCAAGGTGAATGATTTGGTCTTACTTTATGATAGTAAGTTCATGAAGCTCCCTAGGAAGTTTCAAATGCACTAACTGGGGCCCTAGGTAGTAAAGGAAATTACATATGGTGGTGTAGTTCAGCTCACGAAGCTGAATGGGGATATATTCTAGAGAAGAGTCAATTGGAGTCGATTGAAGTTATATCAAGGGGATCCTATCCCAGCATAATGACTACATGATAGGAGGATAGTCTTAGTAATCCAGGCAGCTACCAGGCAGTATGGGACTATAAACTACCCTACCTGAAGACTGAGAAAACAAAGTAATGCGGCTGCGCGAGGAAAGCCAGAAGTGCACTAGGAGGAGCTGCGCCCGGAGAGCTATGCCATGAAGGTTGGTGCCTCGTAGATGGGTCCAAAAATAGCCATTAGGTGCACTGTAGCTGATTGGATGGATAAAATCCCATTAGGGTGAGCGGGTAGGCTGCATTTATGGTGCAAATATTTGGCAATCTACTACCAAAGATGCACTTATGATAGGATTTTGGAGGGAACAATTGGATTTGAATTCGAAATTACCTATAAATCTAGCATGTTGGCCTGTAGTAGAACACTTTACCATCTAAAAATTATTTGTAATCCCTGCTGTCTAAAACCTATGAATCGAGAATATTGGGAGAAACTTGTGTCACATCTGGCATTCGCAATTTTTCCTGAGTGGAACCATGAGCTCATCCTTAAGCAAATGACTGCAGCTAATCTAGCAGAAGTTTTTGCGTTTGAATCCGTTGTGTCTGATGCCATAGGCCCTGAAATTGCATCAACAAGGGAATCTACACCATCTGTGCCTATAGAGCTGAGGTCGCCTAGGCTTAAACCATCCGTTGCTAAGGAAAAATAGAAGAAACTAAAGGCTATATTGATGAGGCAATCATTGAGGAAGAATCCTACAGAGGTTCAGCAAAAAGGGAAGATGGACAATTTAAAATGGCCATACGAACCCCTAGATTTGGACGAAGAGGAGCTTCACGACGAGGCTGAATATTTGGATGCTGAGGAGGGTCAGCCTATCACTAGGCTCCCGGAGTATATCCCTCCATGAAAGGGCAAAGCAAAGGTACCCAAGGATCTGGACTCTGGAAATTTTATGGTCTCCACACCACTATTTCCAAAGAATGTAACCTTTGAAGGCGCGTTCTTAGGGTGCATTCACACCCTCAAAATGGAAAATTGGGGTCTAGCTAATTAGGAGAAATTCCCGCACTTAGCAACAAATAAATATTTGGCGAAGATATACTATGAGGAGACTGGAGTCACATGACTAGAGACTATGAATTGGGTCATGGGGGTTGAAAAGGTCAGGTTGCTGAATATGTTGTGGGTACCACACTTTAGCCGAATCACTATCAACATAATATAGGTACACCAATTGCTTACGCTGGTGTATGATGGGTGTCTCTGGATGGGAGAGCCCATCCCCATTATAGATATGTTGATCCACCAGATCACAAGCTTTCCCTACCAACGGTTGGATCCCATTAAGGAGTTTGGAGGCAAGAGCAAAGAAAAACAAATCGCATACAAAATGAAGCACGAGTATGGCTTAGTGAAGAAGTCGCGCGGATATTCTATTGGTTACATCACTGACCAGGTGGTGCAATTTTCCGCCTAGATATTGTGTTGCAAGATTATGAGAACGTGTCGTGCAGATGAGGTATCAGTGCTAGTTATTTCATTGGCTACACAGTGTGCGAAGGGGTTGCAGTATAATTGGGCGTAGTACCTCTACAAAGAGTTCCTGTTGAATTTTCACGAAGCTCAAGACGATGGTAAGGAATTCCATTAGCATGGAGGCTTCTGGAAGATAGTTAATTCCCTCCATAGGATAGTGATTTACCAGAGGCCATGAAGTTTGTTGCGCTATGGGCAATGAAGGACCTAGAGAGAGTCATGGAGATGAAAGTGTTATGGGTCCTGGTTGAGATGGACCTGTGAACCGTGATCAACCAAAGGCCAAGGTTGTTGCCAACATTGTTTGGACAATTGGAGGCCTACGCAGAGTTCAAAGCAGAATTTCATTACATATCTATTTGGGTGAGGCGATACCCTAAGAAAGTATGGTACAAGTTACCATACATAGTAATGGATGCAGATGTACAAGAAGTCGTAGGCAAATGGACTGCTGAGTGGAGGCAACCATCAGATCTCAGTGCAGGAACAAGCACGACCTGGTAAAGTTCGTCCATGTAGGCCACAAAAACACAGAAGAAAAAGAAAGTTGTACAAGCTGCCGCTCGCGAGAAGGTAGCATAGAAACAGAAAGAGGCTGAGCGGGCAGCAGCCTGAGAGAAAGAAAAATAGGAAAGGAAGGAAGTTGTTGCTAAGGCAGCCGATGAAAAGGAGGGCACTGTGAAGGAGGCTACACAGGAAGCTAAGGAGTCTACTTCTCAACATAATGTATACAAGGAAGGGTTCAAGGAGGAAGGAGGTAGTGGTGAGGAGCAAAGAACTCCATTTAAATATACAGAAGTGGACCAAGGAGACGACTTCTGGGCAAAGGAAGAAGAAGAAGTCAAACAAGCATGCATATGTGGATCCAATGGTCCTCACTGAGGGGGTCTTGGATGAGATCAGCGACAAGGCCCAAGACACAATGACGGAGTTGTGGACATAGTTTTAGTAGTAGTACGTCTAGACGTTGGGGAACGTGCAAGAGAATCTGCGTGAGTTTCAGATTCAACTAGGTCAAATTTAGTTGACCGTCGGAAAAGTGAGTGGGATTCAAGCGAGCCTGCAACATGCCAGCACGTTGGTACTAGACACAAACATGACTCTGGACCTCATATTTTTTCTGTTACCAGAAGGATCACTGCGCATAGAGACATATGTAGCAAACATCCAGCTCACGTAGATCAAGGATGTGGGTGTCAACTTAGTCACGTTGCCTATTCAGACCCACCACAAGCTTCATCACGGGGTCTCAAATGTACTCAGGATGTGGGAGCAGAGTGTACTATCAGCCATCAGTGGTGTCAAGATGAACAATGAGCATGTTTTCGTAGAAAACGCTGAGGCGCTAAAAGAAAAGGAAGAACTGGACGTGTGAAGATAGAACATGGAGGCAGAAATTCAGAAGTTTGCTACCATAGTAAGAGAATCAAAGGATGAGGTCGCTCACATAACATTTGAATTTTGAACGAAGATCATAGAGTTGGAATTGAAATTGTAGCCAACCACTTCGCCAAAAATTGAGCAGCACAGAGTAGCCATCACAGAGAGCATGGCCACTTTGGATGTAGTAATCACAGGCTGCACACTGATCTTCGAGTAGGCCATGGAACTATCGGTGACTCTGCAAGAGGATCCAAACCTGTAGAAACTTGGCACAAATGTCTAAGAGACACAGCGGAAGTTTGATGAAATCAGGGCGACTGCGCACACCTTGGCGTCAGTCCAACACCTCACTCAATTGCAGGAAGGAAAACAATTGCAATAAAAAATTGAAGAGCTACAGAGGAAATAGGTCATTTTAAAGGAAAAAAAATACAGCCATGGATAGAGGAAGAAAGTCAGCATACTCTGTCAGTCCATGAAAATTTGAAGACACTCCAACAAACTCAAAGGAAGATGTGCCTCGCAATAGAGGGGCCGACTATAAAAAAGTTGTTATAGGAAGTGCAACAGGCTATGGTACAGGGTTTCGCTGACCTCGCAGCATTGTAGGTCAAGTTCAGTGACCTCTGCAATATGATTGAGGCACCAGCTGAGTGACTCGAGGGCGAGTCACCCAATTTCTGTTGGGGGCCTATTGGGATGGGGCCCCTGGGGTCAATTTTGTATTATTTTTTGTAGTGAATGTAAAGTCTCCGTGAAATGTGGAAAAGTAGAGAACAAAGCTAGTAGAAGTCAAAGGGGCTTTAGTCCCTTTGTTGGGTAGGTGATAGAGCTGTTTGGAGACCCTCCCATGGTCTGTGGACCATGGTATTGTAAAGCAAAGGCTATATAAAGTTGAGTCATAGCGAGTCTTAGAATATAACTTTAAGAGAAGAATCATTGTAAGATAAAGGTGCTAAGATATGAAAGGTTTGTTTCTTGTACTTAGGAAAAAGAGGAAGGCTCCTATAGCTGAGTGTGTAGAGACCTTAGTAAGTCCACAAGCTAAGTACGTGGGCCCCTGCAGCTCAGTGCGCAAGGATAAAAGGTTTGTATCTAAACGTTTACATCTAATAAATACTGGTTTGGGCCGAAATTGATGTATCTGTGTTCTTTTATTTACTTCTGAAATTTTTTATGTATCTTTGCTATGTAATCTATTTTATAGGAATGAATGCTTATCTACTATGTGGAACTAGTAGATCTGTAATATTTATGCATGATAAGTACAATTAAGTACCTTTGTGAAGATTTGAAAGTCATTTAGATAGAGTTGCAGTAGTTATCTGTCGAAAGGATTAGATCTGCATGAAGGTAGATCTAAGTTGTAAGAACTTGAGGAAACCATCACATAGTCCTCTAGATACAGAAATCTAGTTTTAACATCCCCAATACTAATTCGGGTGAGACGGTAGCCTGCACTAGACAGGTTGTTGACAAAAGGGGTAGCAGTTAGGGTTTTGTTGGTAAGCATAGTTAAAGCTCAACCTGGGTCAAGCCCCATCAAGCCAACAACCACTGCTCCCACATTTACCCACATTAACTGACCTACGAGGGTAAACATGAGTTGAGGGATACTATAACACGAATCAACCTCCTAAGTATAGTTAAGGAAGTGGAATTGATCATCTGAAACTTTGTTGAGCTTCCTCAGAAGCTAAATAACCCCTAAGAGCTAAAAAATCACCATAGGTTCCCAAGCCCTGAGCTAGGAATATTTTTCACTGACTTGGACTCCAAGTCCCCTACACAACAAGAAAATAAAATGACTTTGACCATCCAGTCGCATGGATAACCCTACCCCCTAACAATTGCAACCTATATTTCCTAGTTCTGAGCATGCGACCCTAGAATTTGGGCCACTTTTTTAGGGCCTGATTCCCAACCACTACCCAGAGCTTAATGAGATTTTCTAGAATGATATATAACATTAGTACAAATCCATTCATAAAAATCTTAATAAATAACTTGTCCTAACTAGGCCTAACTATGACAGTCATTTCAACAAACATATGGTGAACATGAAATCTACAGGTCATGAATGCATATTTGGACATATGGGCTTAAAACTTATATGAGATTCATCAAGAAGGTATAATTCCCTCTCTTAATAACTTCAATAACATTTGTTAGATCATGCATTCATCAACCAACCAAATACATATCAATTCATGAACAAGCCATGGCTAGAGTATATGATAGATCCATGGTTATAACAAGAAAATAACCATGACATAAAAACCATCAAATCATCATATTAAACATTACAATTACGTCATATATTTCATATAGAAATAACTCTCATTAAATGATACAAAATCCAACCAATTTAGGGACTTCCACAAATCACCCGACCATAGATTAGGTTGAACCAATATTTTCTTTTAGCCAATCACCCCCATTGCATATTCCAAGCATAAATGTGGGTTCTCATGGGATAAAGCAAGACATAAACAACCAAGAGAATGAAGAGGTTAAACCACCTCCCTCCTCATGCTACCGTTATCTCACCTAAACTAGTACCGAGATCACAAAATTTAAACCAAGCTTGGATGCCTTAGAATTCATTCACCATCCCTTGAGGAATTTTCTTGTCTACACCCACCTATTGAGGGCTTCCTGAAGAAAACCATATCCACCACCAACCATTGAGATTTTCCTAAGACCACCTCACCCGGATCCAAAACATTTAGGCAATCCAAATCTCAACCAAGAATGAATCCCATCACACCATGGCTATCGGGAAATGGCAAGGCAAGGATGAAACCACTAACACACCTAGAAAAACCCATGCCAATGACAACAAGAGAACCAAGTACACACATTCATGTACCATGCATTCACAAAACATCTACAAAATCACACATGCAACTTGTTACTTGCAAGTATTGTTGTTGAAGCTGCTTGATCCAATCCTTCCTTTTCTGTCCTTTGCCTTCCTTGTCCTTGATTTCCTTGTCCTTCCTTTGCTTTCTCGCTTTCTTTCTCCTCTTGGTGCTCTTCTCCTCTCTCCAACTAACTTCAAATCCAAACTAACAAATGACCCCAAACTGATGCAATGATGCCTTTTTATTATTGATGCCTCTAATTTCTTCATTTTCCCACTATTGTCCTTCAATTTGCTTCTCATGCAAACCTATGACTTTTCATCTACATTTTCTCCTATTTTCCTTTATTTTCATAGAAAAATTCCAATAATAGCCTCTTTTCCTTTTCAAAGCCTTTTCCAATGTATTTTCCATTTTCCTTAGCCATAATAAACAACAAGTGATGTCCACTATGATGTTTTTTCTCAACATTCAACTTGGAATAATTGTCCCATGACCTTGGTCTTATTTTTCCTTTATTAACTTTATTACATGAAATTTTAACCTGGGGTTGTTACACCCTAGCACCATGCACATCCTGGCATGCCTTTGTTAGGATATTTCGACACATAGGAAATAGTTAAGTATAATTTGGTCTAGTTTAGAGTTAGGTAAAGTGTGTTTCTTTACTATGTACATTTGTAACTTACAATCCAGTGGTAATGATATGTTCTAGACATGAAGTGATCCAACAGTTCATTCTCTCCTCGGTATTACTGACACTCGATCCATGGCTTAACACCCGATTAGTCCATGATCTCTATTTAAAGAGCATGGACAGTCATTTGTAAGGTAACCATTCATGAGAGAAGCTTATGTAAATTTTCATTATTTTATTAATAAATTGCCTGAAGTGGTCATGTTGGCTCAAGCTGTGGATTGTTTCCCTCTTTGAGGGTTTTAACCACGTCAAGAATACTAGTGTATTGATTTATAATCTATTTTTGAGTGGTGTCCTTTGGTGTTCTATCTGAGGAACTCACCCTATAAATTCATACATGGTATCAGAGCTATTTGAGAGTTGTATCTGTTGGTGATCCAAATCGGAAGCTGGTACAACTACATATGGTCATTGTTTCCTGGATCTACTATTTCTAACCACTTTCGGGCTGAGAGGACTACTCTATTGTTTTAGGAGCATCTATTCCAGTGAGGAACCCCTTTCGTTTCACATGAAAAGGTTTCCAGTAGCCCTAGCTACGTCATTTTTAAGATCTTGAGGTATACAGTTTTTATTTGTAGTTTTAGCTATTTATCTCTCTATTTATTTCAGTTTATTTATCTCTTTTTTTTCTATTACCAGATCTATACCTTTCATTTCTGCTATGCTCTTTGCCCCGTAACTCTGTGCGATCTGAGCGAACCAGAAACATAAAGGAAGGATTTTTCTCATGTCTATGCTCTTTTTCGCCGCACCTTAGTGTGATCTTAGAAAATTAGAAACATCGAGGAAAATATTTAGTTTTCGGCAAAAGCTAACTTCAAGGCATAAGGTTTGTTTACTTTTTGTATGTCCATGTTGGGTTGTGTGGTTTTTTGTTTTGTAGGTAAAAAGAGATTTTTCAAGTAAGCACACACTCCAAAGCTTCAATGACTAAAAAAAAAAAATCCTTCCTCCTTTCCAAAAATTACTAACCTTTTAAATGAGCTCACTTGGTCCAAAGTTACTTTATGAGAATATAAGTCTTGAGTTCAAGTCTTTCCTTTTGTTGAGTTACTTTTTCAAAAAGCACATGTAACTTATGTTCTAAAGTTACTTTATGTACAAGTGTTCTCACCCATTATAAAAAGTGAGTCACTTATAATTCTAAAGTCTCTTTATCTTTTATGTAAGCTACAATTTAGTAGGTAGCTCATAAAGTACCATTGTAAAAGTGACTTTCACTTATTTATAAAAGTGGGTCACATAATTTTTTTTTTTTAAAGTGAGCTAATTAGATTAAGTTTGGAAAGAGGGGAGTTTTTTTTAAATATAACATTATCATTCACTTCCGCACATTCACGCACTTCATCGGCATCTTCAACAACTTTTCTTCAAAAAGCCATAACTTCTTCATCCGGAAGCCGTTTTCAGAGCCGCTTTTTTTTAATCAGCCTAATTTTTCAACATCTTTCCATTGGAACACTTAGTTTCAGCATATAAAACTTTAGTTTCTATTAAAATGGAAATTCCATGCAAATTTATTCTTGATAGCACCAACTACTTCCAATGGTGCTCTTACATTGTGGATTTACTTAGAAGTAAAGGTCTTTACAGAATAGCCTCAGGCCATGAAACTAAACCTAAAGATGAAGATAAGGCGGCCAAATGGGAAAATAGGAAAGATCAAGCACATGGATTAATAGGGATGTCTATTTCTCTAGACCTTAGATTCCATATTGCAGAAATTGATACCCCTAATGAAGCAATGAAAAAGCTTACTAAAGTTTTTGGAATTAAAAATGAGATTAGAACCCATCAACTTGAAAATGAGTTTTTTACGTTGGACCCTAATAATTTTTCTTCCATTGAAGATTTTTTGTCTAAGTTCAAGACCCTTACACTTCTCTTGGAAGGTGTTAAGGTTAAGAAAGAAGATGGTAGCCTTATCTATTCCATTCTTACTAAGTTGGGACCAGCCTACTCTGTGTTTGTTTCCACCTTCCATTCTACTAGAAAAGCATTTATTTATCAAGGACAAGACTACAAGTCCCCCTATTTTGATGCCTTTTGTGATTCTCTAATAAGAGAACAAGAAAAACTCTTACATCTTGGTCTTCTTAATCTTCGAAACTCTTTTAAGAAAGCCTTAGCCGCACAGAAGCAACCAAATTCAAAGAATCCTAAGAATTAGTATCCTAAAAAGAATGGTCCTAAACCAAACAAGGCTCCTAAGAAATTTCACTCTCAAAATGAAAAATCATTTCCACAAAATGATAAGGAAAATAAAAACAAATGGAAGAAGACTGATAGACATTGCCACTTTTGTAATCAAGATGGCCACTTAGAATCAAAATTCTTTAAGAAGATGGAAGCCTTGGAAGAATCAATGAAGAAGCATAACATCCATTTGTAGCATTCTTCAACTTCAAATTCATCTTCAGGAATTGCACTTTTTGCATGTGGTTCTCAAGCATCTCGGTCTGGTTATGCACTTAATATATCTTCTTCTCGTTCTCATGAGTGGTTCATTGATTCTAGAGCTTCTTATCTCATGGCCAAAAACAAAGCCATGTTTTCTTCTTAATTAAATGATTGTAACACCAAAAATATATATGTTGGTGATGATATATCTCTTAGCGTTGTAGGGACTGGAACTATTCAACTAGACAATGGTCAATTTAATGATGTGTTATGTGTTCCAACCTTATCCTGCAACCTTCTATCTATATATCAGATAACTCATTCAGGTGAAGGTAAAATCATTGAATTTTCACCTCACGATGTTGTAATTAAGGACCTAAGAGATCCTAGACAGATTTTAGCTATTCGCATTGTTGATGATTCTACAAGGTTGTATAAGATTAACAACTTTGGGGCATCAACTCTTCCCTCGATATTTGTTGCTCATACTGATGAAGTGAGCAAACTTTGTCATGAGTAATTTGGTCACTTAAACTATCACTCCCTTCAAAATCTATGTAAAGAAAATATGGTGACAGGTATTCCTATGGTATCTTGCAGAGATGGTGTTTGTTCCAGATGTGTACTAAGAAAACATCATCGGAATAGTTTTGAAAAACATGCCTCTTGGCACGCCTCAACCCCTTTACAGCTTGTGGATAGTGATTTATGTGGTCCACTTCCAGTTGTTTCATTATCTAGTTACAAGTATTTCTTAACTTTCACTGATGATTTCTCCAAACGCACTTGGGTATACTTCTTAAAACTCAAGAGTGAAGTCTTTAACATGTTCTTGGCCTTTAACGCCTTTGTTGAGAAACAATCTGGACATCAAATTCTGAAGCTAAGATTAGATAATGGCAGAGAATATGTTAACAAAAAATTCATCAACTTTTTCACTAAGCATGGAATTCAAATGCAACATATTTTTCCATATACTCCACAACAAAATGGTGCAGCTGAAAGGAAGAATTGCACCTTAAAGGAAATGGCTAATTGTATGCTTCAATATAAAGGACTTAATCTTAATTTTTGGGCAGAAGCAATTAACTGAGCAAATTACATAGTAAATCACACTCCTACTAAGGTTTTAAAGAATATCACTCCAGAAGAAGCATGGAGCTCAATTAAACCAGATGTAAGTCACTTTCGTGTTTTGGGAAGTGAATCATGGGCCCATATTCCAGATGAGAAACATAAAGCTTTAGAACCTAAGAGTGAAAAACGTATTTTTGTTGGATATTTTGAAGATGTTAAAGGATATAGACTTATTCCACTTAAGTCCAAAAATCTTATCACTAGAAGAGATGTAAAGTTTGCTGAAAATATATAGGTCTACGAGCCTAGTTCAAGGGATGTGCCACCTCTCTCTATCCCTTCTACTTCTAAAAATATTTCTTCTTCAGATAATGACACCGAAGATGAAAATCCTCCCCCACCTTCGCAGGATCCTCCTTTAGCTCCTCAGCTTCCAAAATGGATCTGTGCTAGTCAGGATGTAGTAGGTGCTCTTGCAGGTGATCCTACAGATCAGTGACGTACAAATTCTCAGTTCGATAGAGCCTCTTCTTTATTGGCTCAAGCTTCAACGAATCATGATCTTGACACCTTTGTAGATGATTCAGACCATCCAGATTGGGATGCAACTATGAATGAATAATATCGTTCATTTTTGGAAAATGATACATGGGATCTTGTTCCTCTTCCAAAGGGAAGAAAGCTTGTTAGATGTAAATGGATTTAGAGAACCAAGTTTGGACCAGATGGAAAAGTTGATAAACATAAAGCTCGTCTTTTTGCTAAGGGCTTTTCACAAGTTGAAGGAATTGACTATATTGAAACCTTCTCCCTTGTTGACAAAATGAACTCTATCCGCCTTGTTCTTTCCCTTGCTACCTCTTTCAAATGGGAAGTCCATCAGATGGATGTTAAATTTACCTTCTTGCATGGGGACTTTCATGAAGAAATCTATATGGAACAACCTAATGATTTTATATAAACAGACTCTAGCCTTGTATGTCAGCTTAAGAAATCCCTTTATGGTCTCAAGCAAGCCCCTCAGGCTTGGTATGCCAAAATGGATAGCTTTCTTTTAGATACTGGATTTTCTAGGTGTCATTCTGACAATACTGTCTACACCAAGAAAGTGGGTAATTCTCTTAACATTCTTGTTCTTTATGTTGATGATCTTATCCTTACTGGTAGTGATCCTAACCTTATAAACCATGTGAAGTCCAGCCTTAAAAAGAAGTTTGAAATTGACAGATTTAGGACACTTGCATTATTTTCTTGGTCTTTAAGTCTTACAATCCAAGGAAGGTATTTCCCTTTCCCAATCCAAGTATGCCTGTGATCTTCTACGCCACTTTCACATGGAAGGCTGTAAGCCAACCCCTTCTCCCTTTCAGTCTGGAGCCAAAATTTCAGTCACTTGTACTTCCCCTGAATTTGATGCTACCTTATACCGTCAGCTTGTAGGAAAACTTTTGTATCTGACCCATACCTGTCTTGACCTTTCCTTTGTTATTGGCCTTATTGCTTGATTTATGCAAAACCCACATGAAAGTCATTGGAAAGAAGCTAAAAGAATACTTCATTATGTTCAAGGTACAATTTAGTTTTGGATTCATTACAATGCAGAAGCATCTCCTCTTTTGGTTGGTTTCACTGATTCTGATTAGGCTTGTGACCTGTTGTGCTCTACAACAACCCCCCAGTTCATATCATTTTTATTCACAAAGCTATAATATGAAATGGGTCCCTTTTTTATTTTAATTGGTATCAACTTTGTATTATTCAAAAAGGTTCGAAAACAAAATGAAAAACATTACAAAACCTTTTTGACAAAGCAATTATTTGGTCTTATAATATAAATGATTAATCTTTTATCATTGCGATAAAGCGATCGCAAGATCGCATATCGCAATGACAAAGGAGGCATAACTTAAAGACCCATTGGTTTGCTCCGACGCGATAAACATGCAATAGGCTATCGGATATCGGCAATAATAAGTTTCCATAACAAAAGTGCCTTTCGCTCCGATGCGATGCGATAAAATGCCTTTCTCTCCGATGCGATGCGATCAAGTCCCTTTCGTTCCGATGCGATGCGATATCGCTATCGGCGAGCGGGGATGTACCATGCATGCTTTTCAAAGTGCCCATTTAATACTCCCGATGCGATGCGATATCGCTATCGGCGATCGGGGATTCGAAAAGGAACCAATATAATGATTTAAGTTTTCCCTCGACGCCCGATTGTGATAAAGCCAAAAGCACGAACTTCAAGAATTGTTAAAGCGGGGATATTACGATTAATTCGTATTAAAGGCCTTATCTTCCAAACAGTCATTCACCTGCGCTCAACTGCCAAAACATCCAAGGCACGCTTAAACAAATCATTCGGCCAATAAAATGATATGATGGGCATTTAAAGGATTGGCAGGTTTTAACGGCCATTTAATGAAATAGTAAGCTTAAAAATCTTTTCACAAATTGTATCCGCGGCCACTTTAAGTTAATCCTTCATCGTGCATTGATCAATATATCTCGCTCGTATTTGGTTTTCGCTACCAATTCTCTGTGCTACGCTCATTTTCACTCCTGTGTAGAATTCTTTGGAAGTAATAGATTCAAGCAGAATTGGGAAGAAGTCTAATAAAATTGTAATCGCTTCTGCTTCACCAGCCCCAGGACAACCCTTCGCTGATCCAGGAACTAAAAAGAAAGGATTGATATCTGATACTACATGTTCAGGACTCGGCAGAACTACTTGGCAATGTACCTATAATTGGATTAAGGCCGAAGAACCAAAGGTGACAGCAGTACAAGCCACAGCAGATACCAATCGAAAATCCGATGCTACTTTAAAGGACTTAGCCGACTCTTTCCTTCATCAAATAGCGGCTCGGGAACAAATTCTCCCATATACGGATGTAGTGAGGTGGGCAATTGAGGAAATCCCAATCACAGACAGAACCTTCTGCACCAGAGATGGGAGAATCTTCGGTTCATTTCAGGCTAATGATTTGAGGCAAATGTATCATTTGCCTGCGCCAGAGAAGAAGTACAACAAGGCATTTCTGGAGAAATTCCGAAATGAGAACCAAACTGAATACGAACCCATTCGAGATTGGAGACAAAATCCAGCAAAACACAAGCATGAAACTTCCTGTAAGTACTCCGTTGATTCCCTATGTTCTCCTTATTGTTATGCTGGGATAATGATGTGTAGATTGTGGGGGTTGCACGATTCCGCTAATTTCACTATAGCAATGGTTCCCTTGATGGAAGCGGCATGTAATAGTGAAATAATGGATTGGGCAACTATACTGTCAGATAAGCTAGCAACAGTAGTTCTTGATTTTAGAACTAAAACCCGCGTCACCGAAAGGCTTATTCCCGCATTCTACTACAATGCTTATATACTAGACACCCTGTGTTTTAATTCTGAATTTCCCGTGCCCGACTGGAGGTGGACTTCACAAGACCCCATGCCTATTCACATATACCATCAGAAATTGTGGAAAACTTCCTATAAGCACCATTTATACCAAGTCTGCAATGGCTTCATGTTACCCATTCATTACTCTATTTTTGATAAACCTGCGCCCAAGATTTCTTATCAAGCAGGGATTGATTTGACATCAATAGGAAGATGGTTCGGAGAGGAAATATTTACTTATATAAGAATTTTCGGCAGCTAAGCCGAACCTCATGTCCTTCCTTTGTACATACCTGATAAACTGCTGGCAAGGGAGATAGCCTATCAGATTATCTCCAAAGGAGTTACACAAACTCTAAAGAAAAATAAGAAGCAGGTCTGGCCCTCTTTTCCTCTGAGATGTGGTGTCTAAACTTTGCATGATTTCAAACATGCAGAGAAAGAAGCTACAAAGATGAAGTCATTAACTCTAGCAACTCTCCCCAATAGGCGATTTGATCCCAACAAAGTCGCCTATAATGCACTTGAACAGGCCAAATTGACAAAGTTTGACCATAAAGAGGATAAGTTTGATGACCTGTTCTCCTCAGCTGAATCAATGTACCAGGTTAGATCGCTGGCCATAATGGAATACAAAGATGAAGGGTTAGTTGAATTCAACAGACTTAGAGAACAGAGGTTGCAAACTCTACCTCTAGATCTGTTAGCAACAACCCCAGCAACAGAATCAAGCGAGCCTGAACAACAACATGCTAAGGAACCTCCGGTTACATCAAAAGAATAGGAGAAAGTGCAAGAGGAAACCCAGATGAAAGAGTAGGAACAGAGCAGCATAGAGGTGAATGTAGATACTCAAATTGACACGAAATTGCTCCAGGAATGGCAGCAATTCGATTCAATTATCAGTAATCTTGAATGCTCTAAAGATACCAAGACATCAAAAGCAGAAGATACACAGGAAACCACTTCAAAACAGGTTCCAAGTGGAACCAGCGGCCTACCCAGTTCGAAAGAAGTAGAGATAATCCCAAAAGATCCATCCGATCAAATTATTTTGCAAATAGAAGAAATTCCTCCCTTGGATGTCTTCTATAGCCCAAGACACAAAGTTGTGGTAAAACGACAGAGGAAGAGGAGAAGGACTGATCAACCTTCCCTTTTCCCATAACAAACAGTGACGGGCAATGTGGTTTGGAAGGAGGAATCTGACCCCTTTGACGACCTTACAAAACTATCACAATATGCTGGAGCCTATTCGGCAGCAACAATAGACAAGGCATCAGAGGTGAGTCTTCTATTAAAAACAAAAGACCAGGAGATCTTTTCATTAAGAGCGCAACTATCAGAAGCACAGCAGAAGGCGGAGCAGGCAGAACGGCGATTGTTAACACAACAGTAAATAAATAATCAATTAACTCAACAATTGCAGGAAGAAAAACAGAGGATCGACCACAGCGCAGTCCAAAAGCAGAAAGAGTTTTCTGAGGCATTGGCACAACTGAAGGTAGCGAATGAACAAATGTTGAAGTTAAAAGGTGAGCAGATTGCTCAACTATTAGCCCAGCTTGAGAAGACAAAGAATCTTCCACAGATAGCCGAATTCAAATCAGAAGCATTACAGATAAATAAGGCATTAATAACACAGATCAAGATTTTATGTCAACAAATCGCCCAGGCGGAACCATTATGTGATTTGACGACATCAATAAGTAAAAAATCAGAAAAAGCTAGAACAGATTTGGATCAAGCCGATGAAACATTAACTGGTTTTCTTGAGTGGAAACATAGCGATCAGGGACAGGCGGCTAATTTACCAAAGATTTTAGAATCACATAAGGAAATATTATTTACAGAATGGCAGTCCCAGTTAATGAAAGCAGAGAGGGCAATTTCAAGATGCAAATCAACCACAAGTAATTTGGTTAAATTGGTTAATAATACTCTCTACTTGTCTAACATGATTTCCCAATGCACTCCAGGTAAATTGACAGCGGCAAAAACATTGGAGCAGTCATGTTATCCAGAACTAGAGAAAAGTGGGAGATTAATTGCAGGAATTAACAGTTTAACATGGGACGCCTATTGGTTCTTCTTAGTCAAACCAGACAGCCAGAGAGCCGCCCTCAAATGCCTTACAGATGCAATCAGGTATATTATTCCCGATATTCAGGATGCCACCTATGCTGCCCAACTCAACTCTCGCCTCAACAGACCGCCCGAAGTGGAGCCAATGCTTGCGATATGTCAGCTCATGTTTAAAGGCAAACAACCTACATGATGATTCATGCCGGCGACTGCCAGATTGCTGAGAAGGAGATATTCAAGATCGTTTGATACCAATTAAGTAGGATTTCAGTTTGATAGATAGTTAGCTTAATTTAGTGTTTATAGACCCTTTCATGTATTTGGAAAGGGTCGTAAGTTTTGTACATGACTTAAAGCCTGAAGTTGCACTACTGTACTTCAGGCATATTCTTTTATAAAACTGGACCAATTATTCTGATTTTGGCAAGGAAGCTTTTATGCGAATGTGCACTGTTGTCTTTGCTTGAAAGTATTTCTGAGTCGGAAGAAGAATCTCAAATAGCGATTGATATTGGGAGTGACTCGCAGCTCATATGGTACTATTATCTATGTCTGAATTCATTCTTTTTATATGAATTGTCATTTGATCGCCTTCGCTATTATCGGATATATATGTGTTTTAACAACATTTCTTTATTCCCTCCACTATTGGATGTTTATAGTATGCTTTTCTCTTGATCATATATGTATCGATGATATAAATGATAAGCGTAGCAATATTGCGTTAATCACTTTGTTTAAATATTTAAGCAAAGTGATCCCTGAATGAATAAATGTATATGTCTATTAGATAGAGTCATCTATATGCATGTCAATAGACATTGATCATCAAGCGCTACATTTCAAAGTACAATAGTCCCCGGGATTAGTAGTAGTTCTTTTATTTTGTTGATAGATTAAGTTATTCACCTATCATTAGATTAGACAATCAATCATTTATTCACCCTTTTTATTCATCACTGGGAAACTGGTCCCATTATCACCAGTTGGAGCCACCATTCCAATTGGAAAAGGAGTTGTATTAATGTCCGGACCGGGTGGTTATCCCCCAATGTTGATACAATGATTTTCGGGGCATCAACATTTTTGGCGCTAGAAGGAGGGCCTCAACTGTGAATGGCAAGCAAACCCAAATCTACAAACCATTCTTAGAGTAATTCTCCCTCCACATCACCTCGTACTTCCCAATTGCATGTTAGTTCTCCAGTATCCAAACAAGAAGAAGAGGAATCAACTACCACTGCTCAAACCCATCATACTCCAGAACAACTAAGTCTTGAATCTCCTGAAGTCCAGTCTCTTATCCACAAACTTCAGAGTTTCTCGATATCACCACAGAAATCTGAGGTATCTCAAAGCAGTGCGACTTCGCAGTTCAATTTACCTCACCCTCTTACCAGACTTCAGAGTTGAAAGCTCGGTATTGAACCTACTGAGTTCCCTTTACCCAAAAGGAAAAAGGCGAAGAAAAACACTAAAGGATCTGACAGTGAAGAACTTTCCTCCACATCCTCCATCTCACCTTCCCCAGTGCGAAGTCAATCACCCACTCCCTCATCACACATTGTTGTTCATCAGGGATTAGCAACTGCAACATCCAAAACTGCGCAATCCTTGATATCAACTCCTTCCCAGACTTCTGGAAGGACAACCCACCAAATCCACAAGCAAAGAAGAATGTCATGAAGCTGGAGAAGGACATGAGAAAGTGGTGTGAGTTCAATAATAGCTCCACTCACAACACAGGTGAGTGTTGGGCCAAGCAGTCTCTGGAAGCTGAGCTAAAGCCTTTGGAATCAAATGCATGTTATGACTCTAAGTTAGAACCTAACAAGGGGAATGAAAAAGGGAAGCAGATTATCAATGCGGAGCCCAATGCCATTGTTGACACCACGAAGATCCAGAAGGAGGAACCCCGAAGATCCAGAGAAGGAGGAGCACCTCTTCCACTCTAAGATGTGGGTAAAGGGTTCCCTGCTATAGTTCATTGTCAATAGCAGGAGCCAAAAGAACCTTGTTTCAGCAGAGGTTGTAAAGCAGCTAGGCTTACCGACCACAACACATCCACAACCATACACCATCAGGTGGCTTCACCAAGGATGTGATCTTCACATGAGTTAGCAGTGTCACCTTCCATACAACATCAAGCCCTTCACAGATGAGGTATTATGTGACATTGCTCCCCTTGATGTTTGTGATGTATTATTAGGCCAACCATACTTATGGAAGCAACATGCTATGTATGAGTCAAGGCCTTGTGTTGTTATTGTTACTTTGGAAAATAAGTTGTACATGATACCAGACAAGGATAATTTTAGGGGCGAATGTTCGCCCTTTGGCGAAATTAAGGGGTTTTAGATTTTTAGTGGGCGAATATTTTGTATCATAGTACATTTTTACAAATCACCTCAAATAGCCCACCTTATTTTAAGAGAGAGGGTAAAAAAGGTAAATTTAGCCCTTGAAATTAGGACTTCCAACCTTCCATTCGCCCATTTTCAAGAATAGGTTTTATTTAAGTGAATCCATTCGCCCATTTTCAAGAATAGGTTTTATTTAAGTGAATCCTATGGGCCAAATACCATATTTATAAAAGAGGTATGGTAAATTAATAAAAATATAAATAAATGAGAGGTATGGTAAATAAATAAAACATTTTTTATATTTACTCCATAAGTCACCTTATATACATGTAACGGTCTAAACAAATAAAAATATAAGTAAAGTGGAGGTATGGTAAATAAATAAAACGTCTTTTTATACTTACTCAAACGGTATGGTAAATAAATAAAAATATAAATAAACTAGACGTATCGTAAATAAATAAAACCTCTTTTTATATTTAGTCCATAACCCTCGTTCTATTTATGAAGGCTCAAGAAAGAGGTTTTATTTAAGTGAATCCTATGGGCCAAATACCATATTTGTAAAAGAGGTATGGTAAATTAATAAAAATATAAATAAACAAGAGGTATGGTAAACAAATAAAACATTTTTTTATATTTACTCCATAAGTCACCTTATATTTACTAACACTCAAAAAATGGGTTATATTTAGGTGAAACCTATGGCCAAAATACTATGGGACAAATACCATGGACTAGATTGTTATTAATACCATGCAAAAAACCATTATTAACCCTAATATTAGAATTAATAAAAATAAAAAATGGCACATGGTATTGACCCATGGTATTCACCAAAATGGCACATGGTATTGACCCATGGTATTCACCTGGAATGTAGCCTATTTAAATGGGGGAATTAAACCAGCATGTAGCCTATGCTAAGATTCACTAGTACTTTACAAAGTTTTATTATTTAGTGAAAGACTCGCCAAGATCTTACAAGATTTTATAATTGAGTAATATTCGCCATGCCTGGTGAGAGATTCACCAAAAAATTATATATACATATTATATTATTGATAAAATCGCCTTCCATTTTTCCTATATACCATGGAGATTCACCCATTTATTATATTTATAAATTTAGGGGGGGTTCTTAAAATTTTCCCTGATACCAAAGGTGGCACTACCTACCGCCATGTCTTTGGTTACTACAAAATAATGCAATAAGCTCATTTCCAAAACCGGGAATTCTCTTTTCCTGATTATACGCCCTCAGGGAAAGAAGAAGATGGTGGCCATGACCTCCAGATAAGGACCCTCTGCACGGCAACAATAGATGGACAAGGTTGTGGAGGAGTACGAGGACATCTTCACCTCCCCCACAAGGGTGCCTCTGCACTGTCAGGTCAAGCACTCCATCAATCTAACCCTAGGTGCATCACTGCCCAATGGACTAATCTATCAGCGCTCCATTCTGGAGAACAAAGAAATCAAGAGGTAGATTTAAGAGCTTCTGCAAAAAGGTCACATCCGTCCGAGTTCATCACCATATGGGAGCCCGATCGTGTTGGTACAGAAGAAGGATGGGACTTGGAGACTTTGTATTGACTACCAGGAATTGAACAAGATCACTGTTTGGAATAGGTACCCAATCCCATGGATTGATGACCTTATAGACCAACTGAAGGGGGGAAAATATTTTAGCAAGATTGACTTGAAGTCTGGCTATCACCGGGTACCAATCAAACCCTCCGATGTGTGGAAGACTACCTTCAAAGCCAAGGAGGGCCTTTCGAATGGTTGATTATGCCTTTTGGGTTGACGAATGCTTTTGCAACCTTCATGAGGCTAATGGATGACATCTTGTGGCCATTCACCAACTCATTTGTAGTGGTATACTTGGATGACATCCTGATCTTCAGCCAGAGTTGGGAAGAGCACCTCCACCACATCCGACATGTTCTCCAAACACTGCGGCAACACAAGTTGTGTGCCAATTTAGAGAAATGCACTTTTGGCATCACCCAAGTTCAATATTTGGGATACATTATTGATGAACGAGGGGTGCATGTGGATCCACCCAAGATCCAAGTCATTCGGGATTGTCCAGCCCTAACAACTCTAACAAAGCTCCGTAACTTTCTGGGTCTTGCCAATTTCTATTACATGTTCATGTTGGGATTCTCTCATATCACTTGGCCCTTGAGTCAAGTCATCAAGGGAGGAGCGAAAACAAAATTATTTTGGTCTGAATCTCAATAGAGGTCATTCGCAGATTTGAAACATCACCTCTGCTCTGCACCAGTGCTCACTTTAGTAGACTTGAAACAACCATTTGATATCGAGACAGATGCCTCTGACTATGCTATTGGGGCAGTCCTTACTCAACAAGGGCATCCAGTGGCATATCACAGTGAGACACTTTTAGACACAATCCGTAAGTATCCCACTTATGACAAAGAGATGTATTCCATTGTGTAGGCTTGCCAACAATGAAAGCATTACATTTTAGGGAAGGAAACGGTCATCCACATAGACCATCGACCCCTACAGTTCATACAGATGCAAGGGAAGTTGCAGAATGATCGCCATCAAAAGTGGTCCACATACCTGCAGCAGTTCCATTTAAATATCAAGTATAAGAAGGGTAGCACCAATAATGTCGTAGACTGCCTCAGCTGACCACGGATCATGGCGTTAACCACCATGCTCAACTCTTGTGGGAACGAGACTTCTAATTGGCCACTTCTCTACAAAAGTGACCAAGAGTTTGGCCACACATACCAGATTCTCTTGGAGGGTCAACAAGTTCTAGATTTTCACCTCTGGGATGCCCTCCTATGCCACTTGGGACAACTTTGTGTTTCTTCAAGTAAGTGAGCCAAGATGATTTGGGAAGCACACTACAGTCAGGCTGCTGGGAATTTCAGGGTCGAGAAAATAGTGGCAGTACTATAGAAATATTTCTACTGGCTGAATCTTCGACAGGATGTCGGGAAGTACATCAGATCCTACTCTGCTTGTGTCACTACCAAACCAAGCATCAAGAAGCAAGGCCTCTATACTCCACTGCCTACCCCTAGTCGACCTTGGGAATCCTGTACATTTTAACCCCATACAGAAATTACCTACACACGAATTCTAAAACACGGAAAATAAACAATGCGAGAGCATAACACATAAAACACATATACACAAAGATTTTCCCCTGGATTCCAAAACCAGGCCTACCAACTTGATTTTTCATTATGTTCCTTTGAATGTTACAGTACATATTTATACATGTCAAAGCATCCAATACCATGGACCGAAAACCACCACGTCCAAAACCATGGACCAAAAACCATTGCGTCCAAAACCATGTGTGAAAACGATAGGTAGGTCTGCCCAACCTAATATAGGGTCCACAAAAAATTTCCCCAGTGCGTTGCCCTAGACCCCGTAGAGGGGGGCTACCTGCCCCCCTCAAACCCCCTATGATCCCCCCGCCGCGCAATCGACGCAACGAAGGCGGGGCTCCACCCACCCCCCCCCCCACCCCCCCAACCCCCCGGTTAACTATGAGGGATAGTTGTGGAAAGAATATAACACAACCCAACATTCTCCCACTTCTTGTTTTATTTCCACAGGAAAGCTTAGTCATTCATCCAGCCTTGAAATGTCGATTGTTTCTCTACACCAACAGAACTTCTCAGAGCTCACAGATTTTTTCAATGCATCTACAGTATTCTCCAAAGTGTCAACCTTTACCAGCAACACCTTTTTTTCTTCTATCATATCCCTCACAAAGTGATATTGAACATCAATGTGATTTGTCTTTGAATGGTAAGCAGGGTTCTTTTCCAAGAAAATTGCACTTTGGCTGTCATAGTCTATCCTTATAGCTCCTTGTACTAACCCCATACTTGAATACAATCTCTGCAACCAAATTGCTTCCTTGCTTGCATTAGTGGCTACCATATATTCTGCCTCTGTAGTTGATAGTGCCACTACACATTGTTTCTTACTCATTCAACTAACTGCACCTCCAAATAGGTTAAACACATACCCACTTGTAGATATTCTCTAATCCATATCTCCAACCCAATTTGCACCAACAAAGCCATGAATATCCAAAACTTTGTCCAATCCTGGTCTTCCTTGGTAGCACAAACCATAATCACTAGTGCCACACAAATACCTGAAAACCCGCTTCTTTGCTATCCAATGCTTCTTCCGTGTTTTTGATATAAACCTACTCAATACTCCCATTACATGTGAAATGTATGGTCTAGTACAGACCATCGCATACATCAGGCTACCGTATGCACTTGCGTATGGAACACGGGACATGTCCTCTTCCTCTTCTTGTGTCTTGGGACACTGTTCAGTAGATAACTTTACACCTACAGGAATAGGAACCTTCACTGGTTTACTCTCCTGCATATTAAACCTCTACAATATTGTCTCAACATACTTCCTCTAGTTTAACTAGAGCTTCCTCTTTGCCCGATCTCTTTTAATTTCCATGCCCAAAATATGTTTTGCAGCGCCAAGATCTTTCATATCGAATTTGGAGGACAATTGGGTCTTCAAATCCTGGATAATTTCTTTGTCATTTCCAACCAACAACATGTAATCCACATACAAGACCACATAAATAACATGGTCACCAATTAATTTAAAATACACATAGTGATCTGCTTTACTTCTGGTGAAGCCAATTCCCCGTATAAATGTATCAAATTTTTCATACCACATCCTTGGTGATTGTTTTAGCCCAAACAGAGACTTCTTTAACTTGCATACCAGTTCCTTCTTACCCTTTACCACAAAGCCTTCAGGTTGATTCATGTAGATCTCTTCTTCCAGATCCCCATGGAGAAATGTTGTCTTCACATCCATCTGTTCTACCTCAATATCAAAAGCAGCAACAATAGATAAAAGTAATCTAATAAAAGCTATCTTGGCAACAGGGGAAAAAATATCACCAAAATCAATTCCCGGTACCTGGAAATAACCTGTTGCTACCAACTGAGCTTTGTATTTCTCCACCTTTCCTTCTGCATTTGTCTTCTTCTTGAACACCCATTTGCTGCCAATGGTTTTCCTTCCAGCCAGCAACTCCACCATATCCCAAGCCTCGTTTTTGTGCAAAGATGCCATTTCATCAACCATGGCCTCTTTCTAGAGTTTTTCATCCTCTGAATATACTGCTTCCTTCACAGTTCTAGGATCATCATCAGTAATAGATAAATCAAAATTTGAACATAAAGAAAATGGACTATACCTTTCTAGTTGCCTTCTTTCTCGAACTGATCTTCTCACAACCGGAGTTTTTGGCTCTTCATCTTCTGATTCCTCTTCTGATGTAGAGTTTGATTCTTCCTCCTTTAGCTCAAACTCTATCTTCTCAGGTTCCTTTGATGGGAATTCATGTTTAATAACATTTTTCACCTCTCTGAACACCACATATCAGTTTTACATAACCTTCCTTATTACTGGGTTCCAAAGCTTATAACCCTTTAAACCATCCTTATACCCAATAAAGATGCACTTTTTAAATTTACTATCCAACATTGTTCTTTTCTCCTTTGTAATATGTACATATGCATAACATCCAAATACCCTCAAATGTGAAGGAGAGGGTTTCTTACCATTCCATACCTCTTGTGGAGTCTTATCCTCCAACATTGATGAAGGTGATCTGTTGACCAGGTAACATGCTGTCTCCACCGCATCTGCCCAAATTCCTGTCCTAACCTAGCACCACTAAGCATTCTTGTTTCTCTTTCCATCAATGTCTTGTTCATTCTTTCTACAACTCCATTTTGATCAAGTGTGAGTGGAGTAGTCTTCTTCCATGCTATATCGCACTTCTTATAGAATTCTTCAAATTCCTTATTGCAAAACTCTCCACCGTTATATGTCCTCAACACCTTTATCTTTTTCTCTGGCTGGTTTTCCACTAGAGCCTTAAATTCTTTAAACCTGTCAAAGACTTCAGGTTTCTTCTTAAGGAAATATATCCATGTATTCCTTGATAAGTCATCTATAAATGATACATAGTACATAGAATTACCCAGTGATGGAACCTTCACAGGTCCAAACACATCACTATGCACAAGCTCTAATATCTATTTCACCCTTTTACCACTAGAGAGGAAACTCACTCGATTCCTCTTCCCATATACAAAATTTTCACAGAAATCAAAACCCAGAGAGCTATTAGTCATACCTTCTACCATACCTTTACCATGAAGTATTCGAAGGCCCTTCTCTCCAATATGTCCAAGCCTTTGATGCCATAGCATGGTCTTTTCTCCAAAGACCACTAGATTTTCTGCTCCACTTTCAGGAACCACATAACTGCTGCATCCATAAATAACAGTGATACCTTGCAGCTTATACAGAGTTCCAATCCAAACTCCCTACATCAATACCAGTGCTCCCCAAACCTTCTTGTAGGTATCTTTCTTGAACACTATTTTTACACCTACATCATCCAACTTGCTTATAGAAATTAGATTTCTGGTCAATGCAGGAATATGAAAAACACCCGAAAGTGTTTTAACCCTTCCACCTTGCAACTTCAACTTTACTTTTCCACAACCAATGATTCTAGCCTTCCTATCATCCCCTAAGAAGACATCACCACCATCATATTTCTCATACTCGTAGAACCACTCTCTATGGGGAGTGAAGTGAAAGGATGCACCTGAGTCAATCAACCATGCCTCATGATCTACATGTGTACATGAATAATCCAAGTACACATCCCCAACTTCATCTGAGGTGGTTTTTGCCTCTACAGAAGGAGCATCATCAGATTCCTTTCCTTTGTCAGGAGCTTTAGATTTACAGTCCCTTTGTAGTGCCCTTCCTTTCTACATTTCGAGCACACCACCTTTACAGATTTTCCTCAAGATTTAGATCTCCCTCTAGATTTAGATCTCCCACTCGATGACTTATTTTGTTTCTATTCTGGGACTATCCTCATACAGACAAGGCATCACCATTCTAGCTCTCCATATTTTTCTGTCTCATCTCCTCCGTCAACAAGGATGAGAATATTTCATCAAACTCCAAGGTAGTTGCAGTGCTACCTATTGCAATAACCAGACTATCCAACGAATCTGGTAGAGAACACAACAAGCTGATGCACTTATCTTCATATGAAATTTTAATATCAATAGATAATAATTGACTTACCACAGTATTAAATGCATTCAGATGCTCTGTCATGAAGTCTGCATCTTTCATCCTTAGGTTATATAGCTTTTTCATAGGAACAAATTATTCACCAGAGACTTAGATTGGTACAAAGTCCCTAACTTGTCCCACAAAGCCTTAGCCATAACCTCCCCTAATACATTCAACAATATTGAATCTAAGACACACAATCGTATTGTGCTCTTTTCCTTATGATCCAACTTCTTTCATTCTTCATTAGACACTCCTGTTGGTTTAGTACCCGGATCTACTGTGATCCACTAATCTTTATCCACCAATAGATCCTCGATTTTGAGTTTCCAAACACAAAACTCTGACCATTAAATTTCTTGATCTCTATCTTTATACTGCTCACCATCTTCTTTCACAACCAGAATCGATCCCACAGATCTCTCACTGAACAGGGTCTACCACAGGCCCGAGCAAAATCCCTCAGCAGCAAAGGCATCTCCTTGAAGCCAAAAAAGTTATGATACCAAATGTAGGTTTTAACCCCATACATAAATTACTTGCATATGAATTCTAAAACATAGTAAATAAACAATGCGAGAGCATAACACATAAAACACATATACAAAAGGATTTTCCCTTGAATCCCAGAACTAGGACTACTAGCTTTATTTTTCTTTATGTTCCTTTGAATGTTACAATACATATTTATACATGCCGAAGCATCCAATACCATGGACTAAAAACCACCACATCCAAAACCATGGACCGAAAACCATCGCATCTAAAACCATGTACAAAAACCATACACAAAACCATAGGTAGGTCTACCCAACCTAATATAAGGTTCAAAAAAATTTCCCCCTAGGCCACTGCCCCGAACCTCATAGAGGGGGGCTACCCACCCCCCTCAAACCCCTTGTTACCCCCCTGTTGCGCAATTGATGCAGTGAAGGAGAGGCTCCACCCCCCCTCTAACACCTTGGTTAACTACGTGGGCTAGTCATGGAAAGAATATAACAAAACCCAACAAATCCATTTCCATGGATTACATGTTGAGCCTTCCTTGTACTAAGCATGGCAACAACTATTTTTTTGTGGCCGTTGACAGATACTCGAACATGGCCATTCTGACGACCTGCAAGAAGAATATCACATCAAAAGCCATTGCTAAACTCTTCTTTCAATGAGTGTGGGTACACTTTGGGATCTCATAGTCTATCATCTCAGATTCGGATAGTAGGTTCCTCAGTACATTTTGGTCCAATCTCTGGTCGATGATAGACACCAAGTTGACTAAGTCCACAACTTTCCACCGCCAAACTGCTGGCCAAACAAAGGTTGTCAACAGGATGATTGTACACATTCTGTGCATGTACAACTCAAAGCATCCACACACATGGGATGAGAGCCTTCCCTATGTCCAGCACAACTATAACCGGGCTCTCCACAGCTCGACTGGCCACAACCCTTTTCGGGTGGGCTTGGATTCTAGCCACTATGTCTCATTGATGTGGCCATACCATTTGCAGCTACTCAGGCAGATTCGTCTCATGTCAAGTTGGAAGCCAATAAGGCAAACATCTTCATTGAGCACATCCAACATATAACCCAGCAGGTCCATGACATTCTAGAGAAATCGAATTCCAAGTACAAGCAGCAACATGATCAACATTGAGTGCCACACAAGTTTCGGGTGGGTGACAAAGTCTGGTTGCATTTGTAGAAGGAACACCTTACCAAAGCCTATCGTAAACTCATACCACCCTGATATGGTCCTTACACCATTACCAAGGTTGTGGGTGACAATTCATTTGAGCTCAAAATTCCCCCATTCCATGGCCTACACCTAGTGCTCAATGTGGACAGCCTTCGACCATACTTCCCACCATTGTTGGACATGTTGGACATTGTAGAACAACTCACACCTACAGAGTTAAATCCAGATTGCATGGAGCAAGCCACAACTGATCAGATCATGGACACATAGATCAAGAATACTCACCAGCAGAAGATCCAACTGTATCGAGTTGTCAAAGAAAGCCAACTCGTCACCAGGGCAAGTGGCTCACTAGGGACCAAGTTCAACAGTAGTTTCCTCATCTCATGGAGGAACTCAACCCAATGGGGACTGTTGCTTTATAAGGGGGGAGGAATGATCCAGTTGGATGTTGGTGGCCACCCACCAATTCCACTTGGACCCCCACCATTGTTTCTTTTAGTTTCTTTAATTGTAGAATAATTTACTATTTTTAGCAGTTTTTTGGGTCCTAAACTTTCGAAGCCGTTTTGAGGCCCTAAACGACCTTTTTTGGCAATCGACCATCAATGATTTTCTGTCTAAAATTGTCTTTTCCATTATATTCCTTGAAGAGATATTTCCAACAAGCTATCATGAGTGTCAAATGGAGATAATATGACCAAGTCACGACCGCTGGAAGTTGGTTGTCCAACTCACCCCAACGGGGCCCATAAACTCTTGGTGTTACATCTCCTCAAGTTAGGCTTTTTGGTTGTTTAGGATTTTCTCTTATTTTTAAATAATAAAAGGACCCTTGAGCTTCATTGTAAAGGAGTTCAGAGGTATGTAGCCGCCACATCTCTTCTCATATATAAGCTACCATCGCCCAAGCTAGTCTTATTTCCATTCTGTTTGTAAGCATATTTCAGTATTTGATATTAATGAAATGAAGTGTTATTTCTACTACATCTTTGTATTTATGGTTATATTTGTAATTTGTTTCATTCCTGTTTAAATATGGATCAGTGGTATCAGAGGGGTCTGCTCTTTCTCTATTTTTCTTTGCATGTTCCCAACGAGGTCGGGATATAAGGAGTTAGGGCTTGAACTAGTCGAACCTTTGCAAACCAGCCTCACAAATCTTGATGATCTCCCATGGTGGATGAAATGAAAGATGAGGGGGCAGTAGATCCTATCAAAATCTTGCTTGAGGAAGCCCTCGAGCGACAAAGGAACACGATGATGGACAACTTTTCCCAAATCCTTTAGCGGCTACCTAGGGGTGACGCATCCACTTCCGGTAGCTACTCTGGAAGCGTCACACCCTTTAAGGTACAAGTTAACTTTGAAATTCCCATATTTGAGGGTCAGATAGATGCAGACACTGTAGATAAATGGTTAAATCTGCTAGAAGGATATTTTTCTATTCATGATTTTTCTGGCTATGAAAAGATCACCTTTACACTTCTAAAAGTAGCCCCCCACATCAAGGACTAGTGGGAAACCTACTGTGAGTAGAAGGATGAAAGTAAGAACTTCCTCTAAAACTTTTTTGGGCTTCCTTAGTAGCTATAAGACCCCCAGGAGCTAAACAACCACTGCAGGTTCCCTAGCCCTCAACTAGGCATCTTTTTCACTAACCTAGACTTCCTGTAACCTACACAATAGGGCAAGCTAGTGAATGTGAACCTCTATTCGCATGGATAACCTTAAATTCTAGTGACTACAACCCAGATTTCCCAATTATGAGGATGCAACCTCAGAATTTGAGCCACCTTTTAAGGGCGCGACTCCCAACCACTACCTATAACTTAATGAGACTTTTTAGAATAATATATAACATCGAGAAAAGTCCATTCATACAAAAATTATTTAATAACTTGACCTAACTAGGCCTAACCATGAAATTGATTTCGAAAAACATATGGTGAACATGAAATATAAATGTCATGTATGCATATCTAAACATAGGGGCCTGAAACTTATCTGAGATTCATTAAGAAAGTATAATTCCCTCTCTTAATAGCTACAATAAAAAAAAAATTATCACATGCATTTATCAACCAATGAAACACATATCAATTCATGAATAGGCCATAACTAGAGTATATAACATATACGTGCTTATAACCAGCAAATAATCATCATAATGACCATGACATACCAAGCATCAAATCATTATATTTTCTAGTACAATTGATTCATATGTTTGTATAGAGAAATAACTCTCACTAAATGATACAAATGCCAACCAAGTCAAGGACTTCCACGTGCCACCCAACCATAGATTGGCCTAAACCAAATCTTTCTTTTAGCCAATCACTATCGTGTCATATTCGAAGCATGAATGTGGGATCTCATGGGATAAACCAAGACATAAACAAACAAGGGAATCCAGAGGTTAAACCACCTTCGTCCTCATGCTATAGTGATCTCATTTAAATTGGTCTCGAGATCACAAAATCAAACCAAGATTGGATTCCTCAGAATGGCTTCACTATCCCTTGAGGAATTTTCCTGTCTCTATAGACCTATTAAGGGATTCTCAGAGAAAACCATCTCCACCCCCAAACCTTGGGATTTTCCTAAGACCTTGGAATAATTTTCCCATGACCTTGGTAATATTTTTCCTTTATTAACTTTATTACATGAAATTTTATCCCGTCGCTATTACAGAACCATCCCCTTTAGGGAAACATTGCCCTTGGTGTTTAATGACAACTACAACCAACAAGACAACTGAAAAAAAAAATATTACCCGTGGAGCTTTATAACATAGCTTGATGTGGTATCTACAATGAACAACATGCTCAAAATAAAAAAATCATGAAAAACATCACAACATGAAAACCATATTGCTTATTGGAGCTTTATAACATAGTTCATTACGGTATTTACAATAAAAACCATACATAAATATGTACATATATCAAAAAGTCATTTTCCTCCACCGGAAAATAATTAAGCATACATAGCCCAAATCTGATCAACCATCTCCCATGAGGCTTCATCGGGCCCAAAGTGCTTCCACTATAGTTTAACTTGCTCAATTTCTTGGTTTTCTAGCATGATCTGTTTCCGCTACAATATGCATTAACGTTCTGGTTGGAATTTGCCTTCTAGCGCAACCTGCAATACAAACTAATCAATCACATGACAAACATCTTTCACATATTGTTTAAGCAATGAAAGATGGAAAACATCATGGAATTTCACTATCAGAGGTATTACAAGTTTGTAGGTCACTGGTCCAATCCTCTCATGGATCTTGAAAGGCCTGCAATACCAAGGTGCCAACTTGGCACATGATCCAATCCACAAGCAGCTCTTCTTGGGCTTGATGTGTAAGTACACATGCTCACCAAATAGAAACTCCTTAAATTTCCTGTGTTGATTTGTACAAATCTTTTGTTTATCCTATGTTTTCGTTAGATTCTTCTTGATAACCTACATTTCATGTTCCATTTCCTCCAACATGTCCGGCCCTATCAACACCATGTTCACTGGATCACTCTAGCTGATGGGAGTATTACAACTCTGACCATAAGGTGCCTCAAATAGGCTCATCCTTAGTGACTCCTGATAACCATTTTTGTAAGAAAACCCAACTATTGGAAGATACTCCTCCCACCTCCTCTACTATTGCATAACATACATTCTCAACATGTCCTCCAGTTTCCTATTGACCCCCTCTATCTTTCCATCATTTAGTGGATGATAAGTTGTACTAAAGGCCAAATCTGTATGCAAACCTGCAAATAAATCCTTCCAAAACTTGGAAGTGAACTTGGCATCTTTTTCTGACACAATATTCTTAGGTATACCATGCCATCTCATTATCTCTCTGATGAAGATCTAAGATACCTTGCTAGATGAATTAGTAGTCTTCATTAGAATGAAGTGAGCTGCTGTGCCCAACCTATCAACCACAACCATGATGAAATCATGCTACTTCGATGTCCTTGGAAAACCTATAATGAAATCCATGGAAATGACCTCCCATTTCCACTCTAGAATCAGACTAGGCTGTAACAAACTAGTTGGGTTCTTGCACTCATCTTTCACCGACTGACAGTCTAGATATCTAGAAAAAAACTTTGCAACTTCCTTCTTCAAACTTGGCCAATAGTATAACTTCTTCACAACTATCAACATATTATGATCTCCCAAGTGACCTGAATATGGTCCGACATGAAGCTCCCTCAAGATAAGCTTTTTGCGCTCATTGTCATCCAACACATAGATCATGTCCCTAAATCTCACCAAGCCATCTGACATCAGATGATAATCAATATCCTGAACACTTGTAATGTGTTGTAACCTATGATTAAGTTTATGATATGTGTCATCATTCTTCCTTGCCTACAAGACCAGCTCCACCAAATCTGTCCCATAAAATATCATAACTTCAACATGGTTTACCTGCACTCTTATACTGAGAGCATCTGTAACCCTGTTCTCCTTTCCTTCAATGTATCTGATCTCAAAGTAAAACTAACTAAGGTATCCAACCACCTAGCATACCTCACATTCAGATTAGGTTGGTCAAATAGATACCTCATTCCACTATGGTCACTCATCAAAATAAATATCCTACCAAGAAGATAATGCCTCCACATCTTCAAGGCACGAATAATAGCTTCCAACTCAAGATCATGAGTCACATAGTTATGTTTGTGCTAATTTATCTTTCTCAAATCATATCACACCACCTATCCCTCCTGCATCAAGACTCCATGAATTCCTCTCTTGAAATTATTTGTACACACCATGAACTCTTTATCTGGATCTGCAATCTTTAAAACTAGAGCATTTTTCAGCAAATAATTCAACTACTCAAAACTAGCTGCACATTCCTCTGTCCATTAAAATTTATTTCCTTTCCTCTCCAATGATGTAATAGGATAGACAGTCTATGAGAATTTCTTCTTGGAGTGCTTCTAGTAAAATTCTAGCCCCATGAATGATTTCATTTCATCAACATTCCTAGGAGCTTCCCATTCCATGATAGCTCTTACATTTTCCTAATCCACTTTTATGGCTTCTTTGGAAACAACATGTCTCAAGTAATCTACCTATGTCTAAAGGAAACTACATTTTATAAACTTGGTATACAACTGATGCTCTCTTATCAATCTTAATACTATTGCTAAGTGTTCTACATGATCTTCCTCATTCTTAGAATATATCAATATATCATCAATGAATATTATCACAAAATTGTCCAAGTAAGGGCAAAACAAATTATTAATCAAGCACATGAAAGTAGCTAGAGAATTAGTCAAACTGAAAGGAACCATAAAAATCTCATATTTCCCATACCTGGTCCAAAAAGCAGTATTGTAGATATCCTCTTATTTGATGTGCACCTAATGGTATCCTGATCTCAAATAAATATTTGATGACGCTGCTTCTACCTTCAACTGATCCAACAAGTCGTTGATCCTTGGCAATGGATACCTATTCTTGATCATCACCTTGTTCAACTACCAAAAATCAATACACATTCTAAGAGTACCATCCTTATTCTTCATGAACAATACCAATGCACCCCAAGGTGATACACGTATTGAAATGTATCCCTTGTCAAGCATTTCCTTCAATTGTAACCTCAATTTCACTAACTCTAGAGTGCTCATCCTCTAAGGTGCCTTTGATGTTGGTGCGGCTTTTGGTACTAACTAAATGGAAAAGTCCACTTCCATCTAGGGAGGAAAATCTGAAATAGTTGTTAGAAATACATATTGAAACTGTTGCAAGACAAGGTACCTCTCCTAGACTTCTGCATCCTCAAAATCCTTATCCTTGTCACTGGAAATATGAATTGCAAATAGTACATACCCCTTCCTTCAACTGTGCATAGTCTGCCTAGTTCTAACCATCCTCACTGATGTAGGCTTCTTCTTTCCCTGCAAGATTCTATTTTCCCCATTATCATCCAAGCACTCAATAGCCTCATCAAAACAATCTACTTTTCTCCTATGGAGGTATAACCAATCCATATCCAAAATCATATATATGATCCCAATGGAAGCATATTTAGATGTGTTGATGTAGACATACCATTCAGCTCAAATGCACAAGCTCTTACCCAATGATGAACTCTCTTCTTAAACATACTTACCAATCAAACGGGAACTGTTACCTCAAAACGAGTACTCTAGCCCAAAAACCCCCAAAAAACATGAAAAAACAACACAAAAATGAAAATTGTGTATTCCATAATGATGTTTTTTTAGGGTAAATTTTCTATATTTTTTAAAAATGGAAGTAAAAACCATTTTTTTTTAAAAATGGATGAAAAAAAACAAAAAAAAATTAGAGTTGATTCTGGAATAACAAAAAAAATCGAGTTACAATTTTGACATTTTTTAGCAATGGAAATAAGTATAAAATATCCAGACTTTTAAAAACTGTAAAATTCCAACAATTCTCAGACATGATGTTAAAGATAAAATATCATATCTCAAATCCTGATAATTCCAACAATTTTCATACATGTTGTTAAAGATAAAATATCATATCTCAAACCCTGATAATGACAACAATTTCCATCCATGTTGTTAAGGATAAGATATCTTGACTCTAAAAAACCCTGAAATTGTATTTGTTTTCAACCATAGCATTAAAGATAAAATATCATGACTTAGAAAAACATTAAAATCTTGACAAATTTTCAACCATGCAATTAAAACCAAAGATTATGACTACAAAAAAAATCTCAAGTTTTCAAAATATTTCAAGAATGACATTATGGAAAATTTTTATGACAAAAAACTTTAAAAATGAACACCCAAGGGTAATTTATTCTTTAAATGCTAAATATATAGCGATTTTAAAATCTTAGCGTAAGACAAGTTGATACATTGCAACAAAAAATTAAAAATCAACCATCAAATTGACATGCGGTGTAGGTGAACTCGACCCATTGTAATGAAAACTTAAAAACCAACTATGAAATTGATACATTGTGGGGAGAAACTCGATTCATTATAACGAAAATTTTAAAATCAACTACCAAATTGCCCATAATGGGATCGGGTTTCCAGACGACCATCAACACGAGGCGTATAGAAAAAAAATAAAAATAAAAAACAAATGTATAAAGAAATAAAAATGAAAAATACAAAAGAAAACAAAAATTCAAATACTGAAACAAAAAAAAATACCAAGAAAAAACAAAAAAAAAACATAATATAAAAGAAAACAAAAATTTTAATATTGATAAAAAAAAAAAAAAACAATGAAAACAAAAACGCAAAAAACTAAAAAGAAAACAAAATTTAAATATTGAAAAAAAAATAAAAACATAAAAACACACACAAAATAATACAAAAATTCAAATACTAAAAAAAAAAAGAAATTAAAAAAAAAAAAAAAAAAAATATATATATATATATATATATAAAAGAAAAAAAATAGTATAAAAAATTAAAAACAATAAAAAAAACACAAGAAAATAATACAAAAGCCACCAAAAATTCAAATATAGAAAAAAAATAAATAAATAAATAATAATAATAATAATAAAGCATTTAAAAAAAAGCTTTAAAACATGACAAAAAAATCAACTATTAAAAAAAGACAAAAAAAAAACGAAAAAAAAAAATGTAAAAGATAAAATAAAATTAACTTATAAATATAAAAAAAATAGACAAAAAAGTAAAAAATAAAAATAAAAAATATCATAAAATAACTAAAACAAAACACAAAAACAAATACAGACATAATTTAACAAAAAAAATTAAATTAACAAATTTTTTTTAATTGAAAAAAAACATAACTAAAAAATTAAAAAAACAACAACAAATTAGAAAAAGAACAATTAAACAAATAATTAAAAGAAAAATCAAGACAAAACCATTATATATGTATATGTATATGTATATGTATATGTATATGTATATGTATATATATATATATATATATATATATATATATATATATAAAGAAATAAATAAATAAATTCGGCCACCCATGGACGGCGTTTGACCGCGCTCGTGGCCAACCCTGCCCATGGGATGGCCAGAAATTTTTATTTATATTTTTATTTATTAATTTCTTTTAATTTTTTTTTTTTATTATCCTTTTAACTTCTTTTTTATCTTTTTTTCTTTTTAAAAAATTTGCTTTAAATTTTAATTTTTAAATTTTTGTTTTAAATTTTTTTTTTCTTAATTTTTTTTAATTGTTTGGTTTTGATTTGATTTTTTGTTTTGTTTTTGTATTTAAATATTTTTTTTTTGTTTTTTAATTTTTTTTTTTATTTTTTTGTATTTTTCAATTTTTAAAATTTTTTTTCTCATTTTTTTGTTTTGATTTATTTATTTTAATTTTATCGTTTTTATCATTTTTTTTAGTCTTTTAATTTAACTTCTTCTTTCTTTTTTTCTTTTTTTTTCATTTTGTTTGTTTGTTTGTTTAGGTTTGTTGTTATTATTATTATTATTATTATAAGATGGTTGTATTTTATTTTTTATAGCTTAAAGGAAATCGTTATAGATGCATTTTTTTTGTTTAATTTTCAATTTTTTTCTTTAAATTATATGCTTTTTTGAAATATTTTCCTTTTTTATTTATTTTTTAATATTTTTATTTATTTTTTTTTTTTTAGAATTTAATTTTGATTTTTTTTTTTTTTACATTTCTAGGGGTGATTTTTTGTTTTTTATATTTTTTTTATTATTTGAGTTTTTTTTGGCATGTTTTTTATTTTTATTTTATGTTTTATTACCAACATGAAAACCACAAACGTTTAAAAGAAATATCCACAGTTAATACATTAGAAAATTTAAAGTGTAAAAAGTAAGCTCTTTAAATAAAAAAGGTTGATGCTGCATCAACACTTTTCAAAATCAAGATGAAAATCACTAACATTTAAAAAAAATGTTCATCCTTGAAACATAAAAAGATTTGAAGTGTCAAAAATAAACTCTTTAAAAAAATGTGTTGATGCCACATCAACACTTTTCAAAATCAAGATGAAAATCTCTAACGTTTTTAAAAAATGTTCATACTTGATACATAAGAAAATTTAAAGTGCTGAAAACGTGCTTAAAAAAAGTGTATTTTGCATCACCACTTTTCAAAACCAGGTGATTTTTTGCTACCTCAAAAAAATGGGTACTAGTTCATTTTCTCGTTTAATTGGTAACTATGTTCTTAGTACCTATAGCCAACTACACCAAAGAAGACTCAGCATGCACTTCTTTTCTCAAACCACACTTTTCCACAAGGCCGAGATTAACATAACTATAATTGAATCCATGGTCAAGCAAAATAGACACAACTCGATCACATAGCTTACCTTCTATTTCAATAGTGGATGCCTGGTGATCTACCTGCTTATTGTCCACAGTTGCATAAATCTAAGGATTGTTATGGGAAACATATCCAATTGTCTACACCCCTTGAGCACTATAGATCTTATGTCTTCCACCCTGGTACAATCGGTAATCCTTCTTGTGAAGATCTTTTTCCACAAATCCAATACTGAAATGGTCCCCTAACATCACCTCTATTATGATGCTCTCCAAAATGAGGTCCATGTCCCTTATCTGTTGCATTGTGCTTCTTGTAAGTAGAAACATTTGTTTCTCACCTGCAACATGGGGTCTTCCCTACTTCAGTGACCACTTCACTTTAACTTTCCCATTCCCCTTCAAATCACTCTTAGGCTTAGCTTTATGCTTTGATTGATCATAATAATGCTTCAGTTTCTTGATGGATTCCTCTTGCAACTAAGCTTCATCAAACTCAATTTGGTCTCTATATGCTATTGACAACCCACTGATGAAAATTTGAACCTTTTCTCTCTCATCCTTGAGGTACGGCACATACGTCAACAACTCCATGAACCTGCCTGTATACCCATCATCTATCATATAACCCATTTACAACTCATAAAACTCCTTAGCTTTGTTAACGTAATATGTCTCAGATAGTTACTTCTTCTTGAAGGGTCCCATGAACTCATCCCAAATCAACTCTTCTTCTCAAATGCCTCTAACATTTTTCACATCTTCCCACGAGAAATCTTATTTCCCTTTAAGACTGAAGGTAGCTAGTTTGGCTTTCATCTTCTCTGAATAGCTATGTAATCTGATGAATTTATTCAACCCAAGAAACCATGCCTCTACATCTTTAGAATTATTCATCTGTCCATCAAATGTAGGAGGTTTGACTTTCTTGAACTCCTATGGAAAGTACTCATTCCTCTTATAGGGATGATGGTAGTGATGATGGTGATAACATCTCCTGGATGAGGAAATAGAGTGAAACCCACACATACCAGTCCTCCTATCATGTTTATCCAATTATATGCCACCTCTTACTGTGTCACACCTATCCAACGTATATCCTGACCGAGGCTTACTACCATATGTTCCTTTAGTCTTCTCTTCTTGTTCTTAACTAATACTTTATTTTCCCTATCTCTGCAAGTCTAGAAATCTAGGAAGGATCATTGCATTGAGCTTTGCCTACTTTTCCTAAGCCCTTGCAAGTCTTTCTTAAGCCTCAACCAACATGTCATTGTCTTCCTTGCAACTTTAGATCTCTGCCCTAAAACTCCTCAATGTATTTCCTATATAAGGTGAGTACTCATCTCCTTACTACTCAATTGATCTGTAGGGAGAGTCCCCTGAACTCCAGTCCACCATTTTTCTCGTCATCTCTGATCTTGTTCCTCCTACAACCATACCATGTTAGATAAACCAAATAGACCCCATAATCAAAATCATACATCAATGACGTTCACGGGAGGCTATCTCATCTACAAAATTAGTCCACAATAACATGATACATATATATGCATAATCATATCAATATGTTGAAATCATGCATGATACACTAACTTCATGCAATGACCTCATGCATGATAACCAAAACTATGGCAATACATGCACACCAACATGCATCTAGCCCATCCGGTCCAAGTGTACTGTTTTGGGCTGAAATTGATGCATCTGTGTTTTTTTATTTACTTCTGCAAAGTTTATGTATCTTCGCTCTATAATGTGTTTTATATGAATGAATGCTTATTTACTACAAGAAACTGGTAGATCTATAATATTTATGCATGATAAGTACAAGTAAGTACCTTCACTAAGATCTGAAGGTCATTTAAATAGAGTTGTAGTAGTTATCTGTTGGAAGGATTAGATCTACGCGAAGGCAGATCTAAGTTGTAAGAACTTCAAGAAACCATCACACAGGCCTATGGATATAGAAACCTAGTTCTAGCATCCCCCAATACTTCTTTGGGTGAGACTATAGCCTGCGCTACGTAGATTATTGCCAAAAGCACCAATAGTTAGGGTTTTGTTGGTTGGCATAGTTAAAGCTAAATGTGTGTCAAGTCCCATCAACCCAACAAATGGTTCTGTTTTTGGGACCGTGATCTATCTGAGGAATGTGTGATATTAAATAAGTGGTTTCCTACTAAGAAAGAAATTGAAAAGTGGCTCGATCGGAAATAACACGTGTTTACAACTTAGGAGAATAGAAATCCGCAATTATCCAAGGAACAATTGTTGAATAGATACATGTACACAGACAAAACCAAAGCTTTTTTTTTGTTTCTTTCCCTGCAAACTACATGAGTGAATGTCTAGATTGGCAAACAGTCAGGGTACGTGGAGGCTTGATGGTCCTATTGTGTGGACACCAGAGCTGGTGAGGTGCTTGGAAGCTTCAGAAAATAATACCGTGGAGGTTGTTTATCACTTGATTGATTGTATCATAGGAGGATTTGTCACTGAGCTTGCGATTAATACATCCATCAATTATAGCAAAGCAGAGTGCAAACTCCTCAAAGGACCAAGAGGTAAGTATTTAAAATCTTTGAAAACTTGGATTAAGATGTTGTTGTGTGAAAAGCTGGTTATGTCATTACCTTGATGTTTGGAACTACGCGAAGCAGAAAACCCTTTAGAAGGAATGGAGAACTGATATCTAAATATAGTCTATTATTGGGATCCTCTTCAAGCAATGATGAAGAAACTATTCTGAATACACCATGAAGTGCACTATAGTTGGTAAGTCAAGGTATCCCAAGGATACCTAATCCATCCACTCCACCTCCACCTCTGCCGCATACACCTACACCTTCACCTCCACCTCCACCTTCATCATTCAACATGGAAAGCACAATGAAGATTCTGATATTTAAAGTGGTAGAAAGGAAAGAACCCAAGCAATTATGGTTTGTTGAAAATGTTGTGTGGACAGCGCAGAAGATCGCCAATGATAACCCAAGTAAAGTGTAGCTGGTCACAACGCTATATGATAGGGAGTTGACTTGTTATATCAATTTCTGTCAAGATAGACCTGGCGTGACGTTGGCAGAGACTCAACAAGCATTGAATAGTAAGTTTAAGAAGCCTAAGTCCCAAGCATAGTCGGTCACATAGTTTAAGGAGATACATCATAGGGTAAACGAATCCTCATGGGATTTTGATCAGAGGCTAAAATGCCTAATCTGGCAGGCTAATATGAACATCACGGATGATCAACACAGAGACTGGTACATTGCTTCATTATTACCTCACCTAATATTACCATTATTGCAACAGAATATAGCAATGCAAGAAGAAGTTGTATAGATCACGATAAGGTTGGAAGCCTCGCCAGTACAAGATATGAACTTTGGAGTACAATAGATTCAATTGCAATTAGAAATTCTGCACCTAGAGTTGTAGAACCTGAAGAAGGGAAAGGAAGCCCAGCTTGAGGTTGATGCAGAAGTTTTGTGCTTGAAATGCAAGGGCCACAGTCACAATAAGGAACATTACCTGTTTTATCAAAATTATCTTATTAGGGAGGGGCAGTCCCCATCAAGCAAAAAAATACTGCTAGGCCAAGCACAGGGGTAGCGCCACGATGCGTTATTTGTCAGGGTACAGGACAACATGTGACAAACAATTATCATCTGCTACAAAAGTTTGTACAGAGCCCCCAGCAGTTGTTTTGAAATTTCTATAAATATGTAGGTCATGATGAGCGCCATTGTCAAAGTTATGAATTAATGATGGATAGAACCCCTACCTATCGAAAGACGAAAAATCGGCCTCAGGATCAGAGCACGGGTTGAGCACGCGGAGGATTTCAAGGCTGTGGAAGAGGAAGAGGAGGAGGGGCTGGCAGAGGTCGTGGGCAAGTTATTTGTTATAACTATGGTGAAACTGGACATTTTGTGTGTGACTCTCAGAACCCAACACATCCATCTTGTCAGTATTGTAGACAATTCGATCATGTGATAGAAGATTGCCCTATACTTATAGCAAAGATGCAAGAAAAGAAGACACAAAGCCAACAACCTACGCAGAAAATCCAAATGATGAGCGTAGAGCCTCGCGAAGAAGACCATACTATTAATATCATAATGCGTAGTGGTATGGCCATAGGAGAAGATAAGGGAAAGAAGCCAAAAACCCAAGGATGGGTGCTACAAGGCTGCTAAAAAGGAGATCGGGTTTGACCTAAACTGAGCTAAAGAAAATTTTATGGAGGCAAAGAAGAATTTTTCTTAAGCTTCTACAACATGGAGTCAAGAGAAATTAGCTGGAAATAGTGAAGCACAAGATGTGAATCCTTCGCTGCTAGGCACTTTTCTCAAAACCTATATGAAGTTGTTGAGAGATCAGAAGGCAGTAGAAGGGCTTCAAGAGCTAATCGACAATTGCATGGGAAAAAATAAGATTCCTACAGAATAGCGCGCTCTGAGGAAACTAGGTAAACACAAGAAACAGATTGGGCGCGAGATGAGGTTAACCGCGTAGATCGGGGAGTATGAGATGGACCAATTCATCCTAGATTTGGGTTCTAATGCGAATGTAATGCCTAAGAAGACATGGTAAAGGATGGGGAGCCATGCGCTACAATGGTATCCTATACAGCTATGCATGACCAATCAATAGAAGACCATTCCTATGGGGCGCTTGTATGGAGTAACATTAGACATTGAAGGAGCAAGAGCGTTGGCTGACTTTGAGGTAATTGAAATAGTGGATGAAAACAATCCTTACCCTGTGCTACTAGGAATTGATTGGGCCTTCGACATGGATACGGTGATTAATTTGAAGAAGCAAAAGATGAAATTTGAGAAGAAGGCACTTAGGGTTATTATGCCACTAGACCCTACTAAAGGAGTGCGGTAAACTGAATCGGTTCGCGACTATGAGGAGGACGATGATTTGGATCAAATCTACAAGATTACTGTGCATGATGAAGATTGGATCAATCCCACTGTAGATGGGCGAATCGCGTTGGATAGAGACAATTCCTATACCTCATACTCAAATGAAGAGCTTGAACACTGGTAGAATAGGTTGCTTGAGGTCTCTATGCTACGTTGCAATATGATGACAAAATTGCTACGGTGCGTATCTACGGAGGTAAGAAAACTCCTGCATTATGATGGCTTAAATGATGTTAATTTATTTTTGGATGAATTTGAAAAGGAAGTGCCTGAGGAACATTGATTCCAGGCACTTGAATTGGCATTGTGTAATATGCTTGCCCATTGGTGGGGTACACATAAGGAAAGCTTTGCTGACTGGAAGAAATACAAGCAGATGATGAAGCTAAGGTTTGGATAGGCTAATACTTGGATGACTGAGAAATATAGCGGAAAGGATGATCTGCGGGAGTACTTGGCACAATGGACTAAAGCCTCGGGAGAAGATCCACAGCCAGAATGGGTACATGTATTCTGTCATACCCTAGGATGAACTGGTATTTGGAAACAGGGTTATGTCATGGGACAACTGAATGGGATATCTTGAGGGAAAGCTTATTATTAAATTTCGGCTTTGAGGATGGGTTTGAGTGCATTGATGAAGTGCTCCAAAATATTAAGGCCACTATCTTTCAAATGCCTAAAGAGCCGGTAGAATGGGTTCAATCAGATTGGAGTACACGGCTGCACCATGCGTTGGAATGCTACAATGTGACTGTATAAGAAGAAGAATATGATCCACAAAAAGTCAATATTCCAGAGACTGAATGACAACACGAGGTTGAAGGACCTAAAGAAGAGAACCTTGATATATCAAAACCTTTGAAGACCAAGCAAGTAATAATTGGATCTGACGCGCAGCCTAAGTTTGCAAAGATATGAGATTATTCGGATGAAGATACATTTGATAAAGTTGTGGAGCTACTACGCGAATACCAGGACTTGTTTCCTACCAAGTTCTTGGACCTGAAAGGAATAGTATGGGATCTAGGAGTGATGAAGATCACTTTAAATCCCATGAAATAGAGACCTTACTGGCTGAATCCCAAGTATAAGAAAAGGGTGTGTAAAGAGCTAGACAAAATGCCGGAAGTAGGAATTATTGAGCCAGTAGAAGAATCTGATTGGGTGAGCCCTATGGTAGTTCAAGAGAAGAAAAAAAGGGTGAAATCAGAATATGCGTAGACCTGAGGAAGCTCAATGATGCATCCATTCACGACCCATTTCCAACATCATTTACAAACGAAGTTTTGGAGAATGTTGGAGGGAATGAAGCTTATGCGTTCACTGATGGATTTTGAGGGTATCATCAAATTAATAGTGCACCGAAGGATCACAACAAGACGAACTTCGCGATGGAGTGGGGATGCTTCCAATACATAGTGATTCCATTTGGGCTGAAAAATGCGCCCACGATATTTTCAAGAGTTGTAATTGCAACGTTCAAAGAATTCATCCATAAATTCTTAAAAGTGTATTTTGATGACTAGACTGTGTTTGGGGTTGTAAAACACCATGTTGCAAGTCTACGCCTCATGTTGGATACTTGTCACAGATACTAAATTGCTCTAAATTTGAATAAGTGTATATTTTGCATGCCCTATGGGATACTGTTAGGTCATGTGGTTTACAAGCATGGATTAATGGTAGACCCTACAAAGATAGCAATCATTTTTAATTTCAAAGCTCCAAAGAATGTAAAGTAGTTGCACACAGTGTTGGGGCATACTGGTTACTATAGAAAGTTCATCAAATCTTATGCACAAATAACTGCGTCGATGGAGAAATTATTGAAGAAGGATGCAACCTCCTACTGGGATGAAGAGTGTCAGTGCAGTCTAGATGTGTTAGGAAAAGGTGGTGACTGCACCTATTTTAGTGTTTCCTGACTGGAAGAAAGAATTCCATGTGCATGTGGATGCCTCTTGTATTGCATTGGATGTGGTATTGACCCAACCTAGCGAAGTTGAGATCGATCACCCTATAGAATTCGCAAGCATGAAACTATCAAAGGCTAAGAAGAATTATTCAACTACAGAGCGCGAAGGATTGGCAATGGTCTACGCACTACACAAGTTTCAACATTATTTGTTATGCGTGCATTTCAAAATGTATATAGACCACTCTGCTCTCAAGTACCTGGTCAACAAGCTTGTGTTGGGGGGGAAGATTTGTAGGTGGTTATTGTTGTTTCAAGAATATGATTTTGAAGTGATTGTGAAACCTAGACAGTTGAATGTGGGAGCAGACCATCTATCTCGTATTGAGACAGGTGAAGAACCAACTAGTTTGGAAGAAGGGTTGTCAGATGCACAAGTCTTTGTTGTACAGGTCACAGATGACCACTTTGTTGATATAATTCAGTTTCTAACAACTAGAACATCCCCAAAAGGATATTATAATCTACAGAAGAAGGAGTTGGTAGTCCACGCAGCTGAATTTTCTGTGATTGCAGGACACTTATATAAGATGGGTACTGATGAAATACTATGCTGATATGTTCCAGAATTTGAATGATCAAGTATCATCGCCAAAGCACATGGAGGAGTGGTGGGAGGACACTATGCAGGCCTAGAAACTGCACAGAAGATTCGACACACAGGATTATGGTGGCCGAGGCTACATAAGGATTCTAAGGCGTATTGTAGGGCATTTGATGCATGTCAGAGGATGGGAAAACCATCACGAAGGGATGAATTGCCTTTAAATCCTCAGATTTCATTACAGGTGTTTGACAAGTGGGTTATTGACTTTGTGGGTCCAATATAACCACTAGGGAAAAAGATTGGGGCGCGATATATTATTACTGCAACTGAATGCTTAATGAGGTGGGAAAAGGCACAACCAGTGAAATATTGTACCGTTGCTACAGCTGTAAAGTTCCTATTTGAGTATGTCTTGACAAGGTTTGGGTGTCCTAAGATACTGATGAGTGACAGGGGTATGCATTTCCTCAATGAAATTATTGTCGTGATGGTCGAAGAATTTCAGGTTTATCATCAAAAGAGTACGCCCTATTATCCTCAAGAAAATGGTACAGTTGAAGCATTCAATGGAATCTTAGAGAATGCATTGGAAAAGGTCTACAATGTGCAGAGGAATGATTATGATGTGCGCATACCAATGGTCCTATGTGCATATACAACGATGTGCAAGGAATTAACAGGTCAAACTCTGTTCAGGTTGGTCTATGAGATAGAGGCTATGATCCCCATGGAGTATATTGTGTCGAGTTTGTGAATTGCAGAATTGACTAATATGGCAGACCACGAGACTATGGAGGAGAGCCTCGTGGAGTTGTTGGAATTAGAAGAAGATAGGTTCTTAGAAGGATTTCACCAACAGGTGCAAATGGAGTGATAAAAGGCATGGTATGATCGACATATTAAGTTACACACCTTCAAGGTGAATGATTTGGTCTTACTTTATGATAGTAAGTTCATGAAGCTCCCTAGGAAGTTTCAAATGCACTAGCTGGGGCCCTAGGTAGTAAAGGAAATTACAGATGGTGGTGTAGTTTAGCTCACGAAGCTGAATGGGGATATATTCTAGAGAAGAGTCAATTGGAGTCGATTAAAGTTATATCAAGGGGATCCTATCCCAACATAATGACTACATGATAGTAGGATAGTCTTAGTAATCCAGGCAGCTACCAGGCAGTATGGGACTATAAACTACCCTACCTGAAGACTGAGAAAACAAAGTAATGCGGCTGCGCGAGGAAAGCCAGAAGTGCACTAGGAGGAGCTGCGCCCGGAGAGCTATGCCATGAAGGTTGGTGCCTCGTAGATGGGTCCAAAAATAGCCATTAGGTGCACTGTAGCTGATTGGATGGATAAAATCCCATTAGGGTGAGTGGGTAGGCTGCATTTATGGTTCAAATATTTGGCAATCTACTACCAAAGATGCACTTATGATAGGATTTTGGAGGGAACAATTGGATTTGAATTCGAAATTACCTATAAATCTAGCATGTTGGCCTGTAGTAGAACACTTTACCATCTAAAAATTATTTGTAATCCCTGCTGTCTAAAACCTATGAATCGAGAATATTGGGAGAAACTTGTGTCACATCTGGCATTCGCAATTTTTCCTGAGTGGAACCATGAGCTCATCCTTAAGCAAATGACTGCAGCTAATCTAGCAGAAGTTTTTGCGTTTGAATCCGTTGTGTCTAATGCCATAGCCCCTGAAATTGCATCAACAAGGGAATCTACACCATCTGTGCCTATAGAGCTGAGGTCGCCTAGGCTTAAACCATCCGTTGCTAAGGAAAAATAGAAGAAACTAAAGGCTATATTGATGAGGCAATCATTGAGGAAGAATCCTACAGAGGTTCAGCAAAAAGGGAAGATGGAGAAAGCAAAATGGCCATACGAACCCCTAGATTTGGACGAAGAGGAGCTTCACGACGAGGCTGAATATTTGGACGCTGAGGAGGGTCAGCCTATCACTAGGCTCCCGGATTATATCCCTCCATGAAAGGGCAAAGCAAAGGTACCCAAGGATCTGGACTCTGGAAATTTTATGGTCTCCACACCACTATTTCCAAAGAATGTAACCTTTGAAGGCGCGTTCTTAAGGTGCATTCACACCCTCAAAATGGAAAATTGGGGTCTAGCTAGTTAGGAGAAATTCCCGCACTTGGCAACAAATAAATATTTGGCGAAGATATACTATGAGGAGACTGGAGTCACATGACTAGAGACTATGAATTGGGTCATGGGGGTTGAAAAGGTCAGGTTGCTGAATATGTTGTGGGTACCACACTTTAGCCGAATCACTATCAACATAGTATAGGTACACCAATTGCTTACGCTGGTGTATGATGGGTGTCTCTGGATGGGAGAGCCCATCCCCATTAGAGATATGTTGATCCACCAGATCACAAGCTTTCCCTACCAAGGGTTGGATCCCATTAAGGAGTTTGGAGGCAAGAGCAAAGAAAAATAAATCGCATACAAAATGAAGCACGAGTATGGCTTAGTGAAGAAGTCGCGCGGATATTCTATTGGTTACATCACTGACCAGGTGGTGCAATTTTCCGCCTAGATATTGTCTTGCAAGATTATGAGAACGTGTCGTGCAGATGAGGTATCAGTGCCAGTTATTTCATTGGCTACACAGTGTGCGAAGGGGTTGCAGTATAATTGGGCGTAGTACCTCTACAAAGAGTTCCTGTTGAATTTTCACGAAGCTCAAGACAATGGTAAGGAATTCCATTGGCATGGAGGCTTCTGGAAGATAGTTAATTCCCTCCATAGGATAGTGATTTACCAGAGGCCATGAAGTTTGTTGCGCTATGGGCAATGAAGGACCTAGAGAGAGTCATGGAGATGAAAGTGTTATGGGTCATGGTTGAGATGGACCTGTGAACCGTGATCAACCAGAGGCCAAGGTTGTTGCCAACATTGTTTGGACAATTGGAGGCCTACACAGAGTTCAAAGCAGAATTTCATTACGTATCTATTTGGGTGAGGCGATACCCTAAGAAAGTATGGTACAAGTTACCATACATAGTAATGGATGCAGATGTACAAGAAGTCGTAGGCAAATGGACTGCTGAGTGGAGGCAGCCATCAGATCTCAGTGCAGGAACAAGCACGACCTGGTAAAGTTCGTCCATGTAGGCCACAAAAACACAGAAGAAAAAGAAAGTTGTACAAGCTGCCGCTCGCGAGAAGGTAGCATAGAAACAGAAAGAGGCTGAGCGGGCAGCAGCCTGAGAGAAAGAAAAATAGGAAAGGAAGGAAGTTGTTGCTAAGGCAGCCGATGAAAAGGAGGGCACTGTGAAGGAGGCTACACAGGAAGCTAAGGAGTCTACTTCTCAACATAATGTATACAAGGAAGGGTTCGAGGAGGAAGGAGGTAGTGGTGAGGAGCAAAGAACTCCATTTAAATATACAGAAGTGGACCAAGGAGATGACTTCTGGGCAAAGGAAGAAGAAGAAGTCAAACAAGCATGCATATGTGGATCCAATGGTCCTCACTGAGGGGGACTTGGATGAGATCAGCGACAAGGCCCAAGACACAATGACGGAGTTGTGGACATAGTTTTAGTAGTAGTACATCTAGACGTTGGGGAACGTGCAAGAGAATCTGCGTGAGTTTCAGATTCAACTAGGTCAAATTTAGTTGACCGTCGGAAAAGCGAGTGGGATTCAAGCGAGCCTGCAACATGCCAGCACGTTGGTACTAGACACAAACATGACTCTGGACCTCATATTTTTTCTGTTACCAGAAGGATCACTGCGCACAGAGACATATGTAGCAAACATCCAGCTCACGCAGATCAAGGATGTGGGTGTCAACTTAGTCACGTTGCCTATTCAGACCCACCACAAGCTTCATCACGGGGTCTCAAATGTACTCAGGATGTGGGAGCAGAGTGTACTATCAGCCATCAGTGGTGTCAAGATGAACAATGAGCATGTTTTCATAGAAAATGCTGAGGCGCTAAAAGAAAAGGAAGAACTGGACGTGTGAAGATAGAACATGGAGGCAGAAATTCAGAAGTTTGCTACCATAGTAAGAGAATCAAAGGATGAGGTCGCTCAAATAACATTTGAATTTTGAATGAAGATCATAGAGTTGGAATTGAAATTGTAGCCAACCACTTCGCCAAAAATTGAGCAGCACAGAGTAGCCATCACAGAGAGCATGGCCACTTTGGATGTAGTAATCACAGGCTGCACACTGATCTTCGAGTAGGCCATGGAACTATCGGTGACTCTGCAAGAGGATCCAAACCTGTAGAAACTTGGCACAAATGTCTAAGAGACACATCGGAAGTTTGATGAAATCAGGGCGACTGCGCACACCTTGGTGTCAGTCCAACACCTCACTCAATTGCAGGAAGGAAAACAATTGCAATAAAAAATTGAAGAGCTACAGAGGAAATAGGTCATTTTAAAGGAAAAAAAATACAGCCATGGATAGAGGAAGAAAGTCAGCATACTCTGTCAGTCCATGAAAATTTGAAGACACTCCAACAAACTCAAAGGAAGATGTGCCTCGCAATAGAGGGGCCGACTATAAAAAAGTTGTTAGAGGAAGTGCAACAGGCTATGGTACAGGGTTTCGCTGACCTCGCAGCATTGTAGGTCAAGTTCAGTGACCTCTGCAATATGATTGAGGCACCAGCTGAGTGACTCGAGGGCGAGTCACCCAATTTCTGTTGGGGGCCTATTGGGATGGGGCCCCTGGGGTCAATTTTGTATTATTTTTTGTAGTGAATGTAAAGTCTCCGTGAAATGTGGAAAAGTAGAGAACAAAGCTAGTAGAAGTCAAAGGGGCTTTAGTCCCTTTGTTGGGTAGGTGATAGAGTTGTTTGGAGACCTCCCATGGTCTGTGGACCATGGTATTGTAAAGCAAAGGCTATATAAAGTTGAGTCATAGCGAGTCTTAGAATATAACTTTAAGAGAAGAATCATTGTAAGATAAAGGTGCTAAGATATGAAAGGTTTGTTTCTTGTACTTAGGAAAAAGAGGAAGGCTCCTATAGCTGAGTGTGTAGAGGCCTTAGTAAGTCCACAAGCTAAGTACGTGGGCCGCTGCAGCTCAGTGCGCAAGGATAAAAGGTTTGTATCTAAACGTTTACATCTAATAAAGACTGGTTTGGGCCGAAATTGATGTATCTATGTTCTTTTATTTACTTCTGAAAATTTTTATGTATCTTTGCTCTGTAATCTATTTTATAGGAATGAATGCTTATCTACTATGTGGAACTAGTAGATCTGTAATATTTATGCATGATAAGTACAATTAAGTACCTTTGTGAAGATTTGAAAGTCATTTAGATAGAGTTACAGTAGTTATCTGTCGAAAGGATTAGATCTGCGTGAAGGTAGATCTAAGTTGTAAGAACTTGAGGAAACCATCACATAGTCCTCTAGATACAGAAATCTAGTTTTAACATCCCCAATACTACTTCGGGTGAGACTGTAGCCTGCACTAGACAGGTTGTTGACAAAAGGGGTAGCAGTTAGGGTTTTGTTGGTAAGCATAGTTAAAGCTCAACCTGGGTCAAGCCCCATCAAGCCAACAACCACTGCTCCCACATTTACCCACATTAACTGACCTACGAGGGTAAACATGAGTTGAGGGATACTATAACACGAATCAACCTCCTAAGTATAGTTAAGGAAGTGGAATTGACCATCTGAAACTTTGTTGAGCTTCCTCAGAAGCTAAATAACCCCTAAGAGCTAAAAAATCACCATAGGTTCCCAAGCCCTGAGCTAGGAATATTTTTCACTGACTTGGATTCCAAGTCCCCTACACAACAAGAAAATAAAATGACTTTGACCATCCAGTCGCATTTATAACCCTACCCCCTAACAATTGCAACCTATATTTCCTAGTTCTGAGCATGCGACCCTAGAATTTGGGCCACTTTTTTAGGGCCTGATTCCCAACCACTGCCCAGAGCTTAATGAGACTTTCTAGAATGATATATAACATTAGTACAAATCCATTCATAAAAATCTTAATAAATAACTTGTCCTAACTAGGCCTAACTATGACAGTCATTTCAACAAACATATGGTGAACATGAAATCTACAGGTCATGAATGCATATTTGGACATATGGGCTTAAAACTTATATGAGATTCATCAAGAAGGTATAATGCCCTCTCTTAATAACTTCAATAACATTTGTTAGATCATGCATTCATCAACCAACCAAATACATATCAATTCATGAACAAGCCATGGCTAGAGTATATGATAGATCCATGGTTATAACAAGAAAATAACCATGACATAAAAACCATCAAATCATCATATTAAACATTACAATTACGTCATATATTTCATAGAGAAATAACTCTCATTAAATGATACAAAATCCAACCAATTTAGGGACTTCCACAAATCACCCGACCATAGATTAGGTTGAACCAATATTTTCTTTTAGCCAATCACCCCCATTGCATATTCCAAGCATAAATGTGGGTTCTCATGGGATAAAGCAAGACATAAACAACCAAGAGAATGAAGAGGTTAAACCACCTCCCTCCTCATGCTAACGTTATCTCACCTAAACTAGTACCAAGATCACAAAATTTAAACCAAGCTTGGATGCCTTAGAATTCATTCACCATCCCTTGAGGAATTTTCTTGTCTAAACCCACCTATTGAGGGCTTCCTGAAGAAAACCATATCCACCACCAACCATTGGGATTTTCCTAAGACCACCTCACCCAGATCCAAAACATTTAGGCAATCCAAATCTCAGCCAAGAATGAATCCCATCACACCATGGCTATCGGGAAATGGCAAGGCAAGGATGAAACCACTAACACACCTAGAAAAACCCATGCCAATGACAACAAGAGAACCAAGTACACACATTCATGTACCATGCATTCACAAAACATCTACAAAATCACACATGCAACTTGTTACCTGCAAGTATTGTTGTTGAAGCTGCTTGATCCAATCCTTCCTTTTCTGTCCTTTGCCTTCCTTGTCCTTGATTTCCTTGTCCTTCCTTTTCTTTCTCGCTTTCTTTCTCCTCTTGGTGCTCTTCTCCTCTCTCCAACTAACTTCAAATCCAAACTAACAAATGACCCCAAACTGATGCAATGATGCCTTTTTATTATTGATGCCTCTAATTTCTTCATTTTCCCACTATTGTCCTTCAATTTGCTTCTCATGCAAACCTATGACTTTTCATCTACATTTTCTCCTATTTTCCTTTATTTTCATAGAAAAATTCCAATAATAACCTCTTTTCCTTTTCAAAGCCTTTGCCAATGTATTTTCCATTTTCCTTAGCCATAATAAACAACAAGTGATGTCCACTATGATGTTTTTTCTCAACATTCAACTTGGAATAATTGTCCCATGACCTTGGTCTTATTTTTCCTTTATTAACTTTATTACATGAAATTTTAACTTGGGGTTGTTACACCCTAGCACCATGCACATCCTGGCATGCCTTTGTTAGGATATTTCGACACATAGGAAATAGTTAAGTATAATTTGGTCTACTTTAGAGTTAGGTAAAGTGTGTTTCTTTACTATGTACATTTGTATCTTACAATCTGGTGGTAATGATATGTTCTAGACATGAAGTGATCCAACAGTTCATTCTCTCCTTGGTATTACTGACACTCGATCCATGGCTTAACACCCGATTAGTCCATGATCTCTATTTAAAGAGCATGGACAGTCATTTGTAAGGTAACCATTCATGAGAGAAGCTTATGTAAATTTTCATTATTTTATTAATAAATTGCCTGAAGTGGTCATGTTGGCTCAAGCTGTGGATTGTTTCCCTCTTTGAGGGTTTTAACCACGTCAAGAATACTAGTGTATTGATTTATAATCTATTTTTGAGCGGTGTCCTTTGGTGTTCTATCTGAGGAACTCACCCTATAAATTCATACATGGTATCAGAGCTATTTGAGAGTTGTATCTGTTGGTGATCCAAATCGGAAGCTGGTACAACTGCATATGGTCATTGTTTCCTAGATCTACTATTTCTAACCACTTTCGGGCTGAGAGGACTACTCTATTGTGTTAGGAGCATCTATTCCAGTGGGGAACCCCTTTCGTTTCACACGAAAAGGTTTCCAGTAGCCCTAGCTACGTCATTTTTAAGATCTTGAGGTATACAGTTTTTATTTGTAGTTTTAGCTATTTATCTCTCTATTTATTTCAGTTTATTTATCTCTTTTTTTTCTTTTACCAGATCTATACCTTTCATTTCTGCTATGCTCTTTGCCCCGTAACTCTGTGCGATCTGAGCAAACCAGAAACATAAAGGAAGGATTTTTCTCATGTCTATGCTCTTTTTCGCCGCACCTTAGTGTGATCTCAGAAAATTAGAAACATCGAGGAAAATATTTAGTTTTCGGCAAAAGCTAACTTCAAGGCATAAGGTTTGTTTACTTTTTGTATGTCCATGTTGGGTTGTGTGGTTTTTTGTTTTGTAGGTAAAAAGAGATTTTTCAAGTAAGCACACACTCCAAAGCTTCAATGACTAAAAAAAAAAATCCTTCCTCCTTTCCAAAAATTACTAACCTTTTAAATGAGCTAACTTGGTCCAAAGTTACTTTATGAGAATATAAGTCTTGAGTTCAAGTCTTTCCTTTTGTTGAGTTACTTTTTCAAAAAGCACATGTAACTTATGTTCTAAAGTTACTTTATGTACAAGTGTTCTCACCCATTATAAAAAGTGAGTCACTTATAATTCTAAAGTCTCTTTATCTTTTATGTAAGCTACAATTTAGTAGGTAGCTCATAAAGTACCATTGTAAAAGTGACTTTCACTTATTTATAAAAGTGGGTCACATAATTTTATTTTTTTAAAGTGAGCTAATTAGATTAAGTTTGGAAAGAGGGGAGTTTTTTTTAAATATAACATTATCATTCACTTCCGCACATTCACGCACTTCATCGGCATCTTCAACAACTTTTCTTCAAAAAGCCATAACTTCTTCATCCGGAAGCCGTTTTCAGAGCTGCTTTTTTTTAATCAGCCTAATTTTTCAACATCTTTCCATTGGAACACTTAGTTTCAGCATATAAAACTTTAGTTTCTATTAAAATGGAAATTCCATGCCAATTTATTCTTGATAGCACCAACTACTTCCAATGGTGCTCTTACATTGTGGATTTACTTAGAAGTAAAGGTCTTTACAGAATAGCCTCAGGCCATGAAACTAAACCTAAAGATGAAGATAAGGCAGCCAAATGGGAAAATAGGAAAGATCAAGCACATGGATTAATAGGGATGTCTAATTCTCTAGACCTTAGATTCCATATTGCAGAAATTGATACCCCTAATGAAGCAATGAAAAAGCTTACTAAAGTTTTTGGAATTAAAAATGAGATTAGAACCCATCAACTTGAAAATGAGTTTTTTACGTTGGACCCTAATAATTTTTCTTCCATTGAAGATTTTTTGTCTAAGTTCAAGACCCTTACACTTCTCTTGGAAGGTTTTAAGGTTAAGAAAGAAGATGGTAGCCTTATCTATTCCATTCTTACTAAGTTGGGACCAGCCTACTCTGTGTTTGTTTCCACCTTCCATTCTACTAGAAAAGCATTTATTTATCAAGGACAAGACTACAAGTCCCCCTATTTTGATGCCTTTTGTGATTCTCTAATAAGAGAACAAGAAAAACTCTTACATCTTGGTCTTCTTAATCTTCGAAACTCTTTTAAGAAAGCCTTAGCCGCCCAGAAGCAACCAAATTCAAAGAATCCTAAGAATTAGTATCCTAAAAAGAATGGTCCTAAACCAAACAAGGCTCCTAAGAAATTTCACTCTCAAAATGAAAAATCATTTCCACAAAATGATAAGGAAAATAAAAACAAATGGAAGAAGACTGATAGACATTGCCACTTTTGTAATCAAGATGGCCACTTAGAATCAAAATTCTTTAAGAAGATGGAAGCCTTAGAAGAATCAATGAAGAAGCATAACATCCATTTGTAGCATTCTTCAACTTCAAATTCATCTTCAGGAATTGCACTTTTTGCATGTGGTTCTCAAGCATCTCGGTCTGGTTATGCACTTAATATATCTTCTTCTCGTTCTCATGAGTGGTTCATTGATTCTAGAGCTTCTTATCTCATGGCCAAAAACAAAGCCATGTTTTCTTCTTTATTAAATGATTGTAACACCAAAAATATATATGTTGGTGATGATTCTTAGCGTTGTAGGGATGGGAACTATTCAACTGGACAATTGTCAATTTAATGATGTGTTATGTGTTCCAACCTTATCCTGCAACCTTCTATCTATATATCAGATAACTCATTCAGGTGAAGGTAAAATCATTGAATTTTCACCTCACGATGTTGTAGTTAAGGACCTAAGAGATCCTAGACAGATTTTAGCTATTCGCATTGTTGATGATTCTACAAGGTTGTATAAGATTAACAACTTTGGGGCATCAACTCTTCCCTCGATATTTGTTGCTCATAGTGATGAAGTGAGCAAACTTTGTCATGAGTAATTTGGTCACTTAAACTATCACTCCCTTCAAAATCTATGTAAAGAAAATATGGTGACAGGTATTCCTATGGTATCTTGCAGAGATGGTGTTTGTTCCAGATGTGTACTAAGAAAACATCATCGGAATAGTTTTGAAAAACATGCCTCTTGGCACGCCTCAACCCCTTTACAGCTTGTTGATAGTGATTTATGTGGTCCACTTCCAATTGTTTCATTATCTGGTTACAAGTATTTCTTAACTTTCACTGATGATTTCTCCAGACGCACTTGGGTATACTTCTTAAAACTCAAGAGTGAAGTCTTTAACATGTTCTTTGCCTTTAACGCCTTTGTTGAGAAACAATCTGGACATCAAATTCTGAAGCTAAGATTAGATAATGGCAGAGAATATGTTAACAAAAAATTCATCAACTTTTTCACTAAGCATGGAATTCAAATGCAACATATTTTTCCATATACTCCACAACAAAATGGTGCAGCTGAAAGGAAGAATTGCACCTTAAAGGAAATGGCTAATTGTATGCTTCAATATAAAGGACTTAGTCTTAATTTTTGGGCAGAAGCAATTAACTGAGCAAATTACATAGTAAATCACACTCCTACTAAGGTTTTAAAGAATATCACTCCAGAAGAAGCATGGAGCTCAATTAAACCAGATGTAAGTCACTTTCGTGTTTTGGGAAGTGAATCATGGGCCCATATTCCAGATGAGAAACATAAAGCTTTAGAACCTAAGAGTGAAAAATGTATTTTTGTTGGATATTTTGAAGATGTTAAAGGATATAGACTTATTCCACTTAAGTCCAAAAATCTTATCACTAGAAGAGATGTAAAGTTTGCTGAAAATATATAGGTCTACGAGCCTAGTTCAAGGGATGTGCCACCTCTCTCTATCCCTTCTACTTCTAAAAATATTTCTTCTTCAGATAATGACACCGAAGATGAAAATCCTCCCCCACCTTCGCAGGATCCTCCTTTAGCTCCTCAGCTTCCAAAATGGATCTGTGCTAGTCAGGATGTAGTAGGTGCTCTTGCAGGTGATCCTACAGATCAGTGACGTACAAATTCTCAGTTCGATAGAGCCTCTTCTTTATTGGCTCAAGCTTCAGCGAATCATGATCTTGACACCTTTGTAGATGATTCAGACCATCCAGATTGGGATGCAACTATGAATGAATAATATCGTTCATTTTTGGAAAATGATACATGGGATCTTGTTCCTCTTCCAAAGGGAAGAAAGCTTGTTAGATGTAAATGGATTTAGAGAACCAAGTTTGGACCAGATGGAAAAGTTGATAAACATAAAGCTCGTCTTTTTGCTAAGGGCTTTTCACAAGTTGAAGGAATTGACTATATTGAAACCTTCTCCCTTGTTGACAAAATGAACTCTATCTGCCTTGTTCTTTCCCTTGCTACCTCTTTCAAATGGGAAGTCCATCAGATGGATGTTAAATTTACCTTCTTGCATGGGGACTTTCATGAAGAAATCTATATGGAACAACCTAATGATTTTATATAAACAGACTCTAGCCTTGTATGTCAGCTTAAGAAATCCCTTTATGGTCTCAAGCAAGCCCCTCAGGCTTGGTATGCCAAAATGGATAGCTTTCTTTTAGATACTGGATTTTCTAGGTGTCATTCTAACAATACTGTCTACACCAAGAAAGTGGGTAATTCTATTAACATTCTTGTTCTTTATGTTGATGATCTTATCCTTACTGGTAGTGATCCTAACCTTATAAACCATGTGAAGTCCAGCCTTAAAAAGAAGTTTGAAATTGACAGATTTAGGACACTTGCATTATTTTCTTGGTATTTAAGTCTTACAATCCAAGGAAGGTATTTCCCTTTCCCAATCCAAGTATGCCTGTGATCTTCTACGCCACTTTCACATGGAAGGCTGTAAGCCAACCCCTTCTCCCTTTCAGTCTGGAGCCAAAATTTCAGTCACTTGTACTTCCCCTGAATTTGATGCTACCTTATACCATCAGCTTGTAGGAAAACTTTTGTATCTGACCCATACCTGTCTTGACCTTTCCTTTGTTATTGGCCTTATTGCTTGATTTATGCAAAACCCACATGAAAGTCATTGGAAAGAAGCTAAAAGAATACTTCATTATGTTCAAGGTACAATTCAGTTTTGGATTCATTACAATGCAGAAGCATCTCCTCTATTGGTTGGTTTCACTGATTCTGATTGGGCTTGTGACCTGTTGTGCTCTACAACAACCCCCCAGTTCATATCATTTTTATTCACAAAGCTATAATATGAAATGGGTCCCTTTTTTATTTTAATTGGTATCAACTTTGTATTATTCAAAAAGGTTCGAAAACAAAATGAAAACATTACAAAACCTTTTTGACAAACCAATTATTTGGTCTTATAATATAAATGATTAATCTTTTATCATTGCGATAAAGCGATCGCATATCGCAATGACAAAGGAGGCATAACTTAAAGACCCATTGGTTTGCTCCGACGCGATAAACATGCAATAGGCTATCGGATATCGGCAATAATAAGTTTCCATAACAAAAGTGCCTTTCGCTCCGATGCGATGCGATAAAATGCCTTTCTCTCCGATGCAATGCGATCAAGTCCCTTTCGTTCCGATGCGATGCGATATCGCTATCGGCGATCGGGGATGTACCATACATGCTTTTCAAAGTGCCCATTTAATAATCCCGATGCGATGCGATATCGCTATCGGCGATCGGGGATTCCAAAAGGAACCAATATAATGATTTAAGTTTTCCCCCGACGCCCGATTGTGATAAAGCCAAAAGCACGAACTTCAAGAATTGTTAAAGCGGGGATATTACGATTAATTCGTATTAAAGGCCTTATCTTCCAAACAGTCATTCACCTGCCCTCAACTGCCAAAACATCCAAGGCACGCTTAAACAAATCATTCGGCCAATAAAATGATATGATGGGCATTTAAAGGATTGGCAGGTTTTAACGGCCATTTAATGAAATAGTAAGCTTAAAAATCTTTTCACAAATTGTATCCGCGGCCACTTTAAGTTAATCCTTCATCGTGCATTGATCAATATATCTCGCTCGTATTTGGTTTTCGCTACCAATTCTCTGTGTTACGCTCATTTTCACTCCTGTGCAGAATTCTTCCGAAGTAATAGATTCAAGCAGAATGGGGAAGAAGTCTAAGAAAATTGTAATCGCTTCCGCTTCACCAGCCCCAGGACAACCCTTCGCTGATCCAGGAACTAAAAAGAAAGGATTGATATCTGATACTACATGTTCAGGACTCGGCAGAACTACTTGGCAATGTACCTATAATTTGATTAAGGCCAAAGAACCAAAGGTGACAGCAGTACAAGCCACAGCAGATACCAATCAAAAATCCGATGCTACTTTAAAGGACTTAGCCGACTCTTTCCTTCATCGGATAGCGGCTCAGGAACAAATTCTCCCATATACGGATGTAGTGAGGTGGGCAATTGAGGAAATCCCAATCACAGACAGAACCTTCTGCACCAGAGATGGGAGAATCTTCGGTTCATTTCAGGCTAATGATTTGAGGCAAATGTATCATTTGCCTGCGCCAGAGAAGAAGTACAACAAGGCATTTCTGGAGAAATTCCGAAATGAGAACCAAACTGAATACGAACCCATTCGAGATTGGAGACAAAATCCAGCAAAACAAAAGCATGAAACTTCCTGTAAGTACTCCGTTGATTCCCTATGTTCTCCTTATTGTTATGCTGGGATAATGATGTGTAGATTGTGGGGGTTGCACGATTCCGCTAATTTCACTATAGAAATGGTTCCCTTGATGGAAGCGGCATGTAATAGTGAAATAATGGATTGGGCAACTATACTGTTAGATAAGCTAGCAACAGTAGTTCTTGATTTTAGAACTAAAACCCGCGTCACCGAAAGGCTTATTCCCGCATTCTACTACAATGCTTATATACTAGACACCCTGTGTTTTAATTCTGAATTTCCAGTGCCCGACTGGAGGTGGACTTCACAAGACCCCATGCCTATTCACATATACCATCAGAAATTGTGGAAAACTTCCTATAAGCACCATTTATACCAAGTCTGAAATGGCTTCATGTTACCCATTCATTACTCTATTTTTGATAAACCTGCCCCCAAGATTTCTTATCAAGCAGGGATTGATTTGACATCAATAGGAAGATGGTTCGGAGAGGAAATATTTACTTATATAAGAATTTTCGGCAGCCAAGCCGAACCTCATGTCCTTCCTTTGTACATACCTGATAAACTGCTGGCAAGGGAGATAGCCTATCAGATTATATCCAAAGGAGTTACACAAACTCTAAAGAAAAATAAGAAGCAGGTCTGGCCCTCTTTTCCTCTGAGATGTGGTGTCTACACTTTGCATGATTTCAAACATGCAGAGAAAGAAGCTACAAAGATGAAGTCATTAACTCTAGCAACTCTCCCCAATAGGCGATTTCATCCCAACAAAGTCGCCTATAATGCACTTGAACAGGCCAAATTGACAAAGTTTGACCATAAAGAGGATAAGTTTGATGACCTGTTCTCCTCAGCTGAATCAATGTACCAGGTTAGATCGCTGGCCATAATGGAATACAAAGATGAAGGGTTAGTTGAATTCAACAGACTTAGAGAACAGAGGTTGCAAACTCTGCCTCTAGATCTGTTAGCAACAACCCCAGCAACAGAATCAAGCGAGCCTGAACAACAACATGCTAAGGAACCTCCGGTTACATCAAAAGAACAGGAGAAAGTGCAAGAGGAAACCCAGACGAAAGAGTAGGAACAGAGCAGCATAGAGGTGAATGTAGATATTCAAATTGACACGAAATTGCTCCAGGAATGGCAGCAATTCGATTCAATTATCAGTAATCGTGAATGCTCTAAAGATACCAAGACATCAAAAGCAGCAGATACACAGGAAACCACTTCAAAACAAGTTCCAAGTGGAGCCAGCGGCCTACCCAGTTCGAAAGAAGTAGAGATAATCCCAAAAGATCCCTCCGATCAAATTATTTTGCAAATAGAAGAAATTCCTCCCTTGGATGTCTTCTATAGCCCAAGACACAAAGTTGTGGTAAAACGACAGAGGAAGAGGAGAAGGACTGATCAACCTTCCCTTTTCCCATAACAAACAGTGACGGGCAATGTGGTTTGGAAGGAGGAATGTGACCCCTTTGACGACCTTACAAAACTATCACAATATGTTGGAGCCTATTCGGCAGCAACAATAGACAAGGCATCAGAGGTGAGTCTTCTATTAAAAACAAAAGACCAGGAGATCTTTTCATTACAAGCGCAACTATCAGAAGCACAGCAGAAGGTGGAGCAGGCAGAACGGCGATTGTTAACACAACAGTAAATAAATAATCAATTAACTCAACAATTGCAGGAAGAAAAACAGAGGATCGACCACAGCGCAGTCCAAAAGCAGAAAGAGTTTTCTGAGGCATTGGCACAACTGAAGGTAGCGAATGAACAAATGTTGAAGTTAAAAGGTGAGCAGATTGCTCAACTATTAGCCCAGCTTGAGAAGACAAAGAATCTTCCACAGATAGCCGAATTCAAATCAGAAGCATTACAGATAAATAAGGCATTAATAACACAGATCAAGATTTTATGTCAACAAATCGCCCAGGCAGAACCATTATGTGATTTGACGACATCAATAAGTAAAAAATCAGAAAAAGCTAGAACAGATTTGGATCAAGCCGATGAAACATTAACTGGTTTTATTGAGTGGCAACATAGCGATCAGGGACAGGCGGCTAATTTACCAAAGATTTTAGAATCACATAAGGAAATATTATTTACAGAATGGCAGTCCCAGTTAATGAAAGCAGAGAGGGAAATTTCAAGATGCAAATCAACCACAAGTAATTTGGTTGAATTGGTTAATAATACTCTCTACTTGTCTAACACGATTTCCCAATGCACTCCAGGTAAATTGACAGCGGCGAAAACATTGGAGCAGTCATGTTATCCAGAACTAGAGAAAAGTGGGAGATTAATTGCAGGAATTAACAGTTTAACATGGGACGCCTATTGGTTCTTCTTAGTCAAACCAGACAGCCAGAGAGCCGCCCTCAAATGCCTTACAGATGCAATCGGGTATATTATTCCCGATATTTAGGATGCCACCTATGCTGCCCAACTCAACTCTCGCCTCAACAGACCGCCCGAAGTGTAGCCAATGCTTGCGATATGTCAGCTCAAGTTTAAAGGCAAACAACCTACATGATGATTCATGCCGCCGACTGCCAGATTGCTGAGAAGGAGATATTCAAGATCGTTTGATACCAATTAAGTAGGATTTCAGTTTGATAGATAGTTAGCTTAATTTAGTATTTATAGACCCTTTCATGTATTTGGAAAGGGTTGTAAGTTTTGTACATGACTTAAAGCCTGAAGTTGCACTACTGTACTTCAGGCATATTCTTTTATAAAACTGGACCAATTGTTCTGATTTTGGCAAGGAAGCTTTTATTCGAATGTGCACTGTTGTCTTTGCTTGAAAGTATTTCTGAGTCGGAAGAAGAATCTCAAATAGCGATTGATATTGGGAGTGACTCGCAGCTCATATGGTACTATTATCTATGTCTGAATTCATTCTTTTTATATGAATTGTCATTTGATCGCCTTTGCTATTATCGGATATATATGTGTTTTAACAACATTTCTTTATTCCCTCCACTATTGGATGTTTATAGTATGCTTTTCTCTTTATCATATATGTATCGATGATATAAATGATAAGCGTAGCAATATTGCGTTAATCACTTTGTTTAACTATTTAAGCAAAGTGATCCCTGAATGAATAAATGTCTATGTCTATTAGATAGAGTCATCTATATGCCTGTCAATAGACATTGATCATCAAGCGCTACATTTCAAAGTACAATAGTCCCCAGGATTAGTAGTAGTTCTTTTATTTTGTTGATAGATTAAGTTATTCACCTATCATTAGATTAGACAATCAATCATTTATTCACCCTTTTTATTCATCACTGGGAAACTGGTCCCATTATCGCCAGTTGGAGCCACCATTCCAAACGGAAAAGGAGCTGTATTAAGGTACGGATCGGGTGGTTATCCCCCAATGTTGATATAACGATTTTCGGGGCATCAAAATTTTTGGCGCTAGAAGGAGGGCCTCAACTGTGAATGGCAAGCAAACCCAAATCTACAAACCATTCTTAGAGTAATTCTCCCTCCACATCACCTCGTACTTCCCAATTGCATGTTAGTTCTCCAGTATCCAAACAAGAAGAAGAGGAATCAACTACCACTGCTCAAACCCTTCATACTCCAGAACAACTAAGTCTTGAATCTCTTGAAGTCCAGTCTCTTATCCACAAACTTTAGAGTTTCTCGATATCACCACAGAAATCTGAGGTATCTCAAAGCAGTGCGACTTCGCAGTTCAATTTACCTCACCCTCTTACCAGACTTCAGAGTTGAAAGCTCGGTATTGAACCTACTGAGTTCCCTTTACCCAAAAGGAAAAAGGCGAAGAAAAACACTGAAGGATCTGACAGTGAAGAACTTTCCTCCACATCCTCCATCTCACCTTCCCCAGTGCGAAGTCAATCACCCACTCCCTCATCACACATTGTTGTTCATCAGGGATTAGCAACTGCAACATCCAAAACTGCGCAATCCTTGATATCAACTCCTTCCCAGACTTCTGGAAGTTCAACAGTAATAACATCCACTACTGCGGTTACAATGGCAGATCCATGGACCAGGCTTGGTGCAGTCAATATGCCTGCTCCATTGCATGCATTACCTGATGCACTTGAGAAATGGCTACCCAAGTTTAATCCAGATGATGGAACACAAGCTGAGGAACATATTAATAACTTCATGTTGGCAGTTAATTTGAAGGGAGTAACGGAGCAAGATGTTGTCATTAGGCTTTTCCCTTATACTTTGCAAGGATCAGCAGGATCCTGGTATTTTTCCTTACCTTCTGCTTCTATTACCAGTTGGACGACTTGCCAAGAACAGTTTCTTACTAAATATGGTGATGATAGGTCTTTGGCCACACTAATAAATGATCTCTCCAATCTTAGGATAGAGCATAGGGAACCAATTAAAGAATTTAATGCGTGATTCAATAAACTCTTGAATAAAATCCCAATGGCCTCCAAACCAAGTGAGCAAATCCTAAGCGAGTGGTATATAACTGCCCTACCTGCCAATATAGCTATTTTTGTAGACAGGGCTGGAAAACCAACTTTAGCTGAAAACATGAAAGAAGCACTTGCTGTGGAGAAACGTATTAATGCTCTAGAGAAGAAAGCTGCTCTTGAAGATAGAAAAGCCAAAAAATTTTCTTTTAAAGATGATTCAAAGAAGAAAACCCCTAAAGATCCATATGACATGGAGGGTCTACAAAAGGTCCTCAAAACTATGTCAAATGAAATGGTTGAAATCAAAAAACAGGTAGCTGAAACCTCAATCAAAAGACCCTTTAGGAATTACAAGAAAACTGAGTCAAAACCACCGAATGTTATATCTAATGCAGATTCAGATCTTGAAGAAGGAGAAGAAGAAACAGCTTCACCAACTGATGAAGAAGAGGAAGTTGTTGAATGTCATGGAATGTGGGATTTTATATTCCCTAACTCCGATACAGAAAATGAAGAAGAAGCGTTTCCTGTTACTACCAGGAGTAAAGGTACCTCTGAACCTGTTCAGACAACTTCGAAGAAAAGAAGTGCAGGTGCTGCTACAACAAAGGAAAAGGTTCCCTCGAAGAAGCCACCTGTAACAGTTCCACAAAACCAACCTTCAACCTCAACAATCCCATCAACATCTAAGACACTAGTAGTGTCCGACTCAATGGATTACAATATTGTTGATGACATGAAAAGGACTAAGGAAAACATTACCATGTTTGAACTTAGTAAATTGAAACATCAGCAAAAATTGCTTCTCAAAGAGTTAAATGCTATTCCTACTTCACCCCTTCCCAGTGCTAAAGCTGCAAATGATACAGGTCAACCACCTTCTGGTATGGTCGAAGCTACTGATGCAGTTCTGATAGGAGATAGATCAAATTCTCATACTCCACCTTTCCTTCGAACCTACGAGATCTACAATAGAAACCTGCACAACTGTTTAATTGACTCAGGGGCATCCTCTAATATAATGCCAGCTTCAGTTTGTTCCAAACTGAACATCGAACCTCAAAAGTCAGCTATTCATATTATGCAGTTGGACAGGACTAAAGTATAGGTTTTGGGAGAGATCAACTCCATAACTATCAGGCTATCTGCTGATCCTAGATTAGTACAAATAATTGATATCTTGATCGCCGATATACCTGAATTTTATGGTTTGATCTTGAGTAGGGATTGGTCTGAAAAACTACATGGGTATATTTCTACTGATTGGTCCCATATGTGGCTTCCCTATAAGGGTAAGCCAAATCAAATAAAAATCGATCGGGAAAAGCATATGACCCATACAGTTACAGAATTTGAACAAGAAAATCAACCAATAGCATTTAATAACAACATTTTTGGGAATTATTCATTAGAGTCATTCTTTGGCAACTTCGCTACCCAACCATCTCCTTTCTCAATAAACCATTCTACATCTCAGATCGAAAATTATTCACAAACAGATAGGTCAAGATGTTTTAATGATACTGAGAAAACTGTAAATAAAATTGTTAATACTTCTTTATTTTGGTCATTATATTTCGATGGGTCCAAATCTAGTGAGGGCTCAGGAGCAGGATGTATTTTGATTAGCCCGCAAGGAGAAAAAACAATGATGTCCTGTAGGTTAGAGTTTGAATGCACGAATAATATAACAGAGTACGAAGCCTTAGTCCAAGGACTATATAAAGATATTGGCCTTAAGGTCCAATATTTGAAAGTGTTTGGAGATTCTAAAATTATTATCAAACAGGTAAGGAATACAATTCATTGTCTTTCTAGCCATCTCAAACATTATCAGTCGTTGGTCCAGGAACTCACCTCCCACTTTTCAGCATTCAATATTTCTTCCATTCCCAAGTCTCAAAATTCAGCAGCCGACCTGCTAGCCAATGTTGCTTCCAAGCTCCTACCTTTTGAAGACTATAGCCCAGATAGATTTTCAGTAGAATTACTTTTTAGGCCATCAATTCCTGACAATGTCACTAATTGGAGAGTATTCAATCACGATGAAGACATTTTACAGTTTTTAACTTCTGAAAAGTCCTATGATGATCAAATCATTGAGGAAAACGAGCATGACCTTCAAATGAGAGGTAAACACGAGGAGAATTCAATCCCAAAGCCTGTGGTGAAGCTTGAGGATCTTTATGATATTAAAGACAGGTTTAAACCTATGACCAATACAAAGCTCCAAAGTTCTACCTTAAGGTTTGAATTGATAAACCTTGGCACTGAGCAAACTCCTCAAAACATTAATTTAGGATTAGGACTTCCCGTGGAAGAGAAAGAAGCATTCATTAGATTGTTACGGAAAAATAAACATGTTTTTGCTTGGAAATATGATGATTTAAAGACATATGATACATCCATCATCCAGCGTACCATTCCAATGCTTCCCGAACAAAAACCAATTCAGCAGAAGTTAAGAAAAATACATCTGAACTTAGAGAGTCAAATAAAATCTGAACTTAATAAACTCTTGAAAGCTAAGATTATTTTTCCCGTTTGGCACTCAAACTAGGTCTCCAATATGGTGCCAGTCAGAAAGAAAAATGGTGACATTAGGATTTGTATAGATTTCAGAAATTTGAAGAAGGCGAGCCTAAAAGATAATTTCCCATTACCTACTATGGAGCAGACACTCCAATCAGTGGCAGGCTCTGAGTTAATGTCCTTCTTAGATGTTTTTTCAGGATATAACCAAGTTTTGGTCCATCCTGATGACCAACTCAAAACCACATTCAGAACAAAATCAGGAACATATGCGTATCAGAAAATGCCTTTCGGACTTATTAATGCAGGAGCCACATTCCAAAGACCGATGGATATATCTTTTAAAGGGTTAATTAACAAAACAGTAGTCATCTACTTAGATCATATTACTGTATTTTCTAAAGAGAAATTCAATCAATTGCATGATTTAAATCAAATCTTTCAATGCTGCAAAAGGTATGGTATTTCACTTAACCCTAAAAAATCCTTCTTCGCCCTTGACCAAGGAAAGCTCTTAGGCTTTATTGTTTCTAAAGATGGCATTTATATTGATCCTGACAGGATCAAAGAAATCTCTGAAATCCCTTTCCCTCATAATAAAAAATCCATGCAGTCATTTTTAGGCCAAATCAATTTTGTCAAAAGATTCGTTCCAGACTTTTCTCAAATCATTTTGCCACTTCAAACGATGATTAAGAAAAATTCAGTCTTTAGATGGGGATCAGTAGAAAAGGAAGTGTTTGCTTTAATCAAACAATCAATAATTAATGCCCCTGCCTTAAATACCCCTAATTTTTCTAATCATTTCACATTGTATACTATCGCATCCGATTTGTCTTATGCAGCAGTACTCACACAGATTAACGATCACAATTTGGAAGCACCCATTTCATTCTATAGTTCAAATCTTCAGGGTGTTGAATTGAATTACTCTAGAGTAGAAAAACAAGCCTTTGTTGTATATAAAGTTGTCAAACATTACAGACCCTTCCTTTTAAAAGCCCATACAAAAGTTATAGTTCCTTTCCCTGCAGTAAGGCAACTATTAATCCAAAGGGAACTAGGTGAAAAAAGGGCAAATTGGGTTACAACACTTCAAGAATATGACTTAGAAATTAAACTAGCGAAGATTGTTAGAGGCCAAGGTTTTTGCAGGTTATTGGCAGGAGCGTCCAACATTCCAGAATCAGGTGATACAGATCAAACCGAAGAAATCAACGAGATAAGTATTACTGATTCTGAATCACAATATGCTGACTTAATATTTTATTTGAAAAATGGATATGCACCTCCTAACATGTCTTACAAAAACAAAAGGGCCATTAGATTAAAAGCAAAAAATTTCACAATTATTGATGATGTGCTTTTTAGGCAGAATTATAATTCAATCTTATTAAGATGCCTAGGAAAACCTGAAGCACAAAAGGTTTTGCAGGAATTACATGATGGACCAGCAGGAGGACATTTTGGAGCTGATACAACAGCCCACAAAATCATTCATGCTGGATATTACTGGCCCACTCTGTTTAAAGATGCTCATGAATATGTAAGGAAATGCCGAAATTGTCAAACTTCTAGTGGAAGACAAAGAAAACCAGCTTTCCCTTTCCAACCAGTCAACATTGAACAACCATTTGAGCAATGGAGATTGGATATCATTGGAGAAATTACTCCACATTCTTCCAAACAGCATAAGTATATCCTTACTGCTACTGATTATTTTACTAAGTGGATTGAAGCAATTCCTTTAAAGACAACAAATTCTGAGGCAATTATTGAATTCATAGATCAATTCATCATTACCAGGTTTGGTGTCCCAAATGCTCTTGTTTTCGATAATGCATCTTACTTCTCAGGCAATGCTATGTTTGATTTCGCTATTAAAAGAGGATTTAAATTAAAATATTCTGCTAATTACTATCCTCAGGGTAATGGTTTAGCGGAGTCTACAAATAAAAATCTGATTAAAATTATTAAGCGAACTATCGAACAGAATCACAAAAAATGGCACAAATCCTTAATATTCTCACTATGGGCTAATAGGATAACACAGAAGGCTTCCATAGGTTCTTCTCCGTTCAACCTCGTGTATGGAAAAGAAGCGGTGCTACCAACAAATCTTGTCCTTCCTTCTCTAGCCCTAGTTCAGTTTATTGAGGAAAGCCTTCTTCTTCTATTCAACTTAGACATGACCAAATTTTAAAATTAGAAGAGGAAAGAGAAAAAGCCAAGGTTATTCATGCAAAACATCAGCAAATCATCAAGTCATCCTTTGATTCAGTCTCATCCGGTTCAAAACAATTTCAAGTCGGTGATTTAGTTCTGAAATGGGACAAAGCCCATGAGGACAAGGGAAAACACACCAAGTTCCAGAAGATGTGGCTTGGGCCATTTCAGATCTGTGAGAAGATAGGCCATTCGACCTTCATATTACAAGATTTATCAGGTTTGAGAGATTCTCTCCCTGTTAATGGCCTTATCTTAAAGAAATTCTTCCATTGAGAAGGTAACCCATTCTCCTTTTTAATAGAATTTTGTAGTTTGTAGGATCATTAGAAAATAAAGTTGTGAGGTATCTTCCATTGACCTTTGTTGTACTTGAAAGTTGCTCAAAACAAGTAGGGTTGATGTTTACTTTTAAAATAATAGAAGTCTTAAACAAAAGGGATAATTTCTAGGAAACTAGGTGTAATTGTATTCTGAAACCACAATTCAATTTTTGTGAACGCTTCTCAAAGTTTAGAAATATTGTAAATCATTTTATGTTTTCAAATTGGTCCCAAAAAGGTTATCAATATCAAAATAGGAACTAATCCAACTTCAGCATCTTTAACTCTTACCTTGTCATCCATTTACTCTTAAGGAGAAAATTGTCCATCCCACTCACTAAAGCTTATGATTACTCAGAGTGTAATTCTAAAATATTTGATATAAAAGATAAGAGGTCTTATTACAAGCCTGCTTACCATGATCATAGGGAAATAGTTTAATCGACATTACCAATACTGCACACCAAAACAGGGTAATGGCTTAGAATTATAAGACAAGGGGTCTCATCACGAGCCAGCTTGTTCGGTTAAATTACTACCAGTGAATGGCATTGTCACTCAGCTGGTCACCAAACCAGGACAATGGCTTTTTATCTTGCAAAATAACAGAAAAGCAGAAAAGAAACGCAAAATATGAAAAGTATGTTTTGAATTCATTCTGTTAATCATACTCTGTAATGAATGGGACAATGGACAATAACATGGTTAAAAGGTATCCCTGTCGAAACTATGAACGTTTGCTGGCAGCAGAGGCTCTACCTATGACAAAGGAGTCAATCCTAAAAGCTGATTTGGAAAGGTTTTCTGTTTTATCATTATCAACCAATAGAGGCCAATTTAAAAAATAGAATGTATCTAATTTTAAAACAAGAGAGGAAATTAGCAAAGATAGTTTCATTTTATTTGGAATGCAGATATACCTAGTTATATTAGAATTTTCCCCTTTGATTACAACTCTATTTTGAAAAAGTTTAAGTATTTCCATACTTTTCAGAGATAACTGTTTCTTCCAGCGAATCGCCAATTGTTGTGCTCTACAACAACCCCCCAGTTCATATCATTTTTATTCACAAAGCTATAATATGAAATGGGTCCCTTTTTTATTTTAATTGGTATCAACTTTGTATTATTCAAAAAGGTCCGAAAACAAAATGAAAACATTACAAAACCTTTTTGACAAACCAATTATTTGGTCTTATAATATAAATGATTAATCTTTTATCATTGCGATAAAGCGATCGCAAGATCGCATATCGCAATGACAAAGGAGGAATAACTTAAAGACCCATTGGTTTGCTCCGACGCGATAAACATGCAATAGGCTATCGGATATCGGCAATAATAAGTTTCCATAACAAAAGTGCCTTTCGCTCCGATGCGATGCGATAAAATGCCTTTCTCTCCGATGCGATGCGATCAAGTCCCTTTCATTCCGATGCGATGCAATATCGCTATCGGCGATCGGGGATGTACCATGCATGCTTTTCAAAGTGCCCATTTAATACTCCCGATGCGATGCGATATCGCTATCAGCAATCAGGGATTCCAAAAGGAACCAATATAACGATTTAAGTTTTCCCCCGATGCCCGATTGCGATAAAGCCAAAAGCACGAACTCCAAGAATTGTTAAAGCGGGGATATTACGATTAATTCATATTAAAGGCCTTATCTTCCAAACAGTCATTCACCTGCGCTCAACCGCCAAAACATCCAAGGCACGCTTAAACAAATCATTCGTCCAATAAAACGATATGATGGGCATTTAAAGGATTGGCAGGTTTTAACAGCCATTTAATGAAATAGTAAGCTTAAAAATCTTTTCACAGATTGTATCCGCGGCCACTTTAAGTTAATCCTTCATCGTGCATTGATCAATATATCTCGCTCGTATTTGGTTTTCGCTACCAATTCTCTGTGTTACGCTCATTTTCACTACTGTGCAAAATTCTTCTGAAGTAATAGATTCAAGCAGAATGGGGAAGAAGTCTAAGAAAACTGCAATCGCTTCCGCTTCACTAGCCCCAGGACAACTCATCGCTGATCCAGGAACTAAAAAGAAAGGATTGATATCTGATACTACATGTTCAGGACTCGGCAGAACTACTTGGCAAAGTACCTATAATTTGATTAAGGCCGAAGAACCAAAGGTGACAGCAGTACAAGCCACAGTAGATACCAATCGAAAATCCGATGCTACTTTAAAGGACTTAGCCGACTCTTTCCTTCATCGAATAGCGGCTCGGGAACAAATTCTCCCATATACGGATGTAGTGAGGTGGGCAATTGAGGAAATCTCAATCACAGACAGAACCTTCTGCACCAGAGATGGGAGAATCTTCGATTCATTTCAGGCTAATGATTTGAGGCAAATGTATCATTTGCTTGCGCCAGAGAAGAAGTACAACAAGGCATTTCTGGAGAAATTCCGAAATGAGAACCAAACTGAATCTTAACCCATTCAGGATTGGAGACAAAATCCGGCAAAACACAAGTATGAAACTTCCAGTAAGTACTCTGTTGATTCCCAATGTTCTCCTTATTTTTATGCTGGGATAATGATGTGTAGATTGTGGGGGTTGCACGATTCCGCTAATTTCACTATAGAAATGGTTCCCTTGATGGAAGCGGCATGTAATAGTGAAATAATGGATTGGGAAACTATACTATCAAATAAGCTAGCAACAACAGTTCTTTATTTTAGAACTAAAACCCGCGTCACCGAAAGGCTTATTCCCCCATTCTACTACAGTGCTTATATACTAGACACCCTGTGTTTTAATTCTGAATTTCTCGTGCTCGGCTGGAGGTGGACTTCACAAGACCCCATGCCTATTCACATATACCATCAGAAATTGTGTAAAACTTCCTATAAGCACCATTTATACCAAGTCTGCAATGGCTTCATGTTACCCATTCATTACTCTATTTTTGATAAACCTGCCCCCAAGATTTCTTATCAAGAAAGGATTGATTTGACATCAATAGGAAGATGGTTCGGAGAGGAAAAATTTACTTATATAAGAATTTTCGGTAGCCAAGCCGAACCTCATGTCCTTCCTTTGTACATACCTGATAAACTGTTGGAAAGGGAGATAGCCTATGAGATTATCTCCGAAGGAGTTACACAAACTCTAAAGAAAAATAAGAAGCAGGTTTGGCCCTCTTTTCCTCTGAGATGTGGTGTCTACACTTTGCATGATTTCAAACATGCAGAGAAAGAAGCTACAAATATGAAGTCATTAACTCTAGCAACTCTCCCCAATAGGCGATTTGATCCCAACAAAGTTGCCTATAATGCACTTGAACAGGCCAAATTGACAAGGTTTGACCATAAAGAGGATAAGTTTGATGACCTGTTCTCCTCAGCTGAATCAATGTACCAAGTTAGATCGTTGGCCATAATGGAATACAAAGATGAAGGGTTAGTTGAATTCAACAGACTTAGAGAACAGAGGTTGCAAACTCTGCCTCTAGATCTGTTAGCAACAACCCCAACAACATAATCAAGCGAGCCTGAACAGCAACATGCTAAGGAACCTTCGGTTACATCAAAAGAACAGGAGAATGTGCAAGAGGAAACCCAGATGAAAGAGCAGGAACAGAGCAGCATAGAGGTGAATGTAGATACTCAAATTGACCCAAAATTGCTCCAAGAATGGCAGCAATTCGATTCAATTATCAGTAATCTTGAATGCTCTAAAGATACCGAGACATCAAAAGCAGCAGATACACAGGAAACCACTTCAAAACAGGTTCCAAGTGGAACCAGTGGCCTACCCAGTTCGAAAGAAGTAGAGATAATCCCAAAAGATCCCTCCGATCAAATTATTTTGCAAATAGAAGAAATTCCTCCCTTGGATGTCTTCTATAGCCCAAGACACAAAGCTGTGGTAAAATGACAAAGGAAGAGGAGAAGGACTGATCAACCTTCCCTATTCCCATAACAAACAGTGATGGGCAATGTGGTTTGGAAGGAGGAATTTGACCCCTCTGACGACCTTACAAAACTATCACAATATGCTGGAGCCTATTCGGCAGCAACAATAGACAAGGCATCAGAGGTGAGTCTTCTATTAAAAACAAAAGACCAGGAGATCTTTTCATTACAAGCGCAACTATCAGAAGCACAACAAAAGGCGGAGTAGGCAGAATAGCGATTGTTAACACAACAGCAAATAAATAATCAATTAACTCAACAATTGCAGGAAGAAAAACAGAGGATCGACCACAGCGCAGTCCAAAAGCAGAAAGAGTTGTCTGAGGCATTGGCACAACTGAAGGCAGCGAATGAACAAATGCTGAAGTTAAAAGATGAGCAGATTGCTCAACTATCAGCCCAGCTTGAGAAGACAAAGAATCTTCCACAGATAGCCGAATTCAAATCAGAAGCATTACAGATAAATAAGGCATTAATAACACAGATCAAGCTTTTATGTCAACAAATCGCCCAGGCGGAACCATTATGCGATTTGACGACATCAATAAGTAAAAAATCAGAAAAAGCTAGAACAGATTTGGATCAAGCCGATGAAACATTAACTGATTTTCTTGAGTGGCAAGATACCGATCAGGGACAGGCGGCTAATTTACCAAAGATTTTAGAATCACATAAGGAAATATTATTTACAGAATGGCAGTCCCAGTTAATGAAAGCAGAGAGGGCAATTTCAAGATGCAAATCAACCACAAGTAATTTGGTTGAATTGGTTAATAATACTCTCTACTTGTCTAACATGATTTCCCAATGCACTCCAGGTAAATTGACAGCGGCGAAAACATTGGAGCAGTCATGTTATTCAGAACTAGAGAAAAGTGGGAGATTAATTGCAGGAATTAACAGTTTAACATGGGACGCCTATTGGTTCTTCTTAGTCAAACCACACAACCAGAGAGCTGCCCTCAAATGCATTACAGATGCAATCGGGTATATTATTCCCGATATTCAGGATGCCACCTATGCTGCCCAACTCAACTCTCGCCTCAACAGACCACCCGAAGTGGAGCCAATGCTTGCGATATGTCAGCTCAGGTTTAAAGGCAAACAACCTACATGATGATTCATGCCGCCAACTACCAAATTGCTGAGAAGGAGATATTCAAGATCGTTTGATACCAATTAAGTAGGATTTCAGTTTCATAGATAGTTAGCTTAATTTAGTATTTATAGACCCTTTCATGTATTTGGAAAGGGTCGTAAGTTTTGTACATGACTTAAAGCCTGAAGTTGCACTACTATACTTCAGGCATATTCTTTTATAAAACTGGACCAATTATTCTGATTTTGGCAAGGAAGCTTTTATGTGAATGTGCACTATTGTCTTTGTTTGAAAGTATTTCTGAGTCGGAAGAAGAATCTCAAATAGTGATTGATATTGGGAGTGACTCGCAGCTCATATGGTACTATTATCTATGTCTGAATTCATTCTTTTTATATGAATTGTCATTTGATCGCCTTTGCTATTATCGGATATATATGTGTTTTAACAGCATTTCTTTATTCCCTCCACTATTGGATGTTTATAGTATGCTTTTCTCTTGATCATATATGTATCGATGATATAAATGATAAGTGTAGCAATATTGCGTTAATCACTTTGTTTAACTATTTAAGCAAAGTAATCCCTGAATGAATAAATGTCTATGTCTATTAGATAGAGTCATCTATATGCCTGTCAATAGACATTGATCATCAAGCGCTACATTTCAAAGTACAATAGTCCCTGGGATTAGTAGTAGTTCTTTTATTTTGTTGATAGATTAAGTTATTCGCCTATCATTAGTTTAGACAATCAATCATTTATTCACCCTTTTTATTCATCACTGGGAAACTGGTCCCATTATCCCCAGTCGGAGCCACCATTCCAAACGGAAAAGGAGCTGTATTAAGGTCCGAACCGGGTGGTTATCCCCCAATGTTGATACAACGATTTTCAGGGCATCAACATGACTCTGATGATCGGATGTCTACTGCAGGTTATGTCTTCACTCTTGGTTCTATACCTATTACATGGGCTTGCAAGAAACAAAGTTCCATTTTTCTTTCCTCAGCAGAAGCAGAGTATCGTGGAGTCGTATAAGCTAGAAAGGAAGCCCTGTGGCTGCATCAGAGTTTGGTTTTCAGCAGCAACATCCAACTACATTTTGGTGTGATAATCAAAGTGCCATTCAACTATGCAAAGATCTAGTCCAACATCAGCGCAGCAAACACGTTGAGCTGCACATGCACTTCATCGAAAAGCTCATTCATGACCATGTCCTTGAAGTACAATATTTTTCAACCGATGATCAAGTTGTAGACATCTTTACAAAGGCTCTCACAAAGGCAAAGTTTACTAAACTTCAATTTATGGTTGGAGTTCAGGAAGTTGTCACTAATAGGAGATAGGCTCTAATGCCTCTTTCCTTCTCCTATTGTGTCTTATTTGTACATCCTTCAATCCTATCCCAAGTTGTTCTTAAGGGGGGATGTTAGGATATTCTGACACATAGGAAATAGTTAAGTATAACTTGGTCTAGTTTAGAGTTAGGTAATGTGTGTTTCTTTACTATGTGCATTTGTAACTTACAATCTGATGATCACAATATGTTCTAGACATGAAGTGATCTGACGGTTCATTCTCTCCTCCGTATTATCGACACTTGATCCATGGCTTAACACCGATTGGTCCATGATCTCTATTTAAAGAGCATGGAGAGTCATTTGTAGGGTAACCGTTCATGAGAGAAGCTTATGTAAATTTTCATTATTTTATTAATAAATTTCCTGAAGTGGTCGTGTTGGCTTAGGCCATGGACTGTTTCCCTCTTTGAGGGTTTTAACCACGTCAAGAATACTGGTGTATTGATTTGTAATCTTTTTGTGAGTGGTGTCCTTTGGTGTTCTATCTAAGGAACTTACCCTATAAATTCCTACAACCTTAACACCTAGCATGTCTTGGCATGCCTTGGTACTATTTGGCACATGTTGGCACACCTTGGAACTCCCTAGCTCACTCCAGCACTTCTTGGCATGCTGTGATATTCCCTAGCATACCTTACCACTACCTAGCATACCTTGTCATTCCCTCCTTGGATCTCCTAGCAATCGTTGACACTCCCTAACACACCGTCATAGTCATTCATTTCCATGCATTTTTTCCTTGTGCTCCCTTGTGTTTCCCTAGTACTCCCTAACACTCCTTACCATGCATTGACACTCTTTGGCATGCGTTAACACACTTCGACATGCCCTGCCACTCCATATCATGTGTAACACTCCCTGATGCACATTAGCACTTGGCACGTTTTGTCATTTGGAAATTCTTAACATGCCTGACATGCATTGATATGCCTTGGTATTCTTTGGCATGTGTTGGCATGGATTAAGTTTAAAGTTATTTGAGATCAATTATTGGAAAGTAGGAGAGAAGTAATAAAGGAATATTTGGCACTTAGAATGCACTAACACTTGGCATTTGGCATGCGTTGTAACATAGTGTTAGTAGGCCTAGCATGCCCCTCTTGGAATTAATCAATATTTTTTTAATTATGGTAATAAGTGAGAGCTAACACTCCTCTACACTTCTTGGCACACCTTGTTACTTGGCATGTAATGCCATACACTAACATGCCTTAGCACTTAGAAATATGCCTTGGAACATCTTAGCATGCCTATTATGCCTAAACATATATTTTCATGCCCTAGCACTCCCTAGAATGTGCCGGTACACCTTGGTACTCTAACCTAGCATGTCGTAGTACTCCTTGGCATGCATTAACACATATTGAAACTTGACAAGAATTGGTAATTTGCATGTATTGGCACCTAGTGTTGGTGATCCAAGCACGCCCCTCTTGAATAATGTAGAGTCTTGACTTATTAACCCTATTATGTGTTCATTTCCTTGCATTTTAAGTTGGTTCTCCCTTTTGTTTCCATGAAACTCCTTGGCATGCATTGGCACACCCTGACACCTAACACATATTGGCATCCCTTAGCACCTAACACATCTTGGCATGCCTTGACACTATATGGCACATGTTAGCATGCCCTGACATTCCATAGCACACCCTAGCACTTCCTAGCATGCCTTGTCACTCCCTCCTTGGCATGCATGAAACTCATTGATGACACTCCCTAACACACCCTCTTATTCATTCATTTCCATGCATTTTGACTTGGTGCTCCCTTATGTTTCCTTGGCACTCCCTAACACTCCCTAGCATGCATTAGCACTCTATAACACACCTTAGCACTCCTTGACACACCCTACCACTCTATATCATGCCCTAGCCATGCCCCTCTTGAAAAAGGTAAAGTCCTAACTTATTAACCCTCTTATGTGTTCATTTCCTTGCATTTTATAAACTTTGTGCTCCCTTTTTTTCTTGACACTCCCTGGCATGCATTAGCACACCCTTGCACCTGACACATCTTGGCATGCCTTAGCACCTATCATGTCTTGGCATGCATTATCACCTGGCACGTCTTGACATGCATTGGCATGCCTTGGCACTATCTAGCATATATTAGCACCCCTTGGTGCTCCCTAACACACCTTGGCATTTCTTAACATGCCTTGGGACTACCTATAAACTTCCCTTGTCACTCCATCCCCAGGCACACTTGGCACTCACTAGCACTCCTTGACACACCCTCTTATTTGTTCATTTCCATGAATTTTGACCGGGTGCTCCCTTGTGTTGCCTTGGCACTCCCTAACACTCCTTGAAAACACCTTGGCACTCCTTAATTGTCCTACACCACTCCATAACATGCCCTAGCACTCCCTAACACACATTAGCACAAGTTGGCACATGTTGGCACTTGACAAGTCTTGGCATGCATTGAGATGCCCTAGGATTATTCTTTGTGCATGTGGGATTATTACCAATGCACAAGAAAATTAAAAAACCTCTTGATGTGCCCAAATTGATATATAGGATGTCAATAAGTAAGGAGATATGTGTAGATCAAAAGCATTGAAAGGACAACTATTGAGATTGGTAGATTTTAAATTTGTTGTCTATTAAACAAGGCCTTGACACCATAAACATAGGGACTAGATCTTGAAATCTAGTTTGAAATAGATATTATTAAGCCTAAAGTGTAAACTCCCAAGTGATCATATAAACATCAACAATGTATGATGTGTCAACATCCTATGCATCAAAGGAAATCAATGGACAAAATTTAGGTGCATCTAGATCCTTATTGACTCAACAATATTTGGTGAATGATATGCCTAAGAGAGTTTTATCGGGACATCTGCAAGGGTATGTGGAAAATATTGGAGCTAAGTGCATGGTAAACAGCTCTTTTTCCAACTTGCCCTCGAAGCCATGTACATTTTCCATTGTCACCGAAAAAACACACTAGTTTCCATGAGAACAACCAACTGTCAAGTAAAGTTTTAAATGTTACAAGTTGAGGTCTAAAGGATTCCACGTTGATTGATATGAAATGCCACGATATGAAATAAGTTTTGTATGGTGCATGCCAACAAGTGGAAGAAACATTAGTTTCAAATGGAAAATGACAAGTGCCAACATGACAACGTACTATGTTAATCACATGATACCCTTGAAATGATGAAAATGGAATAAAGGATAAACACACTTAGTGCCCATATGAACGCCATGCCAATAAAGAAGCAACCAACTATTGAAAATTGATTGTTGAATGTGTTGAAAACTCCAATAGAGAGAACACAAATGCCAAGCATCATTGTTTGCCAAGTAAATTCTTACAATCTATTTGGTCATCATCACAGTTTTTTTGGGTTGGAGCCATAGATGGTATATATGATACCACGTTTGGAGAAAAATTCATCATCTTATCAAAGATAATATACCTTGTAGTTTCTATTGCATTTTCTTACTTCCTTTTCAAATATTTTTAATCATCTTCACTATTTTTTAAAAATCCATATATCATGCAAAGACATATATCATGGCATGGAAATTTTGTTTAAAAACACCTTATATAAGATTTGACCACAAATTTATGACAGAGCAACCCTTAATTTTATGTCAAAATAGATCTAAAACAAACCTCAACATGACAAAATCAAGGAGAAATGGGTGACTTTTGTAAGGTCTTAGATTAATGTTCCAGAAAGTCCCTGTAGCTACCTACTATATTTTTCAAACTACAAATCAAAAGAGTCCTATACATGAGTCACAAGTGTGAAGAAGATGGAAAGGGAAATCTCTATTGCAACTATAATTAAAACAATGGTTTGGATAATTTTTTAGCAAGAGTGCAATATTTCTGCATTAGATCATCTACAAAAGAGAGATGGAATCTGAATATGAACCTATGCCTTCAAATGATACTCATAATACTCAACACCTTGTAATGGATGATGTGGTAGAATGTTGCTTTTCTAGTTGTTTTGGCATTTTCTCCTACATCACTTTTATTGGGTGTTTCGAACATCGACAAACATTGAAGGCAATGTAACATCTTCCATGTTACATCAGTGGTATTTCATTTTGAGTATTACCCTTTTTGGGAATTCATTCAACACCTTGACACACTATATTTCATTTTCTTCGTCACCCTGTGTTCTAACTCTAGTGATGTATCCATGCATCTTTTAACAAATTCAATAATCTCTATTTTATTTTGGTTTTTAATTATTTGTGTGTACATTTTCATGCTCTTGACAACCATATTCATCTTTTGCACATCTACCTACAAGAGATACTTATGTTTCAATTCATCATCCTTACCTTTGACAGACAATTTAAAGGATAAATTCCTTCTCCTTGAGATTTTTCTCGAGTGAAATAATTATTTTTTTATTCTTCAATAGTTTTTACAGTTACAATGCAAGTACTTTCTTTCTCTGCAACGATGGTTTCAAATTATTTCCTTTGATCTTCTTCTATTTAGCAAATAAATATGAAACTTTTTTTTTCTCTTCAATTCTTCCTTCAAGTACTTTTTTTCCTTGCCTCTTTAAGATCCCTCAATGGAAGCCGAGAGAGCGATATTGGACGTCGTGAAACAATTTTATACTTTGTCAAATATGGGAATCCATCAAAGCCATGGTTCTATGGAGGAATTTGTGACCTTTAAACTTGCACAACTAGGGAAAACTTGTCTCTATGCACACCATCATGACTCCCACATCGAGGTCGCACAACCCTCCAAGCACTTTGTAAGCTCATGGTTCGAATTATGCCCCTTTGGCTGCAACACGTAGCATTTTCCCTCTTTTTATAGTATAACATCAATAATATTTTCCCTTTGGATGCAAATTGTTTCTAGTTTTATAATTGTTCTTTCCTTAAGTCTTAATCGCCGTCATGGAAGAGATCTAGGTGTTTAATTTTTGGGAGGACCTAGTGCCAAAAGGAAACATTTTTTCAATGCTAGTTGGCGGATCATGGCTTGAAGGAAGCATGGCATAGGGTTTTGTGGATCCAGTTGTTATATAGAGGCTTGAAGGAAGCATGGTACAGGGTTCTCTAACTCCACTTGCTCACGGGGTCTTGCCTCTTTCTCAAGATTCACTCATGGAGGGTTTTCATTGGTGGGATTTTATTCAAAGCAGTGACATGGCTACAACTAGAGATCTGGGTCATGACAATAGCGTAACTGATTTTATAGACTCTTCCATCAATTGGGGTTTGTATTCCTTGGAGGATTTCTTGTTTCCACTTTTGTCCCCCCTGTCTTGTCTACTTGTGATGGTTCTCTTGCTTATGGGTCTCCAATCGGGGTTTTCTCCTTGGGGTTATCTACCCCTGTACTACTCCTCATGGGTTACTTATTTTTCTTACGAAGACCTACCTTTGCAAAATTATTATGCTACCAGTGACATACATGACTACCATTTCCATCCATGGGATCTCTTCCCCCTCCTCTCCTCTGTTTCTCTTTGTCCCTCCTGTCAATTTTGAATGATGTCTTCCCTTTAGTTATTCGAAAATCACTCCTCCACTAGACAATATTTCCTCTATTCCTTTTTCTTCTTCTAGAGTCCCCCCATCAATCTCATTGAAACCTCCTCCCTTGACCACAATCCCCCCCTTTTGTAGGAGCCCACTCATTCCCCCAAGCCCAAACCCCAACGTTCTACTAAAAATGAAAGAACCCTTCTGTGAAAGGAAAGAAAGTCCAACTCTCCTTCATTCTAAGTGATGGGATCAAGATGCACAAAGACATTCCAATTTATGAGTTTGTGTTGGTTGGTTGTGCTCGTGGTAGAGAAATTTGTGTGTGATGGACCACCACTAATGTGATAAAGTGGAGTTATTAGAAATAATGTGGATTGTCACATTTAATGATCTGTATTGCCACCTGCTACATCGACGTGTTTTTCATTGACTCCATAATTTGAGGGCCACAATTTTTTATTCTCCTTCCACCAATGGTTATGATCCTTCCTTGCTCCCATAGAGTTTTATGTTTTCCATACACTTTTACTCGAGATATCTCCTATATATACTCCAACAACCAAGGGTTTTAGAGTATTTTTCACAAAATCCAAGGTTGTATAGTCAATTGGTTTCTCAATTTAGAGTTGTAGGATAATTTAGTCTTGCATCTTAATGTTTTAGAATCAATGTAAATTATGATTTTGGATTAAAGTTGGGTGGTTTTTTTTTTCAAATCTAACATTTTGAATAAAAAATATTGCAAAGAAAGCGATATGTTATTTATAGTTTGTTTGAACATTTCCATTTTTTTTGTAGTGCACAATTTTTCATATATGCAATCATGACCCTATCTATAAATTCCATATCATCCATAATATCATGATCATGCAGAGCTTCCCATACAATTTTTTGTATATGCAGACATGACCCTATTTTATAGACACCATATCATCCATAATATCATTTTCACATAGAACTTCTCATACAATTTGTCATATATGTAAACATTAACCTATTTTATCAACAACATATCATCCATAATGTCATTGTTATGAAACACATTACTTTATCATCCCATACCTATCTTTGAAACCCCCAATTGAGCTATGTTATGTATGTAATGTAAACAACAACAAAAAAAAATTGGGTTGAGTAATGGGACACAGATTCTAGAGGGATGGGGTGATTACTTGCTATGGCAATTACTTGATGGGGTGATTTGGTGGCAATACTATTAATATACAAGGAATTTAAAATGAAGAATGGTAGGCTACCATCGAGAAATCAACGTTGGCCACTCATTGTAGTAAGAAAACAATAATTTCATTTAAACAACCTCGGAACAACTAGATAGGTGGCATATTTTAAATTGATTGACAAGATCTTGCTCGCAGGGGTTACTGCCAAGAGGAATCAAGAGAAAGAAAAATAGAATTGCTAGAAAGGGGAACTCAAAAGGGAATTTAAACAACCAATGGATAGCACAGCGGAAGGAGAGGGGTTGGTTTTGGACTAAGGATTTTGAGTTGGGAAAAGAGGGAGAGAATAGTGAGAGTAACAGAGATTGAGAAAATTTGAAATCTCAAGAGAGAGACTAAACAACGAAAAGGAATGAAGTTTTCTGTTGGCAAGGGAGATGGAATAAATCATCAAGTGAGGAATTGATTTCATCTCAAGTCCCCAGTGATCTCGAGGGTGGAGATGGTGTTTCTCAAGAAATCCCGAAAGTTTGAGGTGGAGGAATTGATTGTGGAAAATTCCTAGAGGGTCTCTAGGTGCTTCTTTACGCTCTCATGATTTTATTGTGGGTGTTGGAATCCCGAAATTTGGGAAAGCCACTGTGTTTGATCCGAATGAAATGTGGCATCCACCCATGGTTAATCCATGATATCCACCTATGTTATCTACCCATGTTATTTACCCATGGTATTGTAACTCAAAAAAAGGTATAAATAACAATTCTCACTTTGTAAAAGGACAAATTCATCCATGCAATGTAGCTATAACAATTTCCATTATTTTAATAAAGGTTTATTTGTGTGTGTTTTTTCTATTGTCTGAGATCTTGACTCCTAAGATCCAAATCAATGGTATCGGAACCAAGTGACAACCCCATCAACCATTCTCTTCCAATATTGAATCTCTTTCGCAATCATGTGAGAGATGAATGTAGCAACATTAATAAATCTAAACACTAGTTGATAAATCTCAGATGTCCTCTTACGACTATGCTTGATTTTGGTTTCTTTGAGTAGTAGTTCATCGAATCACATCGAGTGGCAAGTAGGTTTCTCCTATGCTTGTATTCACGTTTTCCATATGTTCTAAGTTTTAATGGCATACATAACATCTCTGACTGCGGAGAAGTTCGACTCATTTAAGAAAGAAACAATGCTACAAAGGGAGCCAGACAAGTTGCAATTCCTAAGTGTGTTGGAAATTCTGCCATAGGCCTTCAACATCCTTCTATTCCGTGTGAAACAACTTGGTACTTTCACGCTAGCCCTAATCCTCCTTCTCCTTCTCCTTCTCCATCCTCGGTCACACCCTCATCTTAAACTCATTGATCTACAAAATCGAGGAAAACGAAGACACCTTTGAGAAGCAACATAGTAGCCCTAATGTCTACCATACAATGGCCCTCATTTACTTTGAATGAACATGATTTATGCTTTTCTAGGATGGCTACCTAGTATTCCTACTAACCTTCTCATTGCTCTACATGGTCATTGTCGTCTACACCATGACCTACATCTACATGGGAAATCAGATCACGTATGCCAATGTCATGAGTGTGGTGTGTAGGGTTTAGAAGCTCATCATGCTTACTTTACTCTAGTACTCCCTCTTCATGGTAACATACAAAATGACAGTGATGGTCACTTTCGTGGTCGTCATCCTGGTCATGGGAGTCGACAACACAATGAACTTTGATCTCTATGTCATTGATCTTGTGTCAGTTTCCCTAGTAGTACGGGTCTACACCAATGTCATCTTGCATGTGGCTAACATGATCTCCATGTTGAAGGATAAATATGGAAAAGGTGCTCTTCAGAAGAGTATGGATTGATTAAAGTGACCAGACTTGTGGTTTTCATGCTCATCTTCTTCTATTTCACACTCTTGGTTGGGATTCATGGTGTCATAAAAAAATAAGGTTGTTCAGTTGATCATGAGCCAAGGCATCAAGAAGCTAAAGCTTTATGATGCAGACCCTATAGTTCTTTAGGAATTCAGTATACGGGAGAGAAAATATAATATGTACCTTAGTCAATGCACAAAATGCATGATTTCACTGAGAAGGAATTACAGAATATTACGCACTGTGGCATGGCCCTAAACACCACCAAGAACTGGAATTGAAATCTAAGAACCTGATTCTTATATTCTCCATGGCTGCATTATGTGAAACCCCATTATTAATAGCTTACGTTCTTCATTACATTACGTGCATAAGAGAAGAGTAGAACAAAAGTGCATTAATGGCTTCTCTTGGATATTATTATATTGTTGTTGATTGGAGAGTTAAAGAGTAAATGCGAGAATTATAGAGAAAGTGGAGCTCATGAGCATGCCTCTGACTCATGGATTGCCTGCAACTGACAATTTGAGGTTGATGATCACTGTATATTTGCGTGCGGTGTGCCTAGATCGTTGCAGCAATGCTAAATCCCAAAAAGAGCAGAGAGTCGATGTTCCTGCTAGCTCTCGGCATTGTGCCTGGCCTTGCTATAAAGTTTATTCATGTCAAATATTATGTATGGGGAAATGCTTACATGGATGATGAGAAAGAGATGGCATACTTCCTCTCCCTTTTCTACGTTTCCAAGCATTTTATTGCTCATGGCCATGATAATAATGGTTTTAAAGTGAAATGTTCATCAAATCATTGTTTTTAATGTCTATCATCACGGTTTTATAGCTATTATTTGGTGGATCATTTCCTATCATGCTCCAGGAGGGGATGCATACTTCTCTGTAGCAATGAACTCAGCAGTTGCAACTTTCCTAATGGCTGTTATCTGTGATTTATGCCTGAGCATGCGAGTAATTAGTATTGGAGTTGTTGTTTCTTCATATCAGGAGATTCATTTCAACATAGTTGGCACAGTCATCAGGAACATGAAAGTTATTTATGTGGATAGTCTATTTTCACCAGCGTCATGGAAGCATGCTATAGCTGGAATAAATAGAAAGGCTTCATTACTATTTCCAGAGGGGACAACAACTATTGGAAGGGCACTTATATCTTTCAACTCGATGCTTTTATTTATGGTCCTCCAATTCATCTGTTACCCCCATGTACACTTTGATCAATCACGGGGCACAATATCTTCATTACTATTTCCAGAGGGGACAGCAACTATTGTAAGGGAACTTATATCTTTCAACTCGATGCTTTTATTTATGGTTCTCCCATTCATCTGGTACCCCCATGTACACTTTGATCAATCACGGGGCACGATATCTTTACTGGAGCTCATATTACACATGTTTACCTAATTCGAGAATTTTGTGGAGGTTGAATATCTTTTTGTTATATTTCCACTGAAAGACAATAAGAAAACTCAAGATCACCTTGCCTAGAACATCAGGTATGCTAGCTTCAAGAGCATCTAAAAAAGGAGTGGACTTAGGTTCAATTTATATTATCGAAATGGCGCTTATCTAGGAAAGGTGTTAAACAGCAGAAGTGCTTGGATTTTTTTGATAAATTTATTACAATGGGTCTTGTGATAATTTATAAAGATAAGTCACCAATAAGGTACCATATTTATATTGGATGGATCCACAAATGATCTATTTCGAGGTCCATTTGGTAGGCCATACATTCTCAATATCATAGTAGACCCACAAGAATGATAGGGTATCTCTATCTTTAGACCTTTTCTTATCATGGTTATCGGTCAACCACATAAAATTCTTGCTATCAAAGTCCATTCGCTAGGCCATACATTGTCATTATCATAGTTAGGCCACAAGTATTACAGGGTATCTCTATCCTCAGATCTTCATTCATCCACAGGAGCTTCCGTCGGGGAGCAATACCATACCACGTGCATTCATATTGGGGGATTTATATTGAGGAAAAATGGGCATAATATATTGGGGGATATATAGGGGGTAAAGGGTTTTTATATTGGCAGGTATAAAAAATGGAGCTCAATATTAATGATAAAAATAAAAAGGGGTATAAAAATTGCAAATGAAAAAATGGATACCTACAATATCTAGTGGAAGTAGGGGTTTTTTAAATTGGGAAAGTTTATTGGGTTTGTATTGGTAGGGGTTAAATAATGTGATTTTTAAGGATGTTTTCCAATATGTAGTCAAATTAAGGGTATTGTTTAATATGCCAGGAACGTACATGATAGGTCAGAGGTTCATTGAGTGAATCCCTCGTGCATTCATCATATTTATGGGTCAAACACACAAAACCCTTGCCATCGAAGGCCATTTGCTAGGTCGCACACTATCAATATCACAGTTGGCATACAAACATTACAAAGTATCTATATCCTGAAATATTCATTCATCATGGTTATGGGTCATCCACAAACTCAATTTTATGGGTCAACCATGCAAATCCCTTGTATTCAACAACACTTGGTTTTCGGTCATCCACAAACCCACAGTTATGCTCATATTCAGTAAAGGATTCTCTCAAGGGAACGTCACACAATTAGGACCATTGATTCCTAAGAGGGAAGGATTGATCTAAATGGAAAGTGGCATTCACCCATGGTATTGACCCATGGTATTTACCCATGGTATCCACCAGCGATATCTACCCATGGTATTTACTAGTAGGTCGGGGCAGTCACAAGTAAGAACCACCATGGCCTATTGCATTACAACACCAGGATATTGGGGGGCGACCCCAACCTAGGTTAGAGGTTGGGGGTCAGGCCCGCTTGTTGTAAAGCAAACATGTCATGGGGAAAGGGTTGAACCTGACCTTCCTCGGGGTTCATGTTTGCCACATGGGTTCGCCAAATAGGTGCAACATGTGTCAGATGGGTCTACCATGAGAGAATCGCGACCCCACTGCCTGCCACATGGAGGCCAAGATGATGTGGCAGGGTGGTTATGGCCAATCCTAAAGGGTCATAACTTTTGATCAATAAGTCAAAATGAGGTGAAATTTATACTGTTGGAATCATCTTGATGAGACAAATGCAATAATGTTGCTTATTTGGAATTCTAGAAAAGTCAAAAAAGTAAAAAAAAATAGCTCCCATTCCCATAGCTATATTTAGGGAGTTAGGTCATCTTGACAAGACAAATGCAATAATGTTGCTTATTTGGAATTCTAGAAAAGTCAAAAAAGTCAAAAAATTTAGCTCCCATTCCCATAACTATATTTAGGGAGTTAGGTCAACAGATTAACGACCTCCTTCTAACTCTTGTTAGGTTTGGGGTTAGGACAGGTGAGTTTACACTATCACACATATACTAAAATTAATTTCCTAATATTATTAATTAATTAAAATGTACTTATCTGAATAACACTATAAAGAATATTTATCCACCTTTAAACACTCTTATAGGAGCGTCTATTTTTGAATATAGCTTCCATAATTTTAATTTATATATATATATATATATATATATATGATTACAAAATTTTGTGTCTGGTTCGTAGAAAATTCATTAGGCATTGTAGAGGTAATTCATAAAAATTTTCCAATTGTTTTCTCCTTTCCAATAGGAATAGATGATTTTCCTAGAAACAAACGAGGGGTTTTGTAAGAGAATACCTTACAAAATTTCCCTAAAAAACACAAAATTTACAACACATAATGCTACTAATAGACTTAATCCACCATTAGGGAATTATAGTAGGGAAAATTTGGCAATTAATTTTTAATTCACCTGTTTTTAATTTGCATCGTTCATTAGCATACTTGTCTTCTTCTCTATTGAAGTCTCTTAGGACATGAAAATATGCTTTGGATGAGATATCTTTGACAATTTCCCTGATTCCTTTCATGGCATTTTTCATAGATTTCTTCATTGGGAGAGAGCATTTGACTAGATAATGCAGGATTAAGAGAGAATCTCCCATATTAACCGCAAGTGTGTCCACCTAATGTTCTTTGGCTGAAAAAAGTCCTTGGTGGAGACCAATATATCTACTTGATTATTTTTCATATGTAGAATTTCCTGCAAATTCTCTACAAATCTACCTCTGACATCTATGTAGAAAATCTGACTGTAGATACACTTGATAATGCAATATACCAAAGAATAATACTATAATCTACTTCTACTATCAAACATGCTGAAGCTTAATAGATTTTAGAAAGATCAAGCGAACACATATAACCAAAAGCAGAATCAATGCACATGAAACACAAAAAATACTTTGGGGAAAGCCTCAGCTAAAAACCACGCTATTTGTATTATCATACAAGAATGAAATATCTCAGAATTACACAAAGCTTTAGCTCTTATAGCTAGCCAGCTCTTAGTACAATCCTCTTGGATGCTCACAAGCAAACAAGGCTTCTCACAAACCTTCTCCTTTACCCTTCAAGCCTCCTATTTCCTTGCGCAGTTTTCCCTGAGTGATCCAGCTATTACCTAGTGTCGCACTGATCTCACACACTGCTCTAACACACCGTCAGAACTGCGCAATCCTCAAGGAACCTTGTTCCTTATGCATGGATGAGTTTTCTTTATAGGAAAATTCCTCCAACTAATAGTACATTGTCCTTGTCTTTAATCTCAACTGGATCTTTCTCTGAATAGACATGCATGAGTTATTTATGAGAGAATATTCAGTTATCTGGAGTACACTAGTTTGATACGTGCATGCATTAACTGGCCGAACTCACAATTAGTTCCTCAAACTATTTGGAACTAATTTAACTGGACATAACTCAGTTAACTAAGCTAACTAATTACAACTCAAATACAACTCATCATTATCTCCTTAATTAAGAGATAATCTCCTTAATTTAAGGGATAATTGTTGCATAACTTCACAAAGACTTCTAGCTTGAATTTCTCTAACTAATTAATCCAAGATGAATTAATTAGTTATTGTTCAAGCAGCTGGTGAGACTAAATTCAAATTTTAATTGTCAATTTTAATTCAAGAACAAATTAAAATTGGAATATTTTGAATGCTATTTTTAGCATTTCTTGTTGTTATTCTCAACACTCCCTCTCAACAAGAAAGGAATTCAATTCGATTCCGATCCTGAACCTTTGGAATGTTCTGCATGCAACACTTCTCTCTAGTGTTGTTGCTCCAGCAACTGAGAAACAAAAAAACATCCAACCTGAATCAGAATGATGCCTCTGTCATCAAAGTCTCTCACTACTATTGCCTCTGTCAACTAAAAACTTTGTGCTTCTGTTGACTCTGCTTTTCTACATTGTTGTCAATCCTTCTCTCCGCTCTTTAGCATCTGACTACTCTAGCCTTTGCCACTTTGAACTCTGACTGCATCAATCCCACTGATTCCTCTCACTGCATCCGTGTTGCTACTGGTCCTTTCTCCTAGCATTGTATCTGCACTACACCTCCTCTCATCGTGTTGCATCGTGCTACCCATTGCTGCACTGCAACTCAGTTACTGAAAAGTAAATAACTAATCTCCCAACTGACCTCCTTGTTAGGCTAGAAACACCCTCTGATGCTGAAGCTCCCTCTGCCACTCCATCCGCATCTATCTCTACCCACTCAGCCAGTCCTGTTACTCCTCGTCGGGGCTCCCGTAGCAAGGTCTAATCAAAGAGGTTGTGTACCTCAAAGATCTTGCCCCTATTTCAACCTTCTTAGGACTATCACTTCACATTGCCCCACCTCACACTTGGAGGTATGGCTGCATGTGATCCCTCTGCCCACTTGGCTCAAAATTTCCCCTTACTGGAGGTCTCAACATGAATGGATGCCTCCACTCGGTCTCCTCTCAGCATCTCTAATTGTGACTCCTCCACAATTGTTTGAGAATTCTTCTGGGGTTGTAGGTTGAGAAGTGACGTACTCTCCCTCTCAACCACCAAGTCTCTAACATTTTCCTTGCTCCTCAAAGCTTTGCATGCATCTTGATCCTCAAGAGAATACAGGTTTTGTACCTATGAACTGATCTGTTTCACCTATCTCGTGGTTATGTGTCTAAGGAAAGCCTTTCCCTTACTAAAAACAACATTGTAGCCTTTGTCCTCCAACATCATGATCGATAGCAAATTCTTCTTCAGTCCAAGCACATACTTCACATCTGTCAAAGTGATAAGAGCTCCATGCTCCCTCTGAAAAGCAACCATGCCCACTTCTGAAACACTATACTTTTCATCGTCACCCATCTCTATGAGTATCTTGAGGTCTTTCTCCTCCAAGGTACTAAATAAACTTTTATCACCGGTCATGTGGAATGAGGCTCCACTGTCAAGAAACCAACCACAACCCATCATCGAAGACACCATGCATGCGATGAGGGTGAAGTCCATTTCGAATTGAGAGGCTAATGCCTCACCTTCAGATCCTTCCGAGGATCCCTTCTTGGACTTCTTCGATGGGCAATTAGTCACATAATGACCCATCTCGTAACAATTAAAGCATCTCACTTTAGATTTGTCACCCTTCTTCCTTCCATGAGAAGAATTCGATTTGGGATGAGAATCATTCTCCTTCCCTTTCCTTGCCTTACTCACTAAGGCCAGATTTTCTTCATCCTCCTTGGATGAAGAACCATCTCATGTGCTCCTCCTAATCTCCTCCTGCATGAGATCCGACCACAGTCGTTCCCAATTTGACAGTTTCTTCCTTCCATTCACAGAGTCCTGGTAGCTATGCCAGCGTTTTGGAAGGCCAAGGAGAGCAAGGCTCGCCATATCATCATCAACAGTAGTTATTCCCACACTTCCAAGCTCATCTCTACAGGTGGTGAGCTTGTTCAGATATGTGGAAATAGTATCACCATTCTCCATCTTGATTCTCCAAAGCTTATCCTTGAGTGCAAGTTTTCTCTGGTCGCTAGTATTCTAATATAGGTCCTTCAATGTATTCAACATTGAAAACAGAATCTCCTTCCCATGGAGACTCGAGACAATATGGTCTCAAACTCCCTCAAGGATGATCTGTCTCGCCCTCACCACACACTTCTTCCATTCAGCCAACTCTTGTGCATTAGCAGCAGCTGGCTTGGGGATTTGTTGATCAATGAAATCCTTCAAACCATTGTCTTCTAATACCGCTTCCATGCGATCTTTCCATGCTATGTAATTCGAGTTGCCATCCAAGGCATACTCGAGTCTCAAGACATAGAACACCAATGACTGAATTCGATTTGTACCTGTAACCAAGAATTTCAAACTTTAAATTTTCTTATTTGTATACTGTTCACAGCTTTGATAACTTTTGCTCCGATACCATGTAGAATTTCCTATAAATTCTCTACAAACCTACCTCTGAGATCTATGTAGAAAATCTTACTGTAGATTAACTTGATAATGCAATATACCAAAGCAAAATACTATAATCTACTTCTACTATCAAACATGCGGAAGCTTAATAGACTTGAGCAAGATTAAGGGGAACACATATAACCAGAAGCATAATCAATGCACATGAAACACAAAAATACTCTGGGGAAAGCCTCATCTAGAAACTCCACTATTTGTATTATCATACAAGGTGGAAATCTCTTAGAATTACATAAAACTTTAGCTGTCACAGCTAGGCAGCTCTCAGTACAATCCTCCTGGATGCTCACAGACAAACAAGGCTTCTCACAAACCTTCTCCTTTGCCCTCCAAGCCTCCTATTTCCTTGCGCAATTTTCCCTGGGTGATCCAACTGTTACCCAGTGTAACACTGATCTCACACGGTGCTCTAACACACTGTCAGAACTGCGCAATCCTCAAGGAATCTTGTTCCTTTTGCATGGATGAGTTTCCTTTATAAAAAAATTCCTCCAACTGATAGTACACTATCCCTGTCTTTAATCTCAACTGAGTCTTTCTCTGAATAGACATGCATGAGTTATTTATGAGAGAATCTTCAGTTATATAGAGTACACTAGTTTGATGCATGCATGCATTAACTGACTTAACTCACAATTATTTCCTCAAACTGTTTGAAACTAATTTAATTGGACATAACTTAGTTAACTGAGCTAACTAATTACAACTCAAATACAACTCATCCTTATCTCCTTAATTAAGAGATAATCTCCTTAATTTAAGGGATAACTGTTGCATGACTTCCCAAATACTTCTAGCTTGAATTTCTCCAACTAATTAATCCAAGATGAATTAATTAATTATTGTTCAAGCAAGTGAGACTAAATTCGAATTTTAATTCTTAATTTTAATTCAAGGACAAATTAAAATTGGAATATTCTGAATGTTATGTTTAGCATTTCTTGTTGCTATTCTGAACATCATATGACCAAGACCCCATGAGTACCTAAACACTTTATCCTCCTTAGGGCTATAGAGTACATGTCTCCCTCCACCCCTAATTATCAATAATTAATAAGTAGATGTGAAAGAATTAACTTTGTGGGGAAGCTGAATTGCTCCAAAACTGTGTACGCTGAAAGTTGTTCAAAGGATTTTACAGAATAGGGAACAAGGGATAAAAATAATAATGACACGCAATGGAGTTTCCTGAAAGGAGCCAGGGTTTGTACAAAGAGACAGAGAACTGACCCTAAATTTACTAAGAACAAATTTGAGGATTTTAGAAAATTACAAGCAGATGAGGTTTAAGAGGGTTGGTGCCCACTCTCGAGAGTCATGAAAAGCTAGGTAGTGGGGATTCATTATGCCATCTATAATACTCAATCTGGAGCTCCCATGTTAAATGAAACGAGTTATTTATGCCATCAATAATAGTCAATCTGGAGCTCCCATGTTAAATGAGACGAGTTATTTGTTTCCTCCCTAGTTTTCAACCCACCATTTAAGAGAGCGAAGATTCGTTTCATGGTGTGGGGCAACAAATTTTCCATAAGTTTGTTGATATCTAAGTTACTATTAAAGTGTTATAATGGATGTGGACTCAATCTGACTCAATCTCTTTAATAGTTTTGTCCTAAAAATAGAGTTCATCAAAATTTTGAATATGATTTTATTGTTATAGTATTATATGGTTCGGAATTAAAATATATTATAAAATTAAATAAGTTTAAATTAAAATATTTTATAATAAATTTATTTTATATATATAATGGTGGTGGTTAATATCTAGTGAGACCAAATTTTGTTATAAAATCACTTTTATATATATATATATATATATATATATATATATTTTGTAATTTCAGTGGATGTAAGGGTTAAGACTATATATTTCTTTTGAAAAATTATATGCTGAAATTCATAAAACATTGAATATATAGAAATGAATTAAGAATTTATTTTTATTATATTTGAAAAATCAATTATCATTTTAATAAATATTAGTTCTTATAATATAAAAATTTAAATATTTTTGCTCAAAATAATTGGTAATGGTCATGTTATAAAGTATTATGCAAATCATAAAATTCAATGTTTAGAATATATATATATATATATATAATATTTTATTAAAATTAAATAATGTTTTATTAATATTATAGAAACATATAATATATATACAATAAATAAAATAATTTTTTTCCTTTTTTAAAGCTTGGCACGACTACATTTTCATCGTGTAATATATCAGTCTTATTAATGCGGGGAATTGAACTGGTGGCTTCACATCAAAGAGTGTCTTAACAAAGCACCCACTGTCTATCCAAAACTTCAAGGACCTAAATAAAATAATATTATTAATATTTTTTAATGTTAATTAGATTTAATTTAAATTGAAAACATATTACTATAATATCATAATATTAATTACATTTATTTTATTTTCTTTTGGTTGGTTTGACTTACAGAAATCTGAACATTAAATCTCATATATTTACAAATTACACCAAGTAGACAATATTAATTAGATTTAATTTAAATAGTTAAAATTATTTGTTTTATGTAAAAAATATTTAAAAAATAAATGAAAAATTAAAAATTAAAAATCTTTTTGGTAAACAAAATATAAAATATAATTTTCACTACTTATTATATACTTCTAAAAATAAATTAGAATATTCATGAAACTTAAAAAGGTAACCTGCTTAAAATAAAACATTTTTATTATCATTATTAACATGAAATAAGGATACCCACTTTAACTAGGATGAAATGTATACGTTAGAGGATCCACTACAATAATGACATGTATACATAATAAGGGTGGCAAGCCTTATTTACAAGCAGTCTAACTAGATTGCAAAGCTTCAAATGGATTGGCCGAGGTATAAGTAACGTTGTTGTCCTTTCTGTTAGAAAATCCGGAATGCATTCCTTTTCCCTTTATTGCTCTTTTTTTTGGGTTTGCCATTGTGATTCTTGCTGGGCTTCAACTGTTGATTTTTTGCCAGACACAAAATTGTTATGCTTACAATCTCGAGCAAAATTCCCATATTCATGGTAGATACTACATTGGAAGGCAAGTTTCTCATCATCTAGGGTTTGCCGATGCACCCAAGATCCTTGAGGCAAGTCAATTTCTTATGGGAGACCTTTCTCCAAATCGGCTTCTACACAAATTTTGGCATAGGTGAATTACTTTCCTCAGGGTTTTGCTGATCCAAATATTCCCAACTCCGGTCCAAATAACCTGAAAAAAATAATCATTCCAACATGAGAGCAACAGTCTTGGCAACTTCACCCAAACTGGAACAACTGCAGGTATATCTTCACTTGGATCAAAATATAAACGCCAAACATTCACATACATACCTAGAACAACAAGAAAGTAACACCCATTTTCGAAGATGACATCACAATCCTCCTTGAGCAAAAATCCATTTCCTGGGGACAAAGGCCCTAAATTTCCTCTCATTTTCGGCTCCAATGTTGGTCCATCCACTACACAACACACCTAGGCGAAGGCCCGGTTCCCATAAACTTCCCCACCAGGGCCTGATCTGTGTAGGTCAAGGTCAATCTGCAAAAGAGAGGAGTAAGAGCGACTGATGGAACAATTTCAGCTCTTTTCACAAAGGGGTAGTGAGGGTCACTAGTTCTCTTCTTCTGTGTGAGGAAGGAGACAAGCGTCTGAAAGGCTGGGAACTTGTCGCGGCGAGGGGAGGGGCCCCCATTAGGGCCCGACGCCATGCGTTATCAGGAGTTGTAGAGGCGTAGCGAAGAGGGTTTCATCCAGGACGAGTTATTAATATTATCAATATTAACGGAATACATTAAACATATTTTTTTATATAATAAATTATATTTAGTTTTTTAAAAAATAAATAAATACAGTTTTATATAGTATTAATTGAATTGAAAATTAGATTACTTTATTTAATCATGAATTGTGCGCAGCCATTCAACACTTAGTAGGGACTGATATAAATCAAATCAGGAGTTTCTCATTTATCATCTTAATTTATAGAGTAAATTGAAGGTGATTTTGTGATATTTGGTTTTGAGAATTTTTTTCCTTATTAACTAGAGAATAGATAATGTTATACTATATATATAACCAGAAACCAGAAGAGTTAAGTTGGAGAGAAAAAAATAATAATGTCATTTATATTGATAAGAAATATTGCTTGAGGATTCCTTAAAATTAATATAAAGGAACTTTTCATTTTATTTTGCAAAATGTTATATATCATTTAAGTTTTCAATATCATGCAATTTATATAAATACACACAAGTATTTGATAGGAATGTAAATGATGAGATTTATTATTTTTAAAAATTAAAAGAGATATTTCAAATAAAATAAAATTAAATAGTTTTAATTATATATAGATAATTGTTTTAGTAATTAAAAAATAATTAAAAGTAAAATAAAATTTGATTTTAAAATGTAAATATCAAATATATTTTAATAGATAAAATGCTACATAAAACATAATTTATCTACGGTAAGTTTAGTGTCTTTATGATTTATTTTGGATTATTAAAAGTTATTAGAAAAAATAATAAATTTGAACATGGTTTGAAATATGTAATATAATTTTTTGAAGTTGATTATGTTTAAACAATTATTATAAAACAAATGAATATGGATTAAAATATTTAATATATTGTTTAGGTTGATTATGTTTTGAAAATATATAGAGAGAGAGAAATAGATACAAAGAAATGTAACATTTTATTTAAATTTAAATTATGTCATTTATCATTTATAAATTTAGAGAAATTTATTACATAAATAAAACAAATAGATTAAATATTTTTAAAAATGTTATTCTATATTTAAATATAATAAAGATAAAAATATCAAAGTTCATAGGATTTTTGTAAATAAAGAATTTTTAAAGAGTAGTTGAAAAGAATTTTAAAATGTAATTATAAGAGAGGTTTTAAATTTAATTTGGTTAATTGAAAATAATAATTTTATTTGACAAAATATAAAGGAAAGGAAAATATTTAAAAAAAATACCTATATGTGAAATTGAATTTAAGTAAAAACTTATTTAAAGGGATTAATAATAAGAAATTTCATATTTATATTTTAACTTGAATTTAAGTAAAAATTTATTTAAAGAAATTAATAATACGAAATTTCAGATTTATATTTTAAGTTCAAAATTAACATATAATTATAAAAGAAATTCCACATTTTTTTATAATAAAATGAATAAAAAAATTCATTTTAATGAGAATTGAAATTTAAAAAATTAAAAAGAATTAACTTTTATTCCAAAAGATATAAATAGTATAAAATATAAAAATAATATAGTATAAAATATAAAATATTATTTTTAGTATATATTAGGAGAAAAATAATATCAATTTTTAATAAAGATAGAATATTATTAATTTTTTAATTAAAAGTTTAAAATATAAAATTTAATTAATGATTAAAGAATTTTTGAGTAAATTTCTTATAATAATAATTTAAAATTTTAAAAAAAATATTTTTAATTTTTTAATTATATATATATATATATATATATATATATATATATATATAATAATTATTTTTAAATTAGTATTAAAATTAAAAATGAAAATATTTTTCCTTGTTAAGACTTGGAAATAAATGCTGATATATATGGATTAAATACAATTTTCAAATTGCTAATTAAAAAGAAAAAATATGCTTATGGTTTTATGAAATTGTTTTAAACAAAGTGATCCAGTAAAATTAAATCAGGTTTTTCAAAAAACATTGAAGACCAAATGGCAATTAGAGACCTTCAGCTGCAAAATATTACACATTCCTGGGGACATTATAAACATTTACAATAGAAAATAAAAATTTAATGGACAGAAAAGAAAACATAACGTAAAGATATAATTCGATACGCTAAAAGAATGGAATCTGAATCCAAAGAGGAAATGATGAATGTTCAACCAACGAAATTTATATCTACCACTCCTCCCTCCCAATAAAATCATCTATATTTACTGTAAATAATTAATCTTTGATGGCGTATTTGGAGATGATGCCAGGCTTTATAGTGTCGTGTATTAAATATTGAAAACCAGGGGCCTTGGCGTTGAACCCTCTTCCCCAAACAAAAATAAAAGAAAATGACGTAATGCACCTGAAGGTGGCAAATGACTTGTTATGTTTTTGTATGTTTTTCATAAATGGATTTCCAATGGATAAGTCAGACCATCGCTCAGGAATATACCCAGTATATCATTATTCATATCACCTTGAAAACAATGAGAGATTCATGATAAAGAGTATAGGCATGTAGTTAATTGTTTTAGAAATTTGCGTTTCATTATCTAGACTAAAAAACCTAAGGATGGGTGAACAAAAGGGAAAGTTTTCTTCTTAATTAACATAGGGAAAAAAAGGGAAAAAAAGGCTTCAAATGTAGTTGATTCCTGCCACCATTGTTAGTTAATTCATTAGATATGGCTATTGAGAGAGAGCTTAAATCGTTCAACTATTTTGTTGCAATTTGTAATTTGCCAGTGGAATTGAAAAGCAGGCAGTTGAATCATTTTAAAAGGGTGTTACTCTTCATGTAGCATCCATGGAAGAAAGAAACCAAGCTATCAACAACATTGCAAAATAAGGGCAAAATTTCAGAGATGAATATTTATAGCATTAGCATTCCATTTCCATTAAATGCAACTATAGAGGCCTTTACAAGCTATCTCTGGGCAGCCAATATTTACAAATCTGTAGAGCCATAAATACAGGAGTTGAATTTAGATAAGTACATTATCAGGCTGCGCCCATATACTGCCCTTTGTATTAATGACTGGATAAACATGTAAATATGCCTTGCCTAATCTCAGCTTCAAATTATGGTACACAGGGAAATTTGAAAAAAAAAACAAAAGAATCAACTCTTATGTGGGAGCACCTAATTCTCTAGTGCTCCGACATTATTTACATTTGTGATCTCCCTATTCTTCGTTAGAAAGAAATGACCATCACATAAACCAGGGAATTTGAAAAAAACAAAAGAATAAACTCTCATGTGGGAGCACCTAATTCTCTAGTGCTCTGACATTATTTACACTTGTGATCTCCCAATTCTTCCTTCCAAAGAAATGACACTCACAGAAACATCGTCATGATATTTGCGGCGATCTCCTTGAGGTATATCTAAAAGCTCATGGAAATCCATCCTTGCATCCAGATGCCAGTTGAATACTTCAGAAAAACAAGTACACCGTATAGCACTATTGAAATAACTTTATTTCAAGCTATTTCCAAGCATTTAAGTCTCCTTACCAGCTTTCTTTGCTGCACGAAAGAGGACCTCTTCAACAAGATGTTGGGCAGGATCTCCATCCGAACAATATGACATAAACCATTCCACATGGTTAACCACCTCTTCATTGGTAAAATATTGATAAAGACCATCGGATGAAAGTATCTAATAATGGTCTTCAAAACCCAGTGTATGGTGATGTATACCTGTTACCGTGAAAATGTCAGATGGAGACAAACAGTTATTGGTGTATTAAATACCATATAGACTGGTAAATATTGCCTCAGTCACGCGGTAGTAGGTAAAAGAGAAGTAACTTCAGTTTCCGTACCTTTGTCTGGTTCACGACATGATGGGATTTTTCAGTGGTTTTCATCAAGGCTGGGGATTGGTAATACCGTATGATCAATACAAAGGCTGTTATTAAAGTTGTACAGCAGTGAGAACAACACAAGTCAACTCTCATGGTCCTTTATGAACTAACAGTCATTAAAACGTACACTGTAAACCAGTTTACCTAATTTTTCTCTGAAACCACGCCTTTCCTTCATAATTGAAGGTTGGGAGCAACCTTCAAAATGAAACCCTTCCAAGTTCCGAGCCCTTCCTTGGGCTCCAAGGGCTAAGAATAAAATATCAAAATATCAAAATTACTCGTCAATTACAAAATTAGATTAAGATTAAAATTCTATATTTCAAAAGAAGGAAAATATTTTTAATAACTTGTCAATATTTTTGTAAGTTTACTAAAATTTTGAGTTTGTATTAGTACATAAATCACTCTGACTAGTGATAATTTCGTAGAAAAAACTACTCAAAGTCTAGATGACTTCATACAATTTAATAGTTATGTCATGGTTTGGGCACTTTTCCCTGAGGCCCCCAACTTATAGCAACATGATGTAACCTTCAACACTTATGGTAATATTACACTTAGCATAGGGCCACAAAGCACATTGAATACCCATTCAACAACTCTGCCCATGTTCTGGCTACTCCCACAGTTTAATAGTTGTGTCATGGTTTGGGACATTTAAGTGAGGCCCCCAACTTACATCAACATGATGTAACCTTCAACACTCATGGTAATATTACACTTAGCATAGGGCCCAGAGCACATTGAATACCCATTCAACAACTCTGCGCATGCTCTGGCTACTCCCTTATTATCGTTCAATGCTCTTTCCCTCCATCCATTTTTTCCATTTTCATTTGAATTGCAACCCATCATCCACAAAAGGAAAGTTATCATTCGACGATAGGTATTCTTCATTATCCTCCTCATAGCTTCATTAGCATTTGGTTTTTCATTCTATGGATTCTTTAATGCAACACTCCTTGAAGTAATGGAAGTTTTTGTGGTCACACAATGTATCCAAAGCACCATAGAATCAACACCCAAGGAAATCAACATTGTCGCTAGATACCCTGAATGCAAGTGCTTGCCATCCTTCCATGAGAGGAATAGGGGTTGGAGTTGTTTTCTACATTGTTAATGGTGGAAATTTTATTGTCATAATTATATGAATCTATCAACTATGAAAAGAATATATATCTTATACCTAGGGTATTGGACTCCACAACTATGCCGCTTTCATTCAAACTCTTGCTTGTTTTGCTTTGTTTCTTAAATCCATATGGACTTCTTGTCCAAGTACCATCTTTCATGAAGTGTTTGTTCTAAAGCTATAGCTTCCCCTGAATGTTATAAAGCATAATTCAACAAAGCAATGAAATATATAGTCAAATTCTATGGCATCTTGTTAAGGTTGATTTTTTTCTATCTCAATCTTGCTAAGGGATTTTTAATTTATGTATTTACTTATTCTATTATTTTTATTTATTTAATAGGTGTAAATCTTGAAAAATGTCCCCTATTGGCCATCCTAAGAAGGATAAAAGGAAATTGTCAATTGTTGAATCATTTGGCCTTGCACAACATTCTAATCAACCATGTAATATTCAAAATGAAGTTGATTCTTATCTCCATAAATATGATGAATCAAATAGTGTAGAGGTTGTTGAAAGAGAAAACTCATCAAAGAGACAAAATAATATTCAAATATAAATGAAATACAAAATTTCCATGGCCTTATGTTGTAAAATATTGTAATGGTAATGAAAGGATAAAATGTTCTTGATATGTTAAATTTAAAAGTGAGACTTCATTTACAAAAGAGGGAACTGCCACCCTTCAAGCTAGTGGTCTAAGTGGCCATGCAAAATAAAAAAAACTCATAATTATTTTTTACAACTTTTGGAGGGAAAAAGCAAAGGAAGCAATATTCCAATCACTAACCATGTAGAATTAACTGTAGATGATGAGAATGAGATAATTATATCAGTGATTAAAATGATCTATTTTGTTTCTATACATGATTTATCTTTAGAAATGTATAAGTCAATATGCGACTTGAATAGGTATAAATTCACTCCACACATGCTTCTAACAGATGAATATTCTGCATACAGAAATACCACACCAAGAAAAGAGTTTCTTCAAGTTGCTAAAGAGGTGTATTGGAACAAACTAAAATAGGAGATTTTATGTAGCCCACTTTACTCAATTTTAGTTGATGAAAGCACTCACCAAATTATGGAACACCGATTGATTGCTTATATTACATATTTGACTAATGGAGGAAGAAGTCAATGTTTAAGAAAGTTTATATGTTTGCTTCAAATAAAGGATGGAATAACTCAATGTATGTATGATCCAGTGATAACTCTTTTAGCATAAATGGATTTATATTTGATGAAGTTTGTTGGTTATGGTTTAGATGGTGCATCTTCTAGGAGGGGTACTCATGAAGGTTTATCTTCTAAGCTTCGTATGTTCCTCATTTATTAGTTATCCATTGCATAGCTCATATGGAAGCATTAACAACCAATGAGCATTCATCTCATTTTCCACAGTTGTGATATATTAATAAATTTGGAAACAAAGCTTATTCATGGCTTGGGAAATCAACTAAAAGACATGGAAAATTGAGAAAACTAATGTATAAATTTCAAATCACTAAGTTTGTGGTCTTACAAATTCATCAAATTAGGAGGATCTATAGAGGAAAGGTCATGGAAAGACTTGTTAAACTCATGCATTCTTTTTTAAAGGATTGGGACTTAGGGGAGAAAAAAATGTATGAGTTGGAAAAATATTTCAAATGCAATTTTGCATCCATCTACCTGGAGACATGCTCATTGAATTAAATAACTTGAATCAAAATTTCAAAGAGGATTATGATGATATGACATCTATTGGCACTAATTTAGATGTTTCTATTAGCATGCTTGGTAAACAATTTTTGGGAAGCATTTTTGTTGTAGATGTAGTGCACATGTCTTCTTTTTTAGTTAAAGCATAAAAACAAACTCTTGAATTTGCAGATTTACATCCATTGAGATTTGAAAGATTTCCAAAGATGAAAAGATAGGGGCTACTAAATGATTGTATATTTTGGGAAAACCTTTTGTTGTAAAGATTCATAGATTTACATGTATTTTATCTGGTTAAATTTTTCACTTCTCAATATTATTATGAAGAAGTGAATGATATACACTGTCCAATAAAATGACCGCTGAAATGTTTATGTGAAAAATTTAGCCTTGGGGAATCATCTATTGTGGATACTTCTAGATGTTTGGGTGAAATGGATGAATTTATTTGTACTATTTGTAATTCATACCCTAAAAAACATATGTATTGCATCAGACCTACATGGAGATGAAACGGAATATGTTAATGTTTATATCTCTAAGTGCACCTCATGCTCTAAATGAAGTGGATGGGAATGCTAATTATGATGTATGGAAATAAATGAAAACTAGAAAGCCATTTCCATTGGGAAACTAGATTTATAATTTCAATTATGTAAGTCCAAATACTTTTGAAGATCATCTAATGAATAAAAGAAACACATGTTTACTTTTTTTAATGAAATTTAAGATTTTTTTTGCTTATTTACTAGTTAAATTGAAATTTCATAGTGTTTGAATCTAGCTATTCCTAAAATTTTAAAGATTTTTAAGATTTAGTAGGACACTATTTCATTATGGAATTCTTTTTATGAGGGGTTTATTTAATATATACCTTTCAATAGAAGTGCAATTTCTTTTATAACCTTTCAACCTTGAAGGGTTAGATGAATATATGCCTTTCATCCTTGAAGGGTTACATGAATATATGCCCTTCTAAATAAAATTAAAAAGAAACCCTAAAATTTGATCACTGTTATGGTCACCAAAAAAACTGATTGATGTGCTCAATTTACATGATGATTTTGGTCAAAATATTACAAAATAATTTTTGATTAGTTAGTATTTATTTATTTGTTATTTAAAATTCATTTTTAATGCATAAATTAATTCAGATTTAAATTATGTAGAATTTATAGTTGAAACTAATAATTCTAACAAATTTCTATTTAAAAAAAAAAATCCCCAATAACCATCCAAAAATATGGAAAATAAAATCCAAAAACTAATATATATATATATATATATATATATATATATATATATTCAAAAAATGTAACAGCTAATTGCATTAAGAAAATTTGTAATAAAAATAAATTGGAATTGTCTTTAGTAGATTTTTTGGTCTTTCCAGTGTGGAAAAAAATAGGTGAAATCTTGATTTGTGTTATTTAAACTGATTTTTTGATTATACACTTGGATTGTGCAAAAAATTACTTATAAAAATAATTACGAAATTGAAAAAAATAAACCCAACAAACCTATAACAAAAACTTCCCAAAAAAACACAATAAATACAACTTAAAATAAAGTCACTTCCCAATACCATATAATCCATATATCGATATTCGTTGCCAATAATGTCTGAGCCCTGTCAGCTGGTGTTTAAGTCACAGCGGTCCAATTCTGGGAAACCATAAAGCGCTTTATTCCGATTCTCCGATTCGAAGGCCCAATTTCTGGTCAGCAAAATGCGCTTCGTCCTTCCCTGGCCTGCGGTTTATATACGCGCCAGCGATTCGAACTCGATCGGCCCAATCTGCCACCGTTCCCGAGCCTGACATATTTGTCCCGGTTGGCAGTGGGTTTCGTTAGTTTTTTCTTACCATTCTGAATTTGCAATCATTCCATTATTACTAATTGGTTTATTTGGCTTTAGACTCAGGTTTTTTAAACCCACTCCGCCATATTAGAGTGTGGAGTCATTTTTAAGAAAAAAATTTTTTTATCTCACTGGGTGCTTAAAGTTGATCAAGTGTCCCACAATCTTCCTTACAACATGTAGGGTAACAATAAAAATTGTCTTACTGGGTGTCTTAAGGTTTATTAAATGTTCACAATTTTGGTGTCTAGGGTTTATTAAGTGTTTCACAATTTTGGTGATAATAAATAGGTAAATCTGGACAGATAATACTTCTAACTAACATTAAGGTCTGTTCATATATATATATATATATAATTTTATAATAACTAAAAAATAATTACAACAATTCCACTAATGTATTAAAGTTGAGTTATTCTTTCAAAATGTATAAAATCAAATTTTCAAAAGTTTTCCACGCAAATAATCCTTCCTTCCAACATTAAAGTTAGCCACTTCCTAAACTCAACATAGTTTAAAAAAAAATCTAAATAATTAAAACATAACCACAACCATTCCATTCAAATAATATATTAAAACTTAATCATTTCATTTTCCATTAAAATAAATAATCAACCTTCCAAACATTTTTCTAATAATCAGCCTTCAAAACATCTTTCATAAAACTCCATATATTATATTATCAAAGTTATCTTTAACAACCAACAATATCCATATCTTTTTCAATATTTTTAACCCTATCCATCCTCACTAAGGTGGCTATGCCATGATAAACCTCAACCAACAAAATCCACCACTTTCTCTCCATATATCACTTTCTCAATGCTTTCCAGTCTTCATCCCCAATGAGACTACACTATGTCATAATAAACATTTATTTGGTTAAATTTTTCATTTTTTAAATTATTTGGTATATTAATATTTTGTTTAATAGATATTCAAATTTATATGATAAAAAAATATTATTGTTTTAACTTTTTATGTCATTTTAATCTCTTGCATTAACTCAAGTGTTAATATTGGATTGATCTATGTTAAAAAATGAGTTTTTTTAAATGTATTATTATTTTAACTTTTATTTCATTCGAATATTTTGTATTAATTGAAGTGTTGGTATTGGATTGAATGTTTTATATTAATTCAAGTGTTGATATTGGATTGATTTATGTCTAGAAGTTATTATTCATGTACGAGAGATACAACAATAGGATGGTTGTGCATATGATATGTTTTTGGTTCTATAATTTCCTATAAAGAACCATTTTTCTCCACCTATATAAATCAACAAACTATTTTATTCTTATATTATTGATTTAAAACTTTGGATGAATGTACATCTAAATTAGAAATTCTTGAAGATATTTTGTACATCATTTTTAAAAAAGAAAATCCAAAGTACTTCTCAATAGCCTTGAATCAATTAAAGGAACCATTCTTGAATCAATTAAAAGAATCATTCACCAATTCTTGTACATTGAAAATTCCTACATAGAAAAAAAGACTTAATAATTATAACACTTAAATCTCAAATATAAACACAACATGTGATTGCACGACAAAAACATTCTAAAACTAAGACTTGAAATTTTTTCATAGCAAAAGGTAAAAAAACAACTTGAAAGAACAATTAAATGAAGTTGAAGTCCTAAACAAGATTTTTTAGCGCAGATATAATCGCCAAGTAACTTGCAAAAGTGATTTTGTGGTTTTTTTCCTCATTTTTTTCCAGACAAGGGGCAAGAGTGAGAGATAAGGAGGAGGATAACTCATCTACAAGGGCAAGAGAGGATAAAAGTGAAGGAATTTAGCATACCAAACAAGAAAAATTCATGTTTGGACTAAGTTTCTTGAGCAAAGCGTGGTTTTTAGGTTTGGGCATCAAATTTGACCATTTTTTTGTTTTTTGTTTTTCTTGTTTTTCATTGGGTTTCTATCACTCATTTATTTTCAATGATTTTTTATTGGATTTGATTGTGTATTTTTTTTTTTTTTTTGCATATAGTGGAGAGGGTTTATTTTGGTCAAAAATGCAAAAACTTTATTGTTAGATTTATTAGTTTAATTTCTTCTTGTACCTTATTTTTTTTAGTTCTTTTTGTCAAATATTCAATATGTTGTATGTAAATTTTATTTTTATTTTTTTAACTGGAAATTCTTCTTGTGCCCTAGGTTCAACTTCAAACTTCAAACTTCATCTTACATTAAAACTCAAGAGTTCAACAAATTTACAAACATGCAAAGGAAATTCGACTGTCTCTCGTAATTTGGTGAATGCGATGCAAGATTTGACAAATCAAACTTGACTTGCAAGTTATGTGAGCATCATATGACAGGGGGGTATACAGAAATTCCTGGACATGAAGTAGAGCCTTGCACAAATACAACTCCAAAAATCATCCGAAGAGCGGTCAGTTCATTAGAAGAAATAGAGCAAACCAAATTGTCTAAGTTAGCTCTAAAGAGTCAACTAGGACGGAGTAGAGTGTCACGATTGGGAGGTGAACATGAGAGTGGTATTAGTTCTATTTGAGCATCAACATCTACAACCAACCCTGTAGATGCCTACTCATTTTTTGTTCCTAGATCCAGACCTGATTCACAACCATCTATCTCTTCAATTATTAGGAAAAAGGAGAAAGAAAAAGCTAACAAGTTGTTGGGCAAGTTTATTCTTTGGAGTGATATTCCTTTCAGCGTTACAAGGAACAATCCATTTTTCCAACCCGTTGTTTATGCTATTGCTATTTTTGGCCCAGGGTACAAAGAACCTTCTTATGATGACTTTAGAGGGTGCATTCTTCAAAATGAAAGGTTAACTGCACCGAGAGGCTGGAGGAGTTTAGGGCATCATGGACACACACATGATGCACTATGATGTTAGATGGTTGGACTGATCAAAAGTGTAGAAGCCTTATAAAATTCTTGGTTAATTGTCCCAAGGAGACTATGTTTATGAAATTTGTTGATGCATATACACATATCAAAGATGCACGTTTATTATGTGATTTGTTGGATGTGTTCATTCTGGAGGTGGGTCCAGAGCATGTTGTCCAAGTCATGATGGAAAATGCTGCAAATTATATTGTTGCTGGCAAGATGCTTATGGAGAGGCATCCTACCTTATTTTGGAAACCTTGTGCTACACATTCCATTGATTTGATGTTGGATGACATAGGAAAAATTAATTTTGTCAAAGATATTGTTGAGTCATAAAAAAAACATTACAAAATTTGTATATAATCATACATTTGTGCTTTAATTAATGAGAACATTCACCAACAACAAGGAGTTGGTGCATCCTACCATTACATAGTTTGCCACTAATTTCATGTCTCTTCAATTCCTTTTGAATTCTATGTTGGATGTGAAGAGAATGATTCTTTAAGAGGAGTGGTGCGCTTTTCCATTTACCCACAAACGAGAGGGAGAGGCCATATGTAGGTTAGTTTCATACCAGGAAATCTTTCGGGCAGGAGTGCAAGAGGTGTGCAACATTACTGAACCTTTGGTAAAGGTTATTCGATTAGTTGATGGAGATATGTCTGCAATAGGCTACTTGTATGAGGCTATGGATAGGGCCAAAAAATCCATTCAGACCTACTATGATGATAAGGTGGATGAAGAGTTTGACAAACAACAACTCTTATGGGAAGTGATTGACGAGTGATGGAACAATACACTCCATCATCCCATTCATTCTGCAAGGATATACCTGAACCCCACATTTGCTTACTCCTATGGTTTGTTATTTTATCCTCAAATCATGGATGGATTCTTCACTTGTGTTTAGAGGATGGTGCCATCTCTAGCAGAACGTGCAGAGATCTCCAAAGAAATGGAGATGTATAGGATGGTAGGTGGCACATTTATCTTTGACCTGGTTGTGGTTGATAGGAAGACCAAAATGCCAGGTATGTTCTAGTTTGTTTCAAATTTCATTGTCAAATTCATAACTTCATACTTTGCTTCAACTTTCAAATTTGATTTTTTTTCTTATGCTTATCTTATTTGTTATAGATGCATGGTGAAGAAGCTATGGTGACAGAGTACCCAATCTTTGAAAGCTTGCCATTTGAGTGCTCAGCCAAACATGTAGCTCTTCAGTATGTAAGCACAACTGGAGTGTATTTAAAAAAGCACACACTAAGAAGCGCAATAGTTTAAAACTTAAAATATTTCAAATTTCCAATTAATTATTTGAATTCATTAAATAATATTTGTTTATATTTATTATTTATTATTTATTAATTTATGACCCTTGTACAGGTTGGAGTCCCAACAACTTAGTGACATGGTCTACGTCTACTACAATCTTTCGATTATGGGTGAAGCAACTTGAGAGGACACCTGATGTGGAGGCCATCTCATTGGATGGGATTGATGCCACTGATGCATGGACGGTTGAGGCTTAGAGGCCTCTCATGGAGTCATCTGCTCATTGTTTAGAGGAGGTAGTGGAGGGGGTAGAGGAGGAGAAGGAGGAGGAGGAGGAGAAATAGGATCAAGAGGTGACACCACCTACTTATGATATCCTTGTCATCAGTAGAGTACACGGTCTACCTGCTATATCTCCTAGTTCTTCAGCTTCTAGAGCATAACATAGTCCACTGCCAACTGCACTACCATATACATGTAGAGGGAAAGCTATTTCATTTCCTCACAAAAGGGGCAAAGGAAATAAGTCGTATTAGTTATTTGGTTCATTTCATTGTATATGGCATTATGAATCATGATATGAGATACATTATTATATTTTTTGTTGATATTTTGAGGTTGCATTTGGACTTGGGACTTAGTATCCAGGACATGATTCATTGTTGTGTGATGTAGCACTCGAAATGATAGTACACATCTTATATATTAGTTATTTTATCATATTTGTGCGTAAATGCATTTATTTTGTGTTGTATATGCTTTAGATATTAGAAAAAATGAAAAAAATGATATTTTTGTATTTTCCATTTTTTGCCAGTTTTATCGATTTTTTCCTGATTTTTCCAATCTCGGACCCTCGTCGATTTAATCCTGATTGCGATGTTCAAAAAACTGGTCCTAAACACAAAAACCACTATTTTAGATATATTTTTGAACCCCAAGGTGAGAAATTGGTTGATTATGGGATTATCTTTTGGTGTTCATAAAATCATTGGTTCATACTGTTAAAAAGAATCCATGATAACATTAGTGGCTTATCTAGGGAATAAGGCATCTTCATCGAGGTGGAAATTGACATGAGTTTTAGTTAAGTATACATGAGCAAGCACATTAGAAGATTTCATACTAAAAATTTCCTACATTAGATTTAGAAACGTGCATACATAACTAATACAAGTTACCATTGCTCTATGTCACATGAAGTTAAGAAAACAAAAAAAAAATGTGAGTTAGGTGAAGGATGCAACTTAATAGAAGGTACTAGATCTGCATTGGAGATGTTTTCAATCATACTAGTGGTTCTCCAAAATTATATCTATTAACGATATAATCATTTATCAAGCACGTGTAATTTAAATTGTATAGTACTAATGGTTATGACCAAAAGTTTAGGGAGAGAAATTTTTGCAGGTAGTACTAATTGATGAGCCCCGAATTGGGTAACTTATTGGGCTCATTTTGCCTAATTGTCCTTGTTCAATCCTCCATTTTTTCATATATTATGCATGTTTTTCTAGTATGTTTATGTTATTTGAACGAATAAGGGTGGTCACTCTACCAAGGAGGCTAATACGTGGTCATTTCAGGTTTTTTGGACAAATTTTGGAGCAAAACCAAGCAATTATGGCCCAGGTGACAACCAAGCTTGAGGTGAGGATTCATAGGGAGGTTGTCTTTGGCATTAAATGACCCTTCCTCGAAATCTCCACCCTCAACTCCGAGCTCAACAGGCCACCAAAACGAGTTCTAAAGGCAGCTGAGCAGCTTTGGGAAGAGTGACTGTTTACTAGCAGTTGGAACAGCCGAGTCCCTTGAATTTAGGAGGGCTGCTAGGCCCCTCGTAGTGTACAAATAGGAAGGCCTCAGCCTTCATAGTTTACTTTTGGAACTGTTGGTATTTGCACTATAGTGTTGTCCTTTTCTCAGCTCGTTTTTCTTAGCTACTGCTGTACAACTTTCTTGTGATGATTATTTTTGAGTAATGAGAAGCAGCTTTACTTGGCATCAGATCTGAGTTCTTTATAGGAGCCTGCAGCTCTTGGGGTTGGGCCCAACCTGAGTGCTAAGGCCTCCTTTATGTATTGTTATTTGTTCTTTATGTATTTGCAAAATCATTTCTGTTAAGTAGATTAAATCTTGTTGATTAACTAGGACACTGCTAATGATTAGAAAGATTTTTGATGTTCAGATTGAGTTGATAGGTTGTTAACAGGGAAAAGCTTCAAAAAAGGGCCATCAAACACCTCTGATTTCACCTCTCCCTCAGTGGGATCAAGAGCTGGGATCAGGGTGACCTTGCTGCCCACAAAAACACTGACTTTGCTTTGCCATGCAATCACTAGTGTTTGATTTTCATTTGTAGAAGTTGGTTACATGTTCAGATTTTTGCTTGCTTAGTTGCATAAGTTAGTATACATGGTTTCATTGCATGTCAAACTTCTGTTCATTCTCTTTACTGACAACTAGATTAGATTAGGTCAACATAACTAGGTCTTTGATTTTACAAGTCTTGGAAAAGCAACTTGCAGAGCACCTGTACCACTTCTCTACCTGCCCATACTCCATCAAACCCATCTGCTCCATTCCTCAACTCAACTTCTCGCCTTACGTTTGCCATTTGCTCATATAACCCTAGTTTTTGTGCAACATTGCTTCAGTCCTCCTTAAACAAATCCAGCCATCTACATCTGTCTTCAACTCCATCCACCAGGTCCTGGACCACCTCCAACCCTTATCCTACCTCCATACCCACTCCTTCATCTTTCTCCCTCCATCCATCCTCCAAAATCCTATTTTTGAACATCCTGTAGAAAATCACAGACATCCTGTAGAACCCCTGCAGACTTCCTGTAGAAGCTCAGGAATGAGGTTTCTTGATAGCCAAACTCTGTGAAACTCTCTAGAAGGGTGTTAGGGACCCCTTAGGCCCTCTCTGAATCTTCCCGACCTCCTCCAAGAATTTCCTCTCGCCAATCCACCTTTGCACAGTCAAAACAGTGAAATCACATGCATGATAATTCTGACAACTTATTCAAAAATACAAAAAGATGTTTTTTTCAGATGTTACTGTAGAAGCAGCTTAGATAAATGTATTTACCTTCCTAGAAGTCAATGGCATTTATTTCAGTAGCTTGCATCCTCTTTCTTGCATCGGTAGGGATAGCTGGTAAAATTAGGGTTTGCTAGGGTTTACGTTTCCTTTCGGCTTTCCAGTTGCTTTCTGAAAGTAGATCAGCCTTCTTTGAGTTAGCTTTCGTCCATCAGTTAAAAAGCTTCTTCTCAGAGCTCATAGGAGTTGGCTTAAGCTCCTAGCGGACTTGTGCCAATTGACCAAGTGACAGCTGTGGCAAGAGCTAGTACTTGTGCATATAGCACCATCGCTTCCAAGTTTGTTACGAACTACCGGGTTGATAAAAGTAAAGAAGGGAGTTCCAGGAGTTGCAACATTATTGCTGCAATACTGGAGCTCACCACTCTTTTTGGCGCCGTTGCCGGGGAAGCGTCAGAGTATTTGTGATTGCTGCTTTTCTTCTATTTTCCTACTCTAACCTTCTGCTAAGTAGTTTATTTCAGTTCCATTCTGCAATTTCATTTCTACAAAAGTAAATTAGACATTTCCTGCTTTCATAGATTAGCCTTTCAATTCCGCAATTTCAATTCTGCAAGCATAGAATAGAATTTCAATTCTGCAAGCGTAGTCTAGCATTTCATTCTCGCAATTTGATTTCAGCAAAATAGATTAGTCCTTTCCTGCTTTCATTTCAATTCCGCATTTTCATTTCTGCAAGATAGATTTTAGTTAGTTGCAATTCCATCTGTTTCAGTTTTGCAGGTACAAGCAGAGAAAAAACAAAAGCAACCAAAAATCCTTTCATGCCTCGTAGGAACAGAGATAATACCGGAAAATTCCTACCCAACACCCCCACCACTTCACTGAGTCACCCTTCTCTCTTCTTTGGTTGCAATGACCCAGAATAACCTATAAGTGAACCTCCTGAGATATACGAAGATCCTATAACAGAAGAAGAGCAAGAAAACATTCCTTTTGATACCATGGCTGACAACAGAAATGGTAGAGACGATGATGAGAGAATAGAATGTGCCTTCCCCATCTGAGAGACCAACGGGGACATGAAAATGAAGAACATAAGTCCCTCAGCCTTACCTCATTTCCATGGATTGACCACTGAAGACCCTGATACCTTCATGTTTGAGTTTGTTGTCCTTTGTCGAACTTATGACTATACAGAAGATGAGAAAAAGTTGAAACTCTTTCCCTCTACCCTCAAGGGTGCAGCATTACACTGGTTCATGGGGTTACCTGGAAACAGTATCACTACTTGGGCTCAGATGTAGCAAGCCTTTAACAACAAATACCGGGATTACTGTAGGTCAAAGGAAACCAAGGGATAAATCTTTCGGATGACCATGGGAAATGATGAGTCTTTAGTGGACTATGAGGAAAGGTTCCAACTTAGCTATAAACGGGCCAGGTGCACACTTCACCCTAAATCTCTAAAGCTGGTTCTGCTCCGAGGAGTCCCTGAAGACCTTCTAGATACCCTTCACATGCTAGTTGGAGGAGACATTTACCAACTACCTTATGAGGACATAAAGACTGTGTTTAGAAACCACTCTAGGGCAGCCTGGAAAAGAGGTAGGTGGAATCAACTTTCAGCTAGTACTACCTTCTCCAAGCATGAGTTTTCTAATCAGATGGAAGACCTCAAAAGTGAGATGAGACAGACCATTACCATGCAACTTGATACTTTCTGAATCCAACAAAAGAAAGAGGAAGCTGAGAGGGCTTTGGTCATTTTTTGTCCCAGATGTATGAGGAAGCACCCTAAGAACGAGTGTCCACTGCACTCAGTAGAAGTATGTTTCGTTTGTGAGGAGAACCACCCCACAAACCAATGCCCAACCTTACCCGGATTCAAAGCCATGTACCAAGGGACTGAGGCACCCACTGAACCTCTCTACTTCCTCAACCAAAGGAGGCTGCATGGACCCAGACCGTACCAGCAAGGGATGCAAGGGACATCCCAAGCTTATTATAGCCCGAACCAATCTACTCGCATGCCTTCTTGGGGTCCCCCTGCTCATCCTTCCTGGTCTTCACCTCCTCTGTGGTCTTATCCACCTCAATACCATACTCAAACCACTGCTCATTCGTTTCACTCACATGTCTTGCCACAACCTCAGTGGAATGCACCTCAGCCAGGGTGGAGGCCTCAATACAACTCTCCTCCTTCCATTCTGCCTCCACCACCGGCTCAGCCACAACCATTACCTCCTGCTCCTCCAAGACAACCCAAGATGCCTGCTCAATCGAACCCGAACCCCAACAACTGACAGGCCCAACAGGTATACACTAGGGAGACAACATGTCCTACCTATGCTGTGGAGATCCAGGAGATCAACCTGCGATCCAGGAAGACCCTTCCAGATCGCCAACCTCCTCCCCTAGAGGACGAGGAAGAGAAACAGGAAAGTGAGCCCAAATCCATTCCACCCTTTCCTGAGCGACTAACAGTAACCACGCAGCCAAACCTAGAGGAGACTGAACTTTTGGGAGCACTGAAACAGTTGTGTGTGAAAATACCACTTCTCCAGGCCATCAAAGATGTACCGATATACAACAAATGGATTAAGGAGAAGTGTTTCAGGCACCCAGGCAGGCGAAAGAGAGATGCCTCGACTATCAATGTCATCAGACAACTGTCCGATCTAATGTTGGGGCAAGTAATCTGTCCAAAGTATTTGGACTTGGGAGTCCTGTAGTTGATGTCCACATCAACGACACCATAATCCCCCATACCTTGATTGATCTAGGGGCTTCCATTAATGTGATGACAAGGGACACCATGCTTAAACTCAACCTTCAGAATTCCTTAAGGAAGACCTCGACAGTCCTGCAGTTGGTAGACCACTTCACCGTGACTCTCGAACGGATTGTGGAAGATGTCTTGGTCTCTGTTGACTCTTGGGAGTACCCTGCGGACTTCTTGGTCCTTCAGCCAAAGGCAAAGCTCACTAGATACCCCCTCATTTTGGGAAGGCCTTGGTTAGCCACTGCGGATGCTTACATCAGTTGCTGAGCTGGAAGCATGACCATCAAGAATGGGCCTATGTCCAAGCAGCTAGTCCTATATCCTCCTGCCCAACCTTTGCTAGAACATGACTTACCACTCTGGTTGAAAGAAGGAGATGAGGATGAGGTCTACTCTGCACCATTGTACACAATAGAAACCACTAGGGGAGGCCCTCAAACTGAGGATGATTTGATTCAGAATTTAATTCAAAATGCACCTCCCAGTGCACTGTCCTTAGAGGAATTGGTGGAAGATACCCAAGCCAGCACCTTAGTGGACCTCTGTGTGACTGATCCAACCTCTCCCAGAGTTAAGAATGTGGAGTTTGGTCTCGAAAGAACTTTAAAGATCAACTCCTCCCTATCTCCTTCCCAAGAGAAGGAGCTGTGTAGCTTATTGAACAATCATTTAGATGCTTTTGCTTGGAGCTATAAGGAGATGAAAGGAGTCCATCCTTCAGTCTGTACCCATCACATCTACATTAAAGAAGATTGCAAACCAGTCAGGCAGCCTCAGAGGAGAATGAATCCAGCCCTTAAAGACATTGTCAAAGATTAATTGCAAAATTTATTGGATGCAAGATTCATCTACCCTATCTTCGATAGTGAGTGGGTCTTGCCTCTAGTGCTTGTGCCCAAGAAGAACGAGAAGTTGAGAATCTGTGTAGATTACCGAGAACTTAACAAAGCCACCAAGAAAGACCATTTCCCTTTGCCTTTCATAGATCAAGTGTTGGATGGACTGGCAGGGAAGAAGTTCTTCTCTTTCCTAGATGGGTTCAGCGGGTATAACCAGATCCAAATAAGCCCAGAAGACCAAGATAAAACCACCTTCACCTATCCTTGGGGTACCTTTGCCTACCGAGTCCTTCCCTTTGGGCTATGCAACGCTCCTGCCACTTTCCAGAGAGCAGTATTGAGCATATTTTCTGAGTTGGTCCATGATTCAGTAGAAATATATATGGATGACTTTACTCCTTATGGGTCCAACTTCCAAGAAGCATTGACTAATCTAGGAAAAGTTCTAACCAAGTGCATTGAGATGAACCTATCCCTCAGCCCCGAAAAATGTGAATTCCTGATGACTGAAGGGACTGTGCTAGGTCATACCATTTCTCGGCAACGGTTACAGGTGGATCCTAATAAAATTGCTATCATCCAAAAGGTCCCTCCTCCTCAAAAGGTAAGAGATGTTCGGAGTTTCCTAGGCTTAGCAGGATATTATCGAAGATTCATTAAAGACTTCAGTAAGCTAGCCTCGCCATTGTTTGGCCTCTTAGGGAAAGATGTTGAGTTTAAATGGACTGACAGCTATCAAGGGGCACTGGATGAGTTGAAAGATAAACTGGTGTCTGCCCCGATCTTGAGAGGTCCAAACTGGGCCCTACCTTTCCACATCCACACTGATGCCTCGAACAAAACCATAGGGGAAGCCTTAGGACAAGTTGAGGAGAAACTCCCATATGCCATATACTTCGTCAGCAAAAACCTGTCCAAGGTGAAAATGAATTATACTGTAACCGAGAAAGAGCTCCTGGCTGTAGTCCATTCCCTAAACAAGCTCAGACACTACATCACTGGTTATCAAACATTTGTACACACTGATCATGCTGCGATTAGATATTTAATGAATAAGCCTGATGTCAATGCTCATAGCATTAGATGGTTACTTTTGTTGCAGCAATTTGATTTGACGATTGTCGACAAGACAGGTAAGGAAAATGTTGTTCCTGACTTCTTGTCTAGATTGGACTTGCCTGCAGGTGAAGAAGGAACAGTGGATGACCAGATGCCCGATGAACATCTGTTTGCTATCTCAGTGCTCTCTCCATGGTTTGCTGATATAGAAAATTACTTGGTCTCAGCACAGTTCCCTCCGCATCTATCCTCAAAGGAGAAGAGCAGAATTGTAAGGAAGAGTGCTCCGTTCACTTGGATCGGGGGCAACCTGTTTAAACTTGGCCCATATCAGATCTTGAGACGTTGTGTTAGGGAGGAGGAAGTCTTTGACATCCTCCTAACCTATCATGACGGACCTTGTGGAGGCCACTTTGCAGCCAAAAGGACTGCCTTCAAAATTCTACAAACAGGCTACTATTGGCCTACTCTTCATCAAGATGTCAGAAGATACATTAGCCAGTGTGACCGATGTTAGAGGATGGGGAAACCGACTCCAAGGGATGAAATGCCTCTCCAACCTCAAGTGACCTTCGAGCCATTTGAGAAGTGGGGCATGGATTTTGTGGGTCCTATCAACCCTCCTTCAAAACAACGGTCTTCCATCATTGTGTGCACCAACTATCTGACCAAGTCGGCAGAAACGAAGGCAATCAAAGCAGCAACAGAAGAAAAGGTGGCTGAGTTTCTGAGGGAAAATATCTTCTACAAGTTTGGCTACCCAAGAGAGTTAGTCACCAATCAAGGAAGCCAGTTCACCTCCAACCTGATTGAAGATTTGCTTGCTCATCACAAGATCAAGCACAAGACTTCCACCCCATATCATCCCCAAGCAAATGGGCAGGTGGAAGTCACTAATAGAGCATTGGAAGGAATTTTGACTAAGGTTGTGAGTAGCAGCAGAAAGGATTGGGAAGATTGCCTGGTTGAGGCCACCTAGGCCTACAACACCACTTGGAAGACTACAACAGGTTTCACACCTTATGAGCTGGTCTACGGGAAGAAAGATTTGTTGTCCATAGAGTTCAAGTACAATACATTGAGGGTGGTAGCTCAGCTGGACCTAGATCTCAGCCATGCTCAATGTGAAAGATTATTGCAGTTGAATGGATTAGATGAACAGAGAATGCAGGCCCTCCTCCACTCAGAAGTAGTTCAACTCCAGAGGAATATATGGCATGACCGGCACCTTAATGAAAAGCAATTCCAGCCGGGAGATTGGGCGCTGCTGTATGACTCAAGATACAAGGATTTCAAAGGAAAGCTGATGACAAGATGGTTAGGACCATATACAGTGGAGAAAAACAATGACAATGGTTCAGTCCTTATCAGGACCATTGATGAAGTATCCATCCCCATGCTTGTCAATGGGCATAGATTGAAAATCTACAAGAAACCCCTTTCAAGGCAAGAGTTCATTGAAACTGTGGAAAAATCAGTGCTGGTAGTAGAGCGGGGTTTTGCCTCTATTTTGGCCAGACCTTGATCATAAAAAAAAAAAAAAGGAATAAAAAGATCCCTAGGTGAAAACCTCGCTGAGGCGCCCAGGGCAGACAGTGAGGGTGAAAACCTCATGGAGGCGCCCCAACTGTCTCTCAGAAAATAAAGAAATGGAATAAAAAAATATCCTTGGGCGAAAACCTCTCTGAGGCGCCCAGGGTAGATAGTGGGGGTGAAAACCTCATGGAGGCGCCCCTGCTGTCTCTCAAAAAGAAAAAAGAAAAAAGAAAGAAAAAAGAAAAAGAAACAGGTCTAATCTTTGGAATTATTGCAGGTTGCAGGGAATACAGTGCAGATAAAGAAGGTCGCGAAAAATGAGGACAAGGGTCCGTACCAAGCTACCAGACATCCTCACAGACACCCCCTCCATGGCCACTCACTTTTTCCAAGATTTGAACACATTCGGGTCGAGATTCAACCTCCTACAGGAAGTTCTGAGCTTTCTACAAGAAGTTTTGGGGCTTTCTACAGGAAACATCCTATAGAGCCTTCGGGTAGGCTAAAATCAATTCTAGAAGGGTATTTAAAGCTTGAAGTCTATTGATGAGGCCTGCAACCACCCCTCTCTTCCATCCATCACCGGTTTCATCTCTTTCCACCGCCATTACAACAATCTGGTCCTGTATTCCTGCACAAGTCATGCAAAGAGTCTTGTTTTCCTCAGATTGCAATTTTTTTCAAGGGACAAATCAAGCACATAAAGGCTCGCACACTCTACCTGTTAAAGCTCCATCAGGACCCTTCATCCGTGAATACAACCCTGCTCATTTCAGCATGCATCCCAGGAGGAGAAGCAGCTACAGGATGTCCTACAGGAATCCTGTAGCAGCTGATCCGTCTGGAGCACACACTATGGAGTCAATAGTAGTTGAAATCAATGCAGGAGGCATGTAACCAGCTCCGCTTGAACGTGAACACCTCCTCGACAGCTGAGAAAAGATAGAGCCGTGCATGCAACGTTCACCACCAGAGGATCGGGTCTCGAAGCCTTGCATATAGCATCAACCAATGAACGAAGGAATTCCAGCGCCTGTGCACGAAGCAGCGGTGAGCAAAGCCATCGTTCCATGTCCCGAAACCTGCAGAACACGTCCACGGCCACACAGGTAAGTGTCTAACCTTATTTCATCAAATTTCATAGACTATACTATGAAAATTGCATGTCTGTGAATGGTGCAGATTGAACGAATTCGGTGGCCAGTCAACTGGCCACCCACAGTCAGTCGAATGGCCTTGTGGAATCCAAACGAGCTCGATTACCCTCGAATCCACCAAAAGGACATGGAACCGACATGTGGGAAGTGTCCAGTTGAGGAAAATCGACGGATTTGCAATGAAATCGGCGGATTGGCAGTGATGACGGTGGGTAATGGAAGAGATAGAAAATGGCAGTCAGAGACACGCTGAAGAATGATGGCCGTGACGTTGGCTAACGGATCGGCCTGGACACCTCACGCCTGCGCCATGAATTGCGCCGTAATTCAAAATCGTTCGGCCAGAACACTCACATTAACCATTGTCATTTACACTTGTAACCGGTTTTCATCAACGTATGCATCCTCCTCCTCTACAGTTCGTTAGCTCGAGCTTCTCAGCCCGTTTCAAACTCCTCCCGCGTCCCAGGCTTGCTCAGAAGCACCGTGACATCCTCCAGAAGCCGGCAAAGCTCTCTACAGGAAGGAGCTCTACAGGAAGCACAACATAGCCTCCCGGAGTAGAGAAACCCAGATCTTCTGCGTCGGAATTGGAGTTTCGAAGAGAGGTAGGCTCGAAAAACGCCATTCCCATGCATGATATTTTGAAAGGTGGTAAATTAAACTGTTTGGAATAGGAGAATTAAAACAAGTCTGCCTGTGGGTCAAGAATGGTGGTTTGCCTGTGTGATACACGAGATTTTTTTCAGTTGGTTCTGCGTCACATTCTCCTCCACGGTTCCTGTTAACAAATTCCTCCTGTAGAAATGATAAACCACTGTAAGGGCTGACCTGTGCATGAAGAATGTGACTTGTATGTGATTGGTGTGAAAATTAAGCTCTGCACTCTGTCTGTGAGAGCCTAATTCCCTTTTGACAGTCGAGTTTTGGGCAGCAGCAGCATTATAACCAGGGAATTGGTGCAAAGTGAGACACAAACATCTGAGAAACCCTGTCCTGAGAATCAAAGGAGGAAACCATACACAAAATTCCCCTTCTGATCAGAACACAAGCCAAAACAGAGCATTCTCACCATGCCAGGAGGGTTTATCAGAAAGGAACCCTCGGATTCTAGGAAATTGCGAGAAACTCCTGAGGTGGTAGACCTATTTACCCGTGCCAATTGGATGACCTTCTGTGACAAGATTCAAGGTCACGATGATGAGGTAACAGAAGAGTTCCTAATGTCTCTGCAGCCTAAATCCAAGATACTGGCCACTGTAAATTTCAGAGGATTGACCTTAAAACTTACCCCACAACTCATTAGTCGAGTCACTGAGCTGCCATTGGGGATACCCTGGAGCAAAGAGGAGAGGGAATTGGGCCAAAAAGCCAAAAAGGAATTCTTCCTACCAGAGGAATAGTTTTCAGAGGATAAAAATGGGGTCCGGAGAGCCAGCCTACATCCATTTTGGAGCGAGGTTAGCCTTCAGATCATGAAATACATTACCTGTGAGGGGCGATTCAGTATTGTATATGGTTATCACTTCCGGTTGTTAACTAAACTCAAGCATAAGATGGATTTACCCACAGAACAAAAGTTAAGCATCCCATATTTCCTCCTACAATCATTAATGGAGTGTGGCACAAAAATGAAGGAAGGGACACTGGACCAGCTGGCTCATCATGGGCTTATCAAGCTTCTAGTAGAAGATTCCCTCCATACCTATATTGTCCCTCTCTACTGGGAGATTTTCCGCAATATGTCCAAGAATGATGATATCTGGATTCTGGCCGAGGAACTCACTTCATCCAACAGTGAGGAAAGGGAGCACATTGAGGCAAAAGAGAAAGCCAAGGGTATGGAACCCCTGGACAGACCACCAAAGAAAGAGAAAAAAGAGAAACAAGATAAAGGCCAAGTTGCTGAGTCCAAAACTGTGGGTGGAATGAAGGCACAAACGCCAAGGGAGAAACGATTGCAAATCAGGGCAGAAAGGACTGAAAAAGTCCAAGAAAGTGAGGGCACATCCAATGCAACCACATCAAAATTAAAAGAGAAGGCACCCTTAGCCAAGCAGGTCAAAACAACAAAAACCGTTTCTACAGGAATCCCGAAAACTATTTCTACAAGAAAACAGAAAATAGTCAACACAAGACTTTCTACAGGAAGTCTGAAGACAGAGCAACAGAGGGAAAAATCGCCGGAAATTTTAGCTAGGGAGGCAGCAGCTGTGCTGGCCACCCTAAGCACATCTCCCAAGCAGAAGGGGAAGCGAAAGAGGGAGCCTTCCCTGTATTTTAAGGCAAGAAGGAGTGTGAGGATTAAGACTGGCAGACCCCAGCCACCATCAAAAGAACTAATCACAATTGTAGACACCCCCACCACACAAAAGGAGAGGTCCCCCTCCAAGGCATCCATCACTTATGAACGGGGAAGCCCGAAGACATCCACCTGGAGAGAAAGAATGAAAATGTTGGACACAAAGGCCTCTCTACAGGATGCTGAGACTATTCTACAAGAAACACTGGCTAGGCTGAAGGAGACCGAAGCAATGGAAGGTGAGGTAGCTAAATCACCACATGAGGAAGAAAAGGTGGAGAACATTGTGGAACCTAGCCCCCAACCCAGCTTCGGCTCCTACTATAACTTCTTAGAGGCCGGAAAGATCATTCCTAAAAAATTCACAGTGCCACTTTTCCTTACACTAGAAGAAGAGAGAGTGAGGACCCACACTTGGATGAAAATCGCTAAGTCCAAGGGTGTGGCGGATATAGGTCCTCTGGAGGAACAACTCAAAGAGGCAAGAAGGGAATTGGCTATGGTACGACATGTGGAGAGCAGCCAGCGGGTCAAGCTACAGGAAGAAAATGAGCTTCTTAGACAGCAGCTACAGTTACAGGGACAGAGGAAGGAAGACAGGCCTCATATCTTGGGAGAACAACAACAACAGGAGGAGCCCACAACAGCCAAAGATACCCCTGATGAACAATAGAGAAAGGAAGGGATGTAGACTGAAATTGAGACACTGAATCGACAGCTACAGGAAAAAGAATTGCAAGCAGGCTTGGAGATACAGTCTCTGAAACAACAGGTACAAGAAAAGGAGGCCCAACTGGCCTGCATGGCCAGCTGGGCAATGGAAGCTTTGCAGTGTAGGCAGCCTGCCAAATCCTATGCCCTATACCTCAAGGATCAGTGGTTACAGTTTCAGATCAATACCTTGTCCCAAAGGGGCATCACCCCATTCCAAAATTATCATCAGTTTGCAGCTCTATGTGGCAGTAGTTCATTTGAGGATAGGGCCAAATTATCAGAGTTCTACTTGCACAACTTCGCCCTTCCGAACATGAACGCATGGGATCCCAACACGGTGATAGGAGATGTCCAGCTTATGGCCATGGCCTCTTGGATGAGCCATGAGGAGAAGAGAGCAGCAGAGGTCCGCAGTATCATAGGCAGAGAGCTCAGTGAGCCACTCATGATCAGAGCAGAGCCTGATGACCCATCAGCAGTGGTAAGCGCCCACTAGCACTTGGCCAACAGTCCTCAGGATCTACCAGAATACATTGAGCAACAGGCTCGAGCCATTTCTCACTTTGAGGACAAGGAGAGACTGTTGGGAGAAAACTGCATGCATGCCTACACAAGGCGGTGGAACACACTGCCTCACAGCCTGAAGATAAAAGAATACCACTCTCCCACCAGGATGAGGGAAGCCTTGGCAAGGGTACCTCTCTACAAACAGTTGATGCAGAATTTGCAGGCCAATTGGATTGGCCTGAAATTCAGTCCTCCTTTACTTTTGGGATTGCTAGAAGGAGTGAAGGAAGAGGAGGAAGGTAGACAATGGGAGGAAGTGGAAAGGAAGGCAGGATTCCACGACTGGGAAGAGGATATCACCACAGAGGCCTGGGACGTGAGGGAAGAGATCAAAGCCATAAAGGATGATGAGCTGGACTAGTTGCTCAGAGGATGAGCAACCCATTTAGCAGGGGGGTGATGATGAGCCCCGAATTGGGTAACTTATTGGGCTCATTTTACCTAATTGTCCTTGTTCAATCCTCCAGTTTTCATATATTATGCATGTTTTTCTAGTATGTTTATGTTATTTGAACGAATAAGGGTGGTCACTCTACCAAGGAGGCTAATACGTGGTCATTTCAGGTTTTTTGGACAAATTTTGGAGCAAAACCAAGAAATTATGGCCCAGGTGACAGCCAAGCTTGAGGTGAGGATTCGTAGGGAGGTTGTCTTTGGCATTAAATGGCCCTTCCTCGAAATCTCCACCCTCAACTCCGAGCTCAACAGGCCACCAAAACGAGTTCTAAAGGCAGTCGAGTAGCTTTGGGAAGAGTGACTGTTTACTAGCAGTTGGAACAACCGAGTCCCTTGAATTTAGGAGGGCTGCTAGGCCCCTTGTAGTGTACAAATAGGAAGGCCTCAGCCTTCGTAGTTTACTTTTGGAACTGTTGGTATTTTCACTATAGTGCTAACCTCTTCTCAACTCGTTTTTCTTAGCTACTGCTGTACAACTTTCTTGTGATGATATTGGCCCTTGATATTGTAAATTTTATGAGTTTACTAAGTGATGTATGTTATGTCATGCTGCTTTCTGCAATGTTGAAACAAGAATACTTAAACATCGTCCTCCATTTCATTTCTAGATTTTGAACAAGGGTCCATATTTCATTTTTCCATGTTCCCTTGTTCATTATGACCTAGACATCCTTTAGATGAGAGGAACCCATTACAATTTCTTCTTACTATAAACAACGTAAAAATGTGACAACTCTATAGCACAAATAAACAAGAACCAAGAAACAAGAACCACTAGCAAAATTCAATAGGCTTGAATTTGTATAATCTCTAAATATATAATGACTTTATCGTTACTATTCTATGAACACTTATGATTTCAATAGTACTTGCCATTAGGATCTGAAAATATATAAGTTAATCATAGGATCAAGCCTTGATTAAGTTTTTAATATATATTAATATGTGCTTCAGGAAATTTATATGTACGAAGGGGTAACGTATGTCGATCTGTAAAAAAAGTGGGAACATGGGTTTTGCAACACATAAAATTCTTGTGCACATCCCTCTAGTCTGCTAGAACTAACAATTGTTGCAGAGCCATGTTTTTATGTGGATTCGTTGAATAAATGTTGAAAAGACTATTTTATAATATCAACAAATACAATATTCTAGATTTGTTAATAAGCAATAATCATTACACAACACATTAATGTTTTTTATAAGCATGGGAATGAAGTCGTGATTGCTCATTAATTCACCAAATAAATGCTTACATTAGCTGTGAAGGGACCTTTGGTTCATTGTAAGATTAAACATTAATTACTATTTTAGTATGCTATTAAACATTTAACGAATGTCTTAATTACATGTCCTGTATGCAACATGAGGTTAATTGAATCTATATAACATTTTGCCAAAATGTTGCCAACAAACGAGACAATGTAATAAGTGCGTGAAGCGTACCATTTCAATTTTCTATAACATATATAGATTGTAAATCTTTATGTGTCTTTTTGATTTATTTACAAGGAGTAAATGTTATTAAGCACTTGAACAATGTGTTGATTGCATGTCAATTCAATGACTAAATGATAGAAAAACTATTTTATAATATCGCAAAATATGATATTCTTGATATGTTTATGATGAATAATCATTAGACAATGTGTCATAGCAAATGTTATTAAGCAGTCAAATGATGTAAGTTATTTATGCATAGTGCAAAGGTGTGGAGGAAGCTTCCATTGTGTGGAAGAAATGTTCGAACTGAAAGAAGTGTGTGAAGGAGATCTGCACATCGTTTCAATTTTCTATGATTGAATACTAGTGATAGATACTTGTGCATATTCTTGACTTGTTTCCAAACAACAAATGCTATTAAGCACTCAAACAATATGTTGATTATGGGTGGATTTGCTAAATAAATGTAAAAAAATACTATTTCATAATATCAATGATACTATTTTATTGATATGTTTACAAGTAGTAATCATTACACAATGAATGAGAGTAAACGCGAGTAAGCACACAATAACTGGCCTCATTGCGCATTAATGCTTTGAATATATATTAATAGTATTGCTAAGCCTTAATTAATTTTTCAATATTGAGTACAGAGTCTTGTGCACTTTAGTGAGTATCCATCACTATAGATTCTCACATCTTCACAAACATTTCTATCTCAACATAACATTCCCATGTTGCAGACTTGTCATTTCTGGCATGTTATGGTACTAAATGCTTCCAACAGTTTGCACATCACATGCTAGTATTACAAAGTCTAAGTGACATAATATGTTATAAACACTTATGTTTACTGTGTAACCCTGGGTTCTATCAGCGTATGATTTGACGTATACAGATGTTATCTTGGTTCTATCAGCATATGATTTGACGTATACAGATGTTATCTTGGTTCTATCAGCATATGATTTGACGTATACAGATGATATGGATAACATGATTTTGTTTGGTCCATGTAATAGTGACGTGTTAATCGGATAAACATTCATATTAATCCTTCGGTTAGGTGAAAGTTGATCATCTTACGAATTCTGTTAAGAGTTGCTTTAAACATTACATCACTGAGCGGAATGTAGAAGTGCTAAAAAAACCTTTCATTATGTTTCATCTACTCAATTAATTAGTTGTTGAGAGAAAGACTAAGCCGCAACCATTACTTTTGTTAACATAATAGTTACTATGATAATATGATATTTTTAGATTTCATGGATCAAGAATATTGGATTTGAAAACAATTTATCCTAAATTAAAAATTTAATAAATTTAGTTCGATAACTTTAATAATAATTAATCTTTTAAGGAAACTTTTTGTTAGTAAGTGAAAATGTGAATTTTTTTAAAGAATTTTTTTACTTATTAAGTAAGTAAAAATTTAAAATAAATAAGAATACAAAATTTTATGTATAGGCTTCGTGAACCACCCATAAATTATAATAATTAGTGGCCCCAATCAAATATTAAACCATCCGGATTCAGCCGGCTAAATCTTCTAGCCCAAAAATCCATTGATAATATATTTAAATTTTTTATTTAAAAAATCAATAACGGATAAAAAAAAATCTTTCAAATCTCACCCAACATTCAGGCGTGTATTCCTTCACACTTCAATGTCAGTTAAAAAATAAAAGGCTCGGAAAAAAAGCTGCTTTTTCCATCCAGCTTAGCCTCCATTAACTAAAATTCCAATAAAAATCTCGGAATAATGAACCTTCTAGGGAAATACTGGCCTCAGTTATCTTGGAATACCTAACAAAATTTGATAGAAAACAGAATACACAGTAGAAAATTCCGTAACCATCTATATCATAAAAAACAACCATCCTGGAATCCTAGGATAGTAGACGACTTAAAGAGATTCGGTCCCAACAATCCTAACTTTGGAGCTGGTATGGCCGTCCATACACTTTACGTAGATTCCATGGTCTCTTAAATTTTTTTGAACGCCTGCATTTTAATTACAATTTCCAAAATTTAGACGAAAACAAGTAAAAGGATAGAATACACCGAACCTAATCGAGATAAATTCATTGGATCAGTATATCGATTTTGAGCGCTTGCGTTTTAATTACATCTTTCAAAGTTAATATAATAGAAAGACACCGAGCCTAATAGAAATGTTCTTGGATCAGTATGTTAATTTATTGGGGCTCAAACGAACTCCATGGTAATGGCCTTTCATAGGAAAAAAAAAACTGCAAAATCCGATACTATTTATCATAATCGATTAGTTAACATGATGGTTAACCATATTCTGCAAAATCCGATATTATTTATTATAATCTATTAGTTAACATGGTGGTTAACCATATTCATAAAAACATGAAAAAAATCTACTTTTATATCCATATATGCATAACGACCTTCCTTAAGTAGATTGTAGATTCCCTGACTATTTTGGGATCCCACAGATATGAACGCGGTCCCAAAATATTCCGGGAATCTGCAAGACTTAAGCTCACCCATGCAGAACTCCAAATTGCAATATTTTCTGTCTGAGCAGATCCTGAAAATAGAGATAAAAGAGGGTTTGAATATCAACACGTGAAGTCGAGGGAGCAGTAGGCCGCCATTGATTTGTACATTTGTTCATCCGCGTTTCAGAAAGTCGAGCCAATTCACTAAGAAAAACCGAGTCGCCGGATTTTGCACAGTTGTCTGCCAGCTCGTAAGCAGCTTTCATGCTTTCCTGAGCCGCTGTCAGTTGTTGCCCAGCTGCTATCATGGAAAACGTTCCATCCTTGAGCCGACATAATTTTCTGGGCATCCACTACTCGCAGCCGCCGCGCCGCAAATCCTGTTGAAAATATAATTTCAACTGCGATCGCCGATATCACATCGGCAAAATGAAGTGAAGGAATTATAAAGGAGCCTTTGTGTTTGCGATAAGCGATCGCCGATATCGCATCGGCAAAATGAAGTGAAGGAATTATAAAGGAGCCTTTGTGTTTGCGATAAGCGATCGCCGATATCGCATCGGCAAAGTCAAAGTGAAGGAGTTATAAAGAAGCTTTTGTGTTTGCGATGAGCGATCGCCGATATCGCATCGGCACATCGCTATCGGCAAATATTATAGGGTCGGGGTCTTTGACATGAGTAAAGTTGCGATGCGATGGAGTGGACCCGATGGCTTCCCAAAACCAAATTGCATAATGTTTGAAATTCACCCGACGGCAAATATTAAATGTTGTGTGGAGTAAATCTAAGTTTTGGTTGACCATACATCTTAATGAAATGTCATAGTGGTAGGTAAAATATTAAAGTTTTACATAGAGTTCGTAAGCTTTTTTTATGAAAAGGTATGGGCGTATGTACTTATTACATAAATTCTGTATGGGATATGAGTATGTAATTTATTACTGTGTTGACCATTGTTTCTTGGATGGCACACGGGAGGTTTTAGTGTGAGTTCACAGTAGAGTAAAAATCAGAGTGGTGAAGCGAAAACCATGTGTGGTATGTATTGAACACACAGCAGTGTGTAAAAAGATAGAACCAGATGATGTAATTTTTGGTGTAGGGAAAAACCATGTGTGGTTTTGCACAGCAGTGCATAAAGGAAATGGTGGAGCGATTTTTGTAAACCTGTGTTATTTTTATTTACAGCAGTAAACTCATGTAAACTTTTATTACAGCAGTAAGTTGTTGTTTTTCACAGCAGTGAATATAAAAGGGATTTTACAGTGGTAAATCTTTGCATCAGGTTTTAATGAATAGAATGTTTTTAATGGTGGTGAAATACTCTGTTTCTTCATGAAATTTTTTTTAAGCTGTCTGTGCACAAAAAATCCTGTGGAGGTAAAACAGAGCATTGCCTCTGTGTGCTTGTTTATTTGGTTTTTGGTATTTTCCCCATTTAGAAAAATACCCAACAGTGGTATCAGAGCAGGCTTAGGCTCTTGAAGGTGTTCAAGAAGCTGAAGGGAGAAGGTTGTTGCTGCAGCAAAACTTCTCAGGCAGACAGAAGACTCAGACATCAAAGGATTCAGGTATTTCAAAAGTTTTTTTTGTGTTGCTGAAGAAACAGTCAGTTGTTTTTAAACATACACAGTCAAGGAATGGCTAGCACAAGCACTGGTATGGGTTTGTTTAACACCCAGCTCCCACAGTTTAATGGGAAGAACTATGATTATTGGTCAATAACTATGACAGCCCTGCTTGCCTCCCAAGATTTATGGGAAATAGTTGAAGAAGGTTTTGAAGAACCAGCAGATGAAACTGAGTTCAATGCATTAACTCAGGGAGAGAAGGATCTGCTGAAGAACAATAGGAAGAAGGACTCAAAAGCCCGTGTGTTGTTGTATCTAGCAGTAGACCAGAGTATGTTTCCAAGGTTAGCAGCAGCTAAGACAGCCAATGAAGCATGGCAAACCCTTAAGACAGCCTATCAAGGCATGGAGAGAGTGAAGACAGCAAAACTACAACTGCTGAGGAAGGATTTTGAGAACTTGAACATGAAGGAGTCAGATAACATTGACTCATTCTTCACTCATGTGATTGGTGTAATCACACAAATGAGAACTCATGGAGAAACCATTGAAGACAGAAGAATTGTGGAGAAAATATTGAGGGTCTTACCCTCAAGGTTCGATGCCATAGTCACCACCATTGAAGAGACAAAGGATCTCTCAAGCTATTCAGTTGATGAGCTACATGCATCACTGATAACACATGAGCAGAGGTTGAGTAGGAATGAAAACTCATCTCTTGAACAAGCCTTCAAGACCCAGATGTCCTTTGGAAGAGGAAGAGGTCAAGGCAGAGGAAACAAGAGAGGAAGAGGCAGAAGCCAGAACAGAGGTGGAAGGAGCAGCCCATCAAATGCACAAGGAAGAGGCAGCAACCCAAATCAGAACCAAGGCCAAGGCAGCAGCCAACAAGGAGGACACCATCATGCTCAAGAACAAAGGTATGATAAATCTAATGTTCAATGCTATTATTGCAAAAAGTATGGACATTATGCAAGTGATTGTAGAAAGAAACAACATGATAAGAACAACAGACAAAATGCAAATGTTACAAGAGAAAACAACAGTCAAGACAATGTCCTGTTAGCTTGTAACATGGCTGAAACACATAGTGAGGACATATGGTTTTTAGACTCAGGTTGCAGCAACCATATGACCGGAAACATAGCCTTCTTTTCTGCCCTAGATAAAAATGTGAAATCAGAAGTCACACTAGGAACTGATAGCAAAGTGTCTGTTATGGGAAAAGGAGAAATAAAAGTACTTTCAAAGCAAGGAGAAAGGAAAACCATAGCAGATGTATACTATGTCCTCAGAATGAGATGTAATCTCTTGAGTATTGGACAGCTTGTCCATAAGGGGTACAATGTTTTCTTTAAAAATGATGTGTGCACCATCATGGATATACCACCCAGCAAAAGATGCATTGCTGAAGTGAAGATGACAAGGAACAGGATGTTCCCTCTCCGGATCAGGGCAGACATGAAGAACAAAAGGGAAATGGCAGCAGTCACCCAAGAGGCCTTCCAGAGCATGCCAAAGGATGAGAACTGGTTATGGCACTTGAGATTTGGACATCTCAATTTTGGAGGTCTGAATTTGTTGAGTAGGAAAGGAATGGTGAAAGGATTGCCATTGATAGAGAAACCGGACAGCTTATGTGAAGGCTGCATATTGGGAAAACAACACAGAGAAAGTTTTCCATCAGGGAAAAGCATAAGGGCAAAGGCACCCTTAGAGATTATCCACTCAGATTTGTGTGGGCCAATGCAAGCTCCATCATTAGCTGGCAGCCTATATTTCCTAACATTCATTGATGACTGTACAAGAAAGACTTGGATATATTTCCTTAAAAACAAAAGTGAAGTGTTTGAGAAATTCCAAAATTTCAAAGCACTTGTGGAGAACCAAAGCGGGCTGCATATAAAAGTTTTGAGAACTGATAGAGGAGGTGAGTATATCTCCAAGGAATTCCTAAGATTTTGTAGAGAAAATGGAATTCACAAACAGTTTACAGCAAGGTACACTCCGCAGCAAAATGGAGTTGCTGAAAGGAAGAACAGGACCATCATGGATATGGCGAGGAGCATGCTGAAGGCAAAGCATTTGCCAAATGATTATTGGGCTGAAGCTGTAAATTGTGCAGTGTATATTTTGAACAGGTGTCCTACAAAAGCAGTGATGAACAAGGTGCCAGAAGAAGCATGGAGTGGGAGAAAGCAAGGAGTCACCCACATGAGAGTTTTTGGGTGTGTGGCCTATGCACACATACCAGATCAGCTAAGAAGGAAGTTGGACAGCAAAGGGGAGAAATGCATCTTCATTGGATACAGTGATGAATCCAAAGCCTACAGGCTGTACATTCCATCTACCAAGAAGTTATTTGTCAGCAGGGATGTTCAATTCATTGAAGAGGAAGCTTGGGATGGAAGCATAGAGAAAACAGTGAATGTCAAAAACTGTTTGTCTCATGATGAAGATGATGAGGAGGTGGTTGAAATACATCCCCAAACAGCAGTGCCAACACAAGGACAGCAAGGTACACCATTGAGGATCAATGAGAGTGCTTCTCCAAGCACACCACAAGGAGGAAACTCAAGTGCATCTTCAACCACTTGCACACCAAGTGAACGAGGTAAGAAGTTTAGAAATCTAAGTGAAATTTATGAAGAAGGAATGAATTCTTTATTTGCCTTGTATTGTCATGTTGATGATCCTATTCATTTCGAAGATGCAATCAAAGATAGAAAATGGATAGAAGCTATGGATGAGGAAATTAATGCCATAGAGAGAAACAAAACATGGGATTTGGTTGAGTTACCAAAAGGCAAAGAAGTCATTGGGGTGAAATGGGTTTATAAGACCAAGAGCAATGCTGAAGGTAAGATTGAAAGGCATAAAGCAAGGCTGGTTGTCAAAGGCTACAAGCAGTAGTATGGAAGAGATTATGAGGAGACTTTCGCACCGGTTGCAAGAATGGAAACCGTGAGAGCAGTACTGTCCATAGCAGCTCAAAACAAATGGAAAGTCTACCAAATGGATGTGAAATCAGCATTCCTAAATGGAGTGTTAAAAGAAGAGGTTTATGTTGAACAGCCTCTCGGATATGAGAAGAAAGGTGAAGAGCACAAAGTGTGCAAATTGAAGAAAGCTCTTTATGGGCTGAAGCAAGCGCCAAGAGCATGGTACAGCAGGATAGATTCATATCTATTGGAGAATGAATTTGACAAATGTGAAGGAGAACCCACAGTCTACATCAAGGAAAAGGATGGTAAAATTTTAATTGTTGTCTTGTATGTAGATGATGTTATTTTCACTGGAAATGATATTTATCTTATTGAGAATTTTAAATCAGTCATGAAGGATGAATTTGAAATGACTGACATGGGTTTGTTGAGATACTTCTTAGGCATAGAAGTAGAGCAAAATGAAAAAGGAATTTTTATATCTCAAGCAAGATATGTAAATCAAATTTTGAGCAGATTTAAGATGGAAGAATGCAAGGCAGCAATCACTCCCACAGTGATGGGATTAAAACTCAGCAGAGAGGACAGCAGCAAGGACTTTGATCCTAGCTTGTATAAAAGCATTGTGGGCAGCCTTATGTATTTAACAGCAACTAGGCCTGATTTAATGTATGCTGTTAGTTTGATTTCCAGATTTAGGGAGAGGCCAAAGGAGGCACATTGGCAGGCAGCAAAGAGAATTTTGAGGTATGTTAAAGGCACTAAAATGTTTGGAATTCTATATCATGCCTCAGAACATTCAGATTTGGTTGGTTACACTGATAGCGATTGGGCTAGAAGTGTAGATGATCGGAAGAGCACTTCCGGTTATGTTTTTCATATGGGTTCAGGAGCCATTTCATGGGCTTCTAAGAAGCAGTCCATTGTAGCATTGTCTACAGCAGAGGCTGAATACGTGGCAGCTACAGCAGCAGCATGTCAAGCAGTGTGGATGAGAAGAATGTTGAGAAGCTTAGGCCAAGAGCAGGCAAAAGCGACAGTGATATTTTGTGACAATAGCTCAGCTATTGCGTTGTCAAAGAATTCAGTGTTTCACAAAAGAACGAAACACATTGATACAAGGTTTCACTACATCAGAGAATTGGTAAGCAATGGAGAAATCAGTTTACAACATTGCAGTACTCAGAAACAGGTAGCAGACATTTTGGCAAAGCCATTGGATCAGAAGAGCTTTGAATTTTTGAGGAAGTGTTTGGGTATGATTGAATGCCCGACAGTTGAAATTAAAGGGGAGTGTTGAAAATATAATTTCAACTGCGATCGCCGATATCGCATCGGCAAAATGAAGTGAAGGAATTATAAAGGAGCCTTTGTGTTTGCGATAAGCGATCGCCGATATCGCATCGGCAAAATGAAGTGAAGGAATTATAAAGGAGCCTTTGTGTTTGCGATAAGCGATCGCCGATATCGCATCGGCAAAGTCAAAGTGAAGGAGTTATAAAGAAGCTTTTGTGTTTGCAATGAGCGATCGCCGATATCGCATCGGCACATCGCTATCGGCAAATATTATAGGGTCGGGGTCTTTGACATGAGTAAAGTTGCGATGCGATGGAGTGGACCCGATGGCTTCCCAAAACCAAATTGCATAATGTTTGAAATTCACCCGACGGCAAATATTAAATGTTGTGTGGAGTAAATCTAAGTTTTGGTTGACCATACGTCTTAATGAAATGTCATAGTGGTAGGTAAAATATTAAAGTTTTACATAGAGTTCGTAAGCTTTTTTTATGAAAAGGTATGGGCGTATGTACTTATTACATAAATTCTGTATGGGATATGAGTATGTAATTTATTACTGTGTTGACCATTGTTTCTTGGATGGCACACGGGAGGTTTTAGTGTGAGTTCACAGTAGAGTAAAAATCAGAGTGGTGAAGCGAAAACCATGTGTGGTATGTATTGAACACACAGCAGTGTGTAAAAAGATAGAACCAGATGATGTAATTTTTGGTGTAGGGAAAAACCATGTGTGGTTTTGCACAGCAGTGCATAAAGGAAATGGTGGAGCGATTTTTGTAAACCTGCGTTATTTTTATTTACAGCAGTAAACTCATGTAAACTTTTATTACAACAGTAAGTTGTTGTTTTTCACAGCAGTGAATATAAAAGGGATTTTACAGTGGTAAATCTTTGCATCAGGTTTTAATGAATAGAATGTTTTTAATGGTGGTGAAATACTCTGTTTCTTCATGAAATTTTTTTTAAGCTGTCTGTGCACAAAAAATCCTGTGGAGGTAAAACAGAGCATTGCCTCTGTGTGCTTGTTTATTTGGTTTTTGGTATTTTCCCCATTTAGAAAAATACCCAACAGTGGTATCAGAGCAGGCTTAGGCTCTTGAAGGTGTTCAAGAAGCTGAAGGGAGAAGGTTGTTGCTGCAGCAAAACTTCTCAGGCAGACAGAAGACTCAGACATCAAAGGATTCAGGTATTTCAAAAGTTTTTTTTGTGTTGCTGAAGAAACAGTCAGTTGTTTTTAAACATACACAGTCAAGGAATGGCTAGCACAAGCACTGGTATGGATTTGTTTAACACCCAGCTCCCACAGTTTAATGGGAAGAACTATGATTATTGGTCAATAACTATGACAGCTCTGCTTGCCTCCCAAGATTTATGGGAAATAGTTGAAGAAGGTTTTGAAGAACCAGCAGATGAAACTGAGTTCAATGCATTAACTCAGGGAGAGAAGGATCTGCTGAAGAACAATAGGAAGAAGGACTCAAAAGCCCGTGTGTTGTTGTATCTAGCAGTAGACCAGAGTATGTTTCCAAGGTTAGCAGCAGCTAAGACAGCCAATGAAGCATGGCAAACCCTTAAGACAGCCTATCAAGGCATGGAGAGAGTGAAGACAGCAAAACTACAACTGCTGAGGAAGGATTTTGAGAACTTGAACATGAAGGAGTCAGATAACATTGACTCATTCTTCACTCATGTGATTGGTGTAATCACACAAATGAGAACTCATGGAGAAACCATTGAAGACAGAAGAATTGTGGAGAAAATATTGAGGGTCTTACCCTCAAGGTTCGATGCCATAGTCACCACCATTGAAGAGACAAAGGATCTCTCAAGCTATTCAGTTGATGAGCTACATGCATCACTGATAACACATGAGCAGAGGTTGAGTAGGAATGAAAACTCATCTCTTGAACAAGCCTTCAAGACCCAGATGTCCTTTGGAAGAGGAAGAGGTCAAGGCAGAGGAAACAAGAGAGGAAGAGGCAGAAGCCAGAACAGAGGTGGATGGAGCAGCCCATCAAATGCACAAGGAAGAGGCAGCAACCCAAATCAGAACCAAGGCCAAGGCAGCAGCCAACAAGGAGGACACCATCATGCTCAAGAACAAAGGTATGATAAATCTAATGTTCAATGCTATTATTGCAAAAAGTATGGACATTATGCAAGTGATTGTAGAAAGAAACAACATGATAAGAACAACAGACAAAATGCAAATGTTACAAGAGAAAACAACAGTCAAGACAATGTCCTGTTAGCTTGTAACATGGCTGAAACACATAGTGAGGACATATGGTTTTTAGACTCAGGTTGCAGCAACCATATGACCGGAAACATAGCCTTCTTTTCTGCCCTAGATAAAAATGTGAAATCAGAAGTCACACTAGGAACTGATAGCAAAGTGTCTGTTATGGGAAAAGGAGAAATAAAAATACTTTCAAAGCAAGGAGAAAGGAAAACCATAGCAGATGTATACTATGTCCCCGGAATGAGATGTAATCTCTTGAGTATTGGACAGCTTGTCCATAAGGGGTACAATGTTTTCTTTAAAAATGATGTGTGCACCATCATGGATATACCACCCAGCAAAAGATGCATTGCTGAAGTGAAGATGACAAGGAACAGGATGTTCCCTCTCCGGATCAGGGCAGACATGAAGAACAAAAGGGAAATGGCAGCAGTCACCCAAGAGGCCTTCCAGAGCGTGCCAAAGGATGAGAACTGGTTATGGCACTTGAGATTTGGACATCTCAATTTTGGAGGTCTGAATTTGTTGAGTAGGAAAGGAATGGTGCAAGGATTGCCATTGATAGAGAAACCGGACAGCTTATGTGAAGGCTGCATATTGGGAAAACAACACAGAGAAAGTTTTCCATCAGGGAAAAGCATAAGGGCAAAGGCACCCTTAGAGATTATCCACTCAGATTTGTGTGGGCCAATGCAAGCTCCATCATTAGCTGGCAGCCTATATTTCCTAACATTCATTGATGACTGTACAAGAAAGACTTGGATATATTTCCTTAAAAACAAAAGTGAAGTGTTTGAGAAATTCCAAAATTTCAAAGCACTTGTGGAGAACCAAAGTGGGCTGCATATAAAAGTTTTGAGAACTGATAGAGGAGGTGAGTATATCTCCAAGGAATTCCTAAGATTTTGTAGAGAAAATGGAATTCACAAACAGTTTACAGCAAGGTACACTCCGCAGCAAAATGGAGTTGCTGAAAGGAAGAACAGGACCATCATGGATATGGCGAGGAGCATGCTGAAGGCAAAGCATCTGCCAAATGATTATTGGGCTGAAGCTGTAAATTGTGCAGTGTATATTTTGAACAGGTGTCCTACAAAAGCAGTGATGAACAAGGTGCCAGAAGAAGCATGGAGTGGGAGAAAGCAAGGAGTCACCCACATGAGAGTTTTTGGGTGTGTGGCCTATGCACACATACCAGATCAGCTAAGAAGGAAGTTGGACAGCAAAGGGGAGAAATGCATCTTCATTGGATACAGTGATGAATCCAAAGCCTACAGGCTGTACATTCCATCTACCAAGAAGTTATTTGTCAGCAGGGATGTTCAATTCATTGAAGAGGAAGCTTGGGATGGAAGCATAGAGAAAACAGTGAATGTCAAAAACTGTTTGTCTCATGATGAAGATGATGAGGAGGTGGTTGAAATACATCCCCAAACAGCAGTGCCAACACAAGGACAACAAGGTACACCATTGAGGATCAATGAGAGTGCTTCTCCAAGCACACCACAAGGAGGAAACTCAAGTGCATCTTCAACCACTTGCACACCAAGTGAACGAGGTAAGAAGTTTAGAAATCTAAGTGAAATTTATGAAGAAGGAATGAATTCCTTATTTGCCTTGTATTGTCATGTTGATGATCCTATTCATTTCGAAGATGCAATCAAAGATAGAAAATGGATAGAAGCTATGGATGAGGAAATTAATGCCATAGAGAGAAACAAAACATGGGATTTGGTTGAGTTACCAAAAGGCAAAGAATTCATTGGGGTGAAATGGGTTTATAAGACCAAGAGCAATGCTGAAGGTAAGATTGAAAGGCATAAAGCAAGGCTGGTTGTCAAAGGCTACAAGCAGCAGTATGGAAGAGATTATGAGGAGACTTTCGCACCGGTTGCAAGAATGGAAACCGTGAGAGCAGTACTGTCCATAGCAGCTCAAAACAAATGGAAAGTCTACCAAATGGATGTGAAATCAGCATTCCTAAATGGAGTGTTAAAAGAAGAGGTTTATGTTGAACAGCCTCTCGGATATGAGAAGAAAGGTGAAGAGCACAAAGTGTGCAAATTGAAGAAAGCTCTTTATGGGCTGAAGCAAGCGCCAAGAGCATGGTATAGCAGGATAGATTCATATCTATTGGAGAATGAATTTGACAAATGTGAAGGAGAACCCACAGTCTACATCAAGGAAAAGGATGGTAAAATTTTAATTGTTGTCTTGTATGTAGATGATGTTATTTTCACTGGAAATGATATTTATCTTATTGAGAATTTTAAATCAGTCATGAAGGATGAATTTGAAATGACTGACATGGGTTTGTTGAGATACTTCTTAGGCATAGAAGTAGAGCAAAATGAAAAAGGAATTTTTATATCTCAAGCAAGATATGTAAATCAAATTTTGAGCAGATTTAAGATGGAAGAATGCAAGGCAGCAATCACTCCCACAGTGATGGGATTAAAACTCAGCAGAGAGGACAGCAGCAAGGACTTTGATCCTAGCTTGTATAAAAGCATTGTGGGCAGCCTTATGTATTTAACAGCAACTAGGCCTGATTTAATGTATGCTGTTAGTTTGATTTCCAGATTTATGGAGAGGCCAAAGGAGGCACATTGGCAGGCAGCAAAGAGAATTTTGAGGTATGTTAAAGGCACTAAAATGTTTGGAATTCTATATCATGCCTCAGAACATTCAGATTTGGTTGGTTACACTGATAGCGATTGGGCTGGAAGTGTAGATGATCGGAAGAGCACTTCCGGTTATGTTTTTCATATGGGTTCAGGAGCCATTTCATGGGCTTCTAAGAAGCAGTCCATTGTAGCATTGTCTACAACAGAGGCTGAATACGTGGCAGCTACAGCAGCAGCATGTCATGCAGTGTGGATGAGAAGAATGTTGAGAAGCTTAGGCCAAGAGCAGGCAAAAGCGACAGTGATATTTTGTGACAATAGCTCAGCTATTGCGTTGTCAAAGAATTCAGTGTTTCACAAAAGAACGAAACACATTGATACAAGGTTTCACTACATCAGAGAATTGGTAAGCAATGGAGAAATCAGTTTACAACATTGCAGTACTCAGAAACAGGTAGCAGACATTTTGACAAAGCCATTGGATCAGAAGAGCTTTGAATTTTTGAGGAAGTGTTTGGGTATGATTGAATGCCCGACAGTTGAAATTAAAGGGGAGTGTTGAAAATATAATTTCAACTGCGATCGCCGATATCGCATCGGCAAAATGAAGTGAAGGAATTATAAAGGAGCCTTTGTGTTTGCGATAAGCGATCGCCGATATCGCATCGGCAAAATGAAGTGAAGGAATTATAAAGGAGCCTTTGTGTTTGCGATAAGTGATCGCCGATATCGCATCGGCAAAGTCAAAGTGAAGGAGTTATAAAGAAGCTTTTGTGTTTGCAATGAGCGATCGCCGATATCGCATCGGCACATCGCTATCGGCAAATATTATAGGGTCGGGGTCTTTGACATGAGTAAAGTTGCGATGCGATGGAGTGGACCCGATGGCTTCCCAAAACCAAATTGCATAATGTTTGAAATTCACCCGACGGCAAATATTAAATGTTGTGTGGAGTAAATCTAAGTTTTGGTTGACCATACGTCTTAATGAAATGTCATAGTGGTAGGTAAAATATTAAAGTTTTACATAGAGTTCGTAAGGTTTTTTTATGAAAAGGTATGGGCATATGTACTTATTACATAAATTCTGTATGGGATATGAGTATGTAATTTATTACTGTGTTGACCATTGTTTCTTGGATGGCACACGGGAGGTTTTAGTGTGAGTTCACAGTAGAGTAAAAATCAGAGTGGTGAAGCGAAAACCATGTGTGGTATGTATTGAACACACAGCAGTGTGTAAAAACATAGAACCAGATGATGTAATTTTTGGTGTAGGGAAAAACCATGTGTGGTTTTGCACAGCAGTGCATAAAGGAAATGGTGGAGCGATTTTTGTAAACCTGCGTTATTTTTATTTACAGCAGTAAACTCATGTAAACTTTTATTACAGCAGTAAGTTGTTGTTTTTCACAGCAGTGAATATAAAAGGGATTTTACAGTGGTAAATCTTTGCATCAGGTTTTAATGAATAGAATGTTTTTAATGGTGGTGAAATACTCTGTTTCTTCATGAAATTTTTTTTAAGCTGTCTGTGCACAAAAAATCCTGTGGAGGTAAAACAGAGCATTGCCTCTGTGTGCTTGTTTATTTGGTTTTTGGTATTTTCCCCATTTAGAAAAATACCCAACAGCAGGTCTCTTCATCGGTTGCACCACGAGATTGCACGTCTGTCCTCTACATATCGGACATCGTTGGAGTAACTTGTCAGAGTGGCATCATTTATACTTTGTCATTTTTTAAAGGGATTTAAAGCTGTAAGATGTAACTTGTCAGAGTAGCATCATTTATACTGTCAATTTTTAAGGTGATTTAAAGCTGTAAGATATATAATAAATAATATTTAAAGATAGGTTGGTATCTGTATGGGTTGATTCGTTTGGCCGAGTTTGCTCTAAAAAGGCTTTTGTTTGTTTAAGGGCATGTCTTTTATTGAGTGGAGGAGATATTTGAAACACTGAGGCTCATATTTCTGAAATAAGTGAAAGTTTGCCTTTTAAAACGGATAAAAAGGATAAGCAGGTAATTTTATGTTGTTTTTTAAGGTTGTATCATTTTTCTTCAATAACAGTAATGAATTAGCTTGTATTTGTTTGATAATAGTGAATGATGGTTGTCTAATTACTTACAAATGAGTTATAATTGATTTTCCCACAACTTGCTGATTGTAAAAATTTGAAAGTGATTTAAAGTAGTAAAAATATATAGTACTCAATAACCTTTGAAGAATCTTAATCATCCATATGTGTTAAGTGGATGAGGAATTAGATGGCAAAGAAAGCATGGTTGTTTAGAAAAAACAAACACATAAGTGATTGTAAGAATATTAGATAAGATAAAAGCGAACAAATTTTTTGAACTAATTAGATTTTGCTAATGCTTTGTTTAGGTAATTTAGTAGGAAGACTCAAAAACTAGTTCTTATTGGCAACAACTATGGGTTTTGGTCCATAAGAATGAAAGACTTCTTGCATGTATATGGATGTTAGAATGCAATGGAGAATGGCTTAGCAAAGCTATATAATGGAACTCTACCCTCCATATCTTATCCCAAGAAACTCAATTTGTAAAGATGAGGAAAAATGATAACAATGCCAAGTTTTACACCCACAGTTCAATATATTATTCAACTTTTTCCCAAATAATGAAAGCATCCACTTGAAAGTATCCTTGCAATGTTGGATATACCATATCAAGGTAATGACAAAGCCTAAATTCTGAATCTTCAAACCATAAAGAGAGAGTAGGAAACATTGATAATTAAAAGGCATAAAACATTGATCACTTCATGGCCATAGCTACTCCAGTTGTAAATTTGTTCAAAACTCATGGATAGACAATTGAACATTAGAAAATTGTGAAAAAAATAGTGAGAAGCCTATCTAAGTTTGAGATAACTATAGTAGTGGAAATATCTATCCAAATTTGCATTAGAAAAACTAATGGGATGGTTTGTGTTCATGAATCAACAATCAACATAAAAAATGAGTCCTCAGAACATGCTTTCAAGATGTAGACACCCATTAATAAATATGGACATAGACAAACCAGGGGCATAGGTCCAAGAGGCAAAGATGATCATCAAATAGAAGGAAGATAGACCACAAAATATTGATTACAATCAAATTTTCCTAACACTTTTAAAATCAAAGGGGAGGAGGCAAACAATAGACTTGTAACAAGTCCAAGGTACAATGTTACCACTATAAAAAGTACTAACACTATGAAAGTGAATGCAAAAATAAATAGTTAGATATAAGCAAGGCAGAGCTAATGTTTCTAGCACTTAAGAAGGGAAATCTAAGTCATTGTTCATGTTATGCAAATTATTGAAAAATAACAAAGCCATGATTGTTGGTTATTAGATTGTAGCTACTAAAATTACATGACATATAATTCGAGTATTGATAGCTTTGGTAAATTTTAAATTATGTTAGGAGATGATTATTAGATCAACACCATAGACAAACATGTTATGTCTATCTTAAATAAGAAAAACTAGAAAATTGATTTTTTTGATGTAATTTATTTGCGAAATATTAAACGTAATCTACTTAGTTTTGGACAATTGAGTCAACATCATTATGATTTGAGATTCAAAGACTGGAAATGAACAATTTTAGGGAAGTCTTCTAGTAGAATACTTATTGCAAAGTTCGAAATTGTAGAAATTCGTTGTAGATTCAACTCGTTATGCAATTTGCTAAAACAAAAGACTTGAATCTATTATACTCATGAGTGGAAACAATTAATCGATACAGAAATCAAAACATAAACATGAGGCACACTTCAATCACATATGCTTAGATATTTATCTAAGGGAAATCAAATGCTCAAAACACCTCCCTATATGTATTCCATTAGTGAGAAAGTAAAGAAGAAATACAATGCTTATTCAAGGCTAAACAATCTCTCAACAATTATAATCTATCTCACTCCCTCACAAGCTAACTCTCGCTAATAATGTTGCATGACAAACTCCTATTTCCTTACGTTGTTTCATTGGGAATTAGACCCTATTAATTAGGGCAATTTCCAATTAGAATTGTGCAATCCCTATAGGCCCTTTTTTGATTGGATGCACCACCTGTACAACTCGAAAAATTATGCAACTGATAGTACACTACTCTTGAACTCCAATCTCAACTCAGTAACTCAAATTTCATGCATGCATGAATTAATTATGGTTGATTTATGAGTTAGCTTGTTGAACAATGAAGTTGAAACCCACTGCTAGACCTCGTACTAGTTCCTCCAATAGTTGGAACTATTTTAAATGACGTTAACTCAATTAAATTATTACAATTCAAATTAAACTCAACCTAGGATCCTAAAATTTAGGAAATACTCTAAATGACTCAAGTTAGGCCCTCAACTCGAATTCATTGATCCAACTAATTGAAATTAACCTAGTTAACTTATTCTTGTTGTCTTGTGATGTGGAATTACAATTTCTCCTAATTTAATTAAGAGAATATTAAATCATGATTTTCTTGTTGCTATTTTCAACATAAATGACCAAGGATAAAATAACAAAGTAATTAACTGGATGAGAATTGCAACCACAAAGCTATAACTTTAGTTCTAAAAGCCAATATTTTTGTGTCAAAAACAAGAAAACAAGGCCCCAAAATGTGATAGTGGTGATGCAACATCACCATTTTTTTCATTTCATTGTCAATTTTCCAACAATATTCAACAATGACATTGAAAACCAAATAAAAGGAACTCCATAAAATGAAAAAGTGGTGATGCAACATAAAACTTTGATTTCAAGTGTTAAAATTCCAACAATCTTCAACCATGGCATTAAAAACAAAATATCATAACTCTAAAAAATCTAAAAGTTTAACACATGAATTATAGAATGGTTCTACCAAGATTTTTTTTTTTTTCTCTTATTAAGGTTACAATTATAACTCATATAAAATCCTAATATAAAATAAGTTGACCTCCTTTTCAATGCATAATTAAAATTATAATATTTTTTTAAATATGGTATGTAAAATTATTAATAATGTAAAGAAATTCATATAGAACATTATTTAAAAAAAGAAACTCTAACATAATTTTTCCTTTAGTATTTTTTTCCCCTAGGAAAAAGTCGTAATTTTATTCATAAATTGATAAAATTACATTTTGTAGATGCCAAAGGCATATGAAAATGGTTGATCCTGTAATAACAGTCAGCATAACAAAGAAAGTAACACTAAATAGCAGATGAATAAATCCTGTAAGGACAGGATCCAACAGAATAACAGAAAAAGTAAAAATAATAAATGTTCCAGCAAGCTTATTCTTTCCTTCCCTTCTTCTTCTCTACCCGACGCCATCCTCCCGAATCAGCTGTAGGTGTAGTTGTAGCTAGCTGGTTTCCCATGGTGATCATTTGTTGTTCTTTGTCTGATTCTGAGCCCTCCGAGCTGTGGGTTCTTTTTATGCCACTAACTTCCATTTGCAGCTCTTGATGTAGATCTGTAATGATCAGCCCCGTATGAGTAGAAAGGTTTTTTGCTTCCTGAGTTTGTTTCTGTCCCATTGGAGGTTCTGGTTCCATGTGGTTCTCTGGAGGGTCCTCCTTGATATCCTCTTCTTCCAATGGCTCTGTGTGTTGCCAGCCTTTGGGTTTTTTTTGTTGTTTCTTAGTTTTCCTAGAGTCCTTTTGAGCTGATGGACACTCATTTTGGAGATGCCCTGTCTGCAAACAGTTCCTGCACCGGAATGCTGTGTTTTCGTAGTCGAGCTGTTGTATCCATTGGGTATTGTTGAAGTTTAGCGTGATGTGGTCTGGTAGCCCCTGACTGCTCTATCTTCATCCATTTTTAGGAATTTCCCTAGAGAATTCCCAATGGCGGTTAGCACTTTATGATGCCAGAAATGCAGCGGGAGCCCGTGAAGCCTCACCCATACAGGCATGGTTGAGACTTTCATTGTGTTAGCATCAAATCCCGAGAACCAGGGGGTTATAAAGAGGCCAGCACTGCCCCAGAACCATGGCCCCTGTTTAATAATGCTGTCTCTTTCCTGTTCTGTATCAAAACTCACTATGAAATACCCTTTAGGGCAGAGGTAAATTTCGCAGTTTGATGTCCAGGTTGTGTAGATCCCTTGATGCAGGGCATCTGATTACCTCTGGTATTGATACCTGAAGAGTTGGTGATTCTGGCTTTTGCTCGACGATATAGGGTCCTGGCAATTCTGGAGTTGGTGCTGCTTTGCTTCCCCTTTTTTCTTCCTTTCCTTTTACTGCATCCCGAAAGGAACCTGTATTTTTTGAGCTGGTTGCAGAGCTTCCGCCACGCAGTCGGAGGGTTAGATTAATGGTTGAATCGTTAGATATGCCATAATGCTGCAGGGTTTTGTTATCTTGCAGATTGAATCCTGAATAAATGAGGTTTTGTAATCGTTCTGGGATACCATGGCGGCCCTGTATTTCCTTTTTTAACTCCTGTATGCTTGTTGCTTTCCTGAGCCCCATGCAGTAGTGCTTTCCTTCCAGCGATTTGATGAAGATCTGAACTAGATCTGTATCTGTATAGGTTAGATCGATGCTGTGGGGCTTTTGTTGAGCCATATCTATACCCCTGCACAGTGGATCGCTCCTGTGGTCTTTATCTTGAAGCATGACCGAAGTAAAATGGGTTTGCCGATCTGATCGGAGGCGAGTTGCCATGGGAACGCCCCAGATCTGGTCACCCTTACTCTGTTTGGCTCCCACACACACGGCCCTCTCCATTGATACAGATCGCCGAGAGTATTGATAGATGGAACCCAGATCCGTCCTGGGTGATGCATCCTGTACCAAGATTCGGATAAGAAATTCTAAACCCTATCTGTATTGTTCTAGATCTTGAGGCTGCTTCCTGGTGGTAGATCCGGACCAAGCCCGTATGGAGAGGCCATACTCTGCGCCTCTATTTGGTGCAAGAAGCCGAGAACAGTGATAAATCGCACCCAGATCCGCTATGTAGTACAGGATGCCGCAGATCGGTGGGAAAGAAAGCCATTCAGAGCTCGAAGGTAAGGGAAAATCCAGATCTACGCCAATACTATACAGGTCATCATTCTGATATTCGATGAGAGGGATATTTCTTCTTGAACAAAAACTACGGTTTGCCGTCCTGTGGATTCCCTTGTTGCAGAAACCCGCTTCTCCGCCGAGCTTGTCTGCTAAGTCCTGGTGATATCTTGTATGGCCATTCGAAACCCTTGTTTCGTCCCAGAGATTTGCATCGATCTTCATCTTCTTTTCTGACAGATCTTGGCGAATCGGGGGTTTATTTTGTTCTGGATTCGCTTGGGCCGGATATTGTGGAGATCGGCGCTCGGCCATGGATCTGGATCCTCCATGCGCTAAACCGTCTAGAGAGCCCGTGGAGGAGTAGCAGATGCAAACAATTTGGGCCATCTCCGGAATCGATCGCGGATCTCTCAGCTCCGCCTCAAGTCGTCCTTTCCTTTAGTATTAATAAAATAAAAATAAAAATAAAAAATCAAATTAAATAGTTTTGTTAAAAAATACACTTTTTCAAATGAAAAATAATTTAAAATGTAATAAAAAGCTATTAAAAACCAAATTTTAAGGAGAAAAATATAAAAAATGAAAAAAAATATAATATATATAGCCTAGGAAAAGAATTTATTTTAAATATTAAGTTTTTATATTTTTATTAAATAGATATTTTAAAAAATTATTTGTTTATTAATTATATGTTTTAAAATATTATGGTTATGAATATGAACTATTATCATTTAAATTTATTTTAATATGATATTTTATATTTTAGATTTAAAAAAAAAAAAAACAATTTTTAGAAATATTAATAAAAACAAAATACTAATATAACAAATTGAGTAGAACTAATTTATTATTTCTATTACTTTTTATTTTTTTATTACCTTTTAAAGTGAATTGACATTATGTTTTATAATTAATAATTTTTTATGTAGTGAAGATGAGAACGAACAATGAACAACGGAAGAACAACTAGGGTTGCAGGTTTCTGAGTACCATGGAGGCGTGCAAAGGGGGGAGCTCCACTCCCTCCTACAGGTAGGCAGTGGCCAGCAGAGGCAAGAAACCTTTAGAATCTGTCAGAGGAACTTCAGGAAACAGGGACAAGAATCTGGAAGAGGATCAGGAGGTTACCAGACCAAGAGAGGACAACAACACGAAAGATAAGGAGGAAGAAGACAAAAAACAGGGATCAGAAAACAAGGCACAGAAGGGGCCCTGCAAACCCAAAGCTGAGGTCACTCCTAGAGTTGTTTTAAATGATCCTGCCCTGCAGGTGCACAGAGATCACATGCGGACCTATGCTATCATTTGTAAATTCATGGGATTATGGCCCACTGAAAAGGCACTACAAACATGGATCAAATATCATTGGAAACCGAAAGGAAGCATTGACCTACACCTTGGGTCAAAGGGTTTCTTCACTGTGGTCTTCACAAATATTGAGGATAAAGACAGAGTGTTTGAAGGAGGACCCTACTTCTATGCAGCAGCAGGCCTCTATATGCAGTCGTGGATGATGAATTTTGTTCCGGAGAGAGAGACTTTCACCTCAGTGCCAGTCTGGGTAAGACTCTACTCCCTACCTCTTGATTACTGGCAAGCGGAATCATTATCTGCCATAGGAAATAAACTAGGATGTTTTGTTAAAGCCTCTGAAGCCACCAGAAGGGGAAAATACACCTCCTTCACAAGAATATGTGTTGAGATGGATCTATCAGGAGCCCTACCAGACGAGGTCATCTTGGAATTTTTTGATTAATAATGGGTGCAAACAGAAGATTACAAACATTTTCCCTTTAGATGTCGCAGATGCCATGAGCATGGGCACCTTTTTAGAGACTGTCCCCTCAGCAAAATAGAGAACAAAGATAAAGCAACCACTATGAAAGATACTGAAAGCTTTCACAAAGTGGGACACAGAGGAAAAGGAGGCAAAAGGGGGCCAAAACAACAACAAACAAAAAGACAATAGGCCAATCTAAACAGGTTCCAAGTTCTTGAAGAAGAGGAGGGATTATCAAAGGAAGATTAGGTTATGGAAGGAAGTTCAGAGGAAAAGGAGAAAGAAGAGAATAGGGAACAAGCACGGGATGCTACTAAACAGAAAGAAATAATGCTGAATGATGAAGAACTGGAGATGGATCAAGAAATGATTCAAAGTGAGATGGAAACTGAGGATCAGGAACTGCAGGAAATTCTGGATAGAGAAAACCTAGATCTGGAAGGATTCTTGAAACAGGGAACCATGGGAGGGGTAGACTCATTACCTCAAGAAGATTTCAACAGAGTACAGTAGTTGTTCCTATGGAAAACTTAGGACAAAGGGACGGAAAATCAAAACAACATCAAAATATCGGGCAACGAAGGAGTGAAATCTATGAAAACTACACCAGGACTAGCTCCCAGATACCTAAGAAAGAAAAGAGGAAGAAAAAAGTAGAACGAGCTACTGATGGACTGTGGAAAGCTAATGATTGATTTAGGTAAGATGAAAGACCAATCCAATTACTCCTTTACAAATCTTTCATGATGAAGTTCACATCTTGGAATATCATAGGTTTAGGTAATAAAAGGAAGCAAAGATTACTTAGCAATATAATGAAACAAGAAGCTCCGGATATGATCTTTTTCCAGGAAACTAAATGTTCCATTCAAAAAATCAAAGAACTTAATAGTAAATGGCTTAATAAATATGAGTTTGTTGAAGTTAAAGTAGATAATACAGTTGGTGGCATACTCACTCTTTGGAACCCCCACAAGATTGGCATTATAGATGCTGAGGCATCTAGGAACTATTTATTAGTGGTTATACAACCTTTGGGAGACAACGTGACTTATTTGGTCACGAATGTCTATGGGCCACAAAGACTGAATGATAAAATCAAATTTCTAGATTCACTAGTAGAACTCAGAGATATACATGTAGGAGTTCCCTGGATTATGGGTGGGGACTTCGACATGATGAAATCACTCTCAGAAAAAAAAAGGGGGAACAAGAACTTTAAATAAAGATTCTACAACATTTCTAAATTTCATAGATAATATGAAGCTAGTTGACACTGATATGAATAATGGCCTCTTTACCTAGAACAACAAGAGAGGAGGGGAGGCACAAGTAGCTTCAAAACTAGATAGATTCATAATTTCAGAGGACCTTATGCTCACAGACAAGGAAATGATAGTGAGAATTCTCCCTTTTGGTGGCTCGGACCATTGGCCTGTACAAATGGAGGTGAAGGGCATTGACACCCCCAAGAATAGGCCTTTCATTTGAGAATATGTGGCTTAACCACCATGATTTAATCAGTAACATAGAAAGATGGTGGAAAGAGGATCTGCACATTTAGGGAACAAGAATGTTTCTGCTTCGCAAAAGACTTAAATACATTAATATCAGACTCAAAGACTGGAACAAGAAGGTATTTGGTAATATTTTTGCAGCAAAAAAAGAGGTTGAAGACAAGATGCAGAAACTCAATCAAACTCTTATTGCAGAGGGCTTTGATAGAGTCAGAGAAGACCAAGTCACCAAACTTCATCAAGAATGGGAGAAACTATGCAAACAAGAGGAAATATATTGCAGACAAAAATCCAGAGTTCAGTGGCTAAAAGAAGGGGAACAGAATACCAAATTTTTCCACAGATCCACCATAGCAAACAGATCACATAATAGGATCTCTTCAATCAAGGACGAGAGAGGTCATCTGTGCAACTCCCATGAAGATATAGAATCTATGCTAGTCCAGCACTTTCAAGGTATAGCAAAGGAGTCCACTGCAGACAGAGAACTCTTTATCAAAAACTTAACAAGGCATATACCCAGGCTAGTGTCTAGAGAGGACAATTTCAATCTCAACAAGCTAGTGACTGAAGAGGAGGTCAATGATGCAGTTAAGGAAATGCAGAATGGCAAAGCACCAGGCCCCGACGATTTCAATGTGGATTTATTCAAAGCCTGTTGGAGCATTGTTAAACAAGATATTATGAATGTGGTGGAAGATTCCAAGTTGAATAGAACCATTCTAAAGGCACTCAATACTTCCTTCTTATCCTTGATCCCCAAGCAGGACAATGCTCAGACTCCAGACAGGTTTAGGCCCATAGCTTTGTGCAACGTGGTGTATAAAATTATATCCAAAGTTGTAGCCAATAGACTTAAACCCCTTCTCCCTTCTCTGGTGTCCATGGAGCAATTAGGTTATGTGGAAGGTAGACAAATTCTCAATAATATCATTCAAGCACATGAAGTGGTGCACTCATTGATAAGCAATAAGAAGGTTGGTATGATAATGCAATTGGACCTTGCCAAAGATTATGAAAAAATGAATTGGACCTATATCAGGAAGGTCCTTCTAGCCTTTGGCTTTGATCATAACTAGGTGAGATGGGTTATGGCACTGGTCACTTCTTCTAGTTTTTCAATATTGGTCAATGGTTCTCCTTCCAAAACCTTTACTCCCTCTAGAGGTCTCAGACAGGGAGACCCGCTATCTCCCTTCCTCTTCATCCTCATGATGGAAGGACTTGGGCGGTCTATCAAGCATGAGAAAGATGGGGGTCATATCAAGGGTATCCAACTTTCTGACAATGGGCAAGCTTTGTCCCATCAACAATTTGTTGACAACACTATGCTGCAGGGAATCCCCATAGTAAAAGAAGCTCTTGCTTATAAAAAAATCCTACATGACTTTGCTATGGCCACAGGTATGGAGGTAAATCTATCCAAATCTAAGATTTTTTTCTTTAATACTAATATTTCTATTCAGAGAAACATAGCCAGAATTCTAGGCTTTCAAAGGGAGGTCCTTCCTTCCAAATATCTGGGAGTTCCTCTAACTGTTAAACCTTTGCACAAAAACATCTGGGAGCCGATCATCAATAAGATGCAGGATAAAATTAGGAAATGGACTATCAGATCTTTAAACTTGGCAGGCAGGTTGGTGCTGACAAAAGTTGTTTTGCAATCAATCCCCATTTTCATGCTTTCAGCACTTCCAGCTCCTAAGGGAGTTTTACAACAAATGAGAAATATTCAAAGAGACTTTCTTTGGGGCAAGGGGGAGGGGAAAAAGAAATGGGCCTTGGTTGCCTGGGATAAGCTCTGCAAACCGAAATCTCATGGGGGCCTTGGTCTGGATGATCCTGAGGTACTCAGCAAGGTTTTAGGAGCAAAATTATGGTGGTGGTGGGTTAAAGAGCCAAAGGCTCAGTGGGCTCGTGTCTGGAAAGAAAAATATGCCAGCTCTTGGCAAGAGAATGATCATATAAGGATGACGGGAACCATAAAAGGATCTCACATTTGGAATAAGGCCTGGGAGAATAGAGACTTAGTGCAGAAAAACAGTTTTTGGGAAATCAGAGAAGGGGACCTTGCTCTGTTTTGGGAGGATAGATGGCAACAAGAACAGACTCTGCTAAGAGAGGACCTTTTAGACCTAAAGAATGAAACAGACACCAAAGGGCTTTTGGGATCAACCCAGTCTAGAAGATAAATGGAGAACCTAGAAGAACATAGAACCTAGGGATGACAACCCCTTGAAAGAAAAAACAGAGGCACTACTGCAAATTTTGGATCAAAGGAAGATTTTGGTTTCTGAAGGACATGATTAACTCAGATGGGGCAACAATAAAGAAGGCACCTTCAATATTAAGGAAGCCAAGAAGATGTCTCTTGAACTGGACTCCCAAGTTCCGGACAAGGTGTGGCAGAACCTCTGGAAGCATCAAGGATGGATGAAAATTAAAATCTTCATGTGGTTGGTTCACCACAAGAAAATTCTGACTTGGGAAAACATTAGAAAAAGGGGTGTTCTAGGACCTTCTAGATGCCAACTCTGTGAAGCCCAAGAGGAGACAATGGAGCACCTTCTCAATGACTGTACCTTTACCTTTGAATTGTGGGATTCTTTTGCTACAATCTTCCAACAGACGGACAGGGACAAAGATAGCATTATCAACACCCTAAATAACTGGAGACGAAACTTTTCTGAGTATGATTTTCTTCGCCTGGCTTGGATTTTGAGTCCAGGCTTCTTAATTTGGAATGTTTGGAAAGAAAGGAATAATAGACTCTTCAAAAATGTTTACAACACCCAACACATCTTCGAGCAGATCCTCAAACAGCTCAAGGAGACAGTTGGCACCATTGTTCACACCTCCTCCACAAAGCCACCTTCAGAAAAGGAGAGACAGATTCTCTGTCAGTTGAGGATGCAGGGTTTCATACCACAGGGAATGGATAGGAAGGACATGAATGAGCCCAAAAATCCAGATTATTAGCATCCTCCCCCTCAGGGTTTCCTGAAATTAAACATAGATGGGGCCTCTAAAGGCAACCCAGGTCTTGCTGGTTTCATAGGAGTGTTACGAGATAAAAGTGGCAATATTATTCTCATTTTCCATTGCCAATTGGGAAAAGCTACTAATAATATGGCAGAATTAATGGCGCTTGAACAGTGTCTGGATTTATTGAAGCAAGATTATCTACAAAACATTATTATTGAAGCCGATTCTGAAATGATTATTAACTCGGTTAAAAGAATTTGTTGTGGCACAGAGCTGGAAAAAGTCTCAAGTCACTGGAGGCTGATACAGGTTTTTCAAAGGATTCAATTTCACCTCCTAGATTTACGCACTGTGAGTTTTACTCATGTGAGGTGGACGGCCAATAAACTGGCGGACGTTCTGGCCAATCAAGGAGTGGCTTGTACTAAAAACAGAGTCAAGATAATCTGGTGAGAAATGCCTCAAAATAGATTAAGGGAACAATGCCTCAGTTAGGCAGAAGAGGATTACCAGGTTTATCATAACAGGGCCATAGAAATGGGATCGGGTTGACCTTTATGCAGAGTTCTTACACAAGCAAGGTCATTCTAGGTATGCAGGTCTATGTTTGGTATCAATTTACAAAAGTTTCAGTGAATTGGCGGGATTCAGGGATCCTCCTTTTCTCACGGTCGAGGAAATGGAACTTAAGTCTTTTTCAGTGACCGCTTTACCCGGCTTTCTTGGCCGGCAACAAGTTTACTGCCCTCGAAATGGTTTCCGACGTATCGCACCACTTTCAGGCGGGCAGTGGTTTTCCTTTGGCGAGAGCGATTCCACTCACCTTCCAACACGTGGCCCAGGGTGGGAAGGCAATACCGCCCTCATCGCGCGGTAATCTTTGGTAAGGTTGGGCCGTGCGATATGTATAAGGACCGTTGGATCTATTGTGGGCATTCGACAGCCAGGATTGCACGGGCATGTTGGTGGGTCCGTTTCTTAGATTAACTTCCGTGCTACTAGCACATGCTATCGGGTCTCACGCGCATCTGGCGGATTTCGGGGGATGTATGTGAACGAAAGTTAAGGTTTATTTCGGACCCGATAGGTTCTTCAATTTAGCTTATCTCAGCTTTTTGGGTCCGTTTCAGGTGGTAATCGGTGTGCTTATAGGCCACCCGAATTGTCTCTCCTCCGTTGGATCCTTGGCTCAGGATCTAACGACTAATTTATGTGTTTTAGCCTTGTGTACATTATCTTTGTTTCCAATTTAATAGAAGGTTCCACTCTTGCATTAGCAAAAAAAAATAAAAAAAATTATGTAGCACGACGCCACAACATCTCCCCATATCAAGCTCTAAAGTATCTCATGACGAAAAATATTAAATAGCCACTTTTTCTTTTGTTGTATGAGAACATTTATAATTCTTTTAATGTTTAGTAAAGAGTAGATAAGTGCTATTTAAAAAGATATTAATAACTAGACTATTACCTACAATATTTCCTAGAGCATGGATATATATATATATATATATATATATAGAAACTAATATAATATGTCAAAGAAAAAAGTAAAGTACATAACATATGTTTATCATGGTTCTACTTAAATTAAAAAAAATATTTTTTTATACATAGAACACAAAATTTATATAGATATAAGAATATTATTAAGAAATAGCATAGATACACCTTAATTTTGGATCTATCGAATGCTGAGTGATATCAAATATCATAAGGTAAAAACATTTTGTCGAGTTTTGTATTCAAAGAGAGGCTATTTTCTTGAGAAATTTGATCCTTATAATCACTTGATAAATCTAGAGATAGGATGAATGTATGTTGGTTTAAATAAAAAGTGTCAATCCATATCAATCACACAAAAAATTGCATATGATCCTTATCAACATGGTAAGGCTATGGTTGATAATGTTGGAGAGCTATGGTTTACAGATAAGCTATGGTTTGACATACTTAAACTTGTATTCTAAATGGAGGTGACTAGGGGATGAGTATCGACCCCCTCCTACTGTAACACAGTCATAGGAAAAGGTGTTACAAGTATAAAATGGTGATCGAGTAACACTAATTAGGAGAAATTGATAGAAAAATGAGAATAATATCAATTGCAAGAAAACATGGGAATGGATGAGAACTCATAGAATAGATCCATCAACATCAGAGTGGTGGATATTTCACAAAAAAATCTCTTTTATCCTTTTGGGAAAAAACATCTCAAACTTTGAGATAAAATCTACAAAAATAGGGGAAAAGATATAATATATGCAAGACCATGTACTAGTAGCAAAGTTTCTTAGGTTATGAACAATAAAATAAGCTCTAATATGGTGGATCAAGTGGAACTAACAACCCATAGGGGATGTGGAGTTAAAACTAGGCTCTAGATGCTTCTATACAACAACATTATACATTAATGAATAAAAAGTAGGATCTTCCACAGTTGTTGTGTGACAAGTGATGTCACAATGCAACAAGCATTGTGACAATCATTATGATAATGACACTTTAAATTGCAATTTATTCAATATTGTTGTCATGCCCCATAATAATAAATCAATAAATAATAATAATAACAATAATAATTGAAATAATATTAATATATAAATAAACAAAACAAAATATAAGAAATAAAAACAAAAATAGAAAATACATAATAAATAAATAAGACAAGATAATAATAGTAAATAAATAAAATAAAACATAATAAACTGAAGTTGTAAACATATATATATATATATATATATATATATATATATATATATATATATATATATATATATATATATATATATATATATGATCCAAGTGGATATTGGTGGCCACCTGCCAAGTCCACCTAGAACCCCACCATTGTTTCTCTCAGCATTTTTAGTTTCCTTAATTGTAGCACAACTTACTATTTTTAGCAGTTTTTCGGGTCCTAAACTTCCGGAGCCGTTTTGAGGCCCTAAATGACATTTTTTTGGGAAATCTGGGGGCAACATGGGTCCATGGACCGATGTTGCCCTTCCCAAAGTGGTAGTGCTCGGATAGATCTTTCTAACGAGCTATTGTACGCATCAAATGGAGATCGTATGCCAAAGTTACAACCCCATGAAGTTGATGTACCAATTTACCCAAACGGGGCCCACAGTTTGGCGTTTCATCTTCTAGGGTTAGGTTTTGGAATGTTAAGGGTTTTCCATTGTTTCTCAACAATAAATAGGCCTTCGAGCCTCATTGTAAGAAAGTTTAGAGGCATGTAGCCACCACATCTCTTCTCAGAGATAAGCTACCATCGCCCTAGCTGGTTTATTTCCATTATTGTTTGTAAGCATATTTCAATATTTTACATTAATGAAATGAAGTATTATTTCCATTGCATATCTGTGTTTATGGTTATCTCTGTAATTTTTTGCATTCCTGTTTAAATATGGATCAGTGGTATCAGAGCGGTCTGCTTTTTCTCTGTTTTTCTTTGCATGTCCCCAACGAGGTCAGGATATAAGGAGTTAGGGCTTGAACTGGTCGAACCTTTGCAAGACCAGCCTTGCAAATCCCGACGGCCTCCCATGGCGGATGAGAAGAAAGACAAGGGGCAGGAGATCCTATCAAAATATTGCTCGAAGAAGCCCTTGAGCGACAACGGAACGCGATGATGGACAATTTTGCCCAGATCCTTCAGCGGCTACCCAGAAGCGACGCATCGGCTTCCAACAGCTACTCTGGAAACACCACGCCCTTTAAGGTACAAGTTAATTTTGAAATCCCCATATTCAAGGGCCAGATAGATGCAGATTGAAGTCTGTATTGAAATGTGCATCTAGTGGTTGAGCTCTAATATTTCTATTTCGACCCCAAGAGTCAATCCATGTATGTGGATTAGTACTTATTCTGAGATAACCTTGTTTCCCCCCCCATACATTCACGATTCCAACTAGTTGCATAAGCCTTGGCCTTAGCTTAACTAGGCATAGTTCAATCAATATCTTGCCGTTCTGGATGAATGATTTATACTATTTAGCTCTACGGACTTAGAGTGAAAGCCATAAGTACTACTCACTCATATGGACTTCCGGTATCAGTCTTAGCCCTATGGACTGCCCTATGGACACTTTCTTTCTTACTTGCCCGGTAGATAAATGGTTAAATCTGCTAGAGGGTTATTTTTCTGTTCATGAATTTTTGAATCGGGAAAATATTGTTTTCACTCTTCTCAAAGCAGCCCCCCACATCAAGGACTGGTGGGAAACCTACTGCGAGCAAAAGGATGAAAGTACCGTCTCAGTATTTTCAGCCGCACCCACCTGGAATTCATTCTGGGAGGCCATCAAGGAGCAGTACTACCCTGTCGGAAGCTATGAGGATGAATACATAAAGTGGACCACGCTGCGGCAAGGAAGGGACCAAGACGTGCCAGAGTTCACTAATCTTTTCCATACCCTTCGCACAAAGTTAGGTATCAAGGATTCGGAGCAACATTTAATACTCAAATACTGCGGCTGCCTACACAAGTACATCCAGGAAGAAATACAATTCCTAAACATATCCTCGCTCGGCACAGCATACCGATATGCCATCAAGGTCAAGCAGAAGTTTAAACAAAAGAAGCGAGACTTCGGATCTACGAATCCAAAGCAAGGGAAAGGTGCCCCTAAACCACAAAACAAAGGACAAAGCCAAGGCGGGGCAGCCCAAGACAACCCACCAAAGCTGCAAGGAAAGAACAGTGCCACAAAGCCGAAAAAGGACACAGTAAAATGGTGTGAGTTCCATAACAGCTCCACTCACAACACAAGTGAGTGTCGGGCCAAGCAGTCATTGGTGGCTGAGCTAAAGGTTTCAGAATCAGATGCATGTTCCGACTCTGAGTCAGAACCTGACAAGGGGAATGACAAAGGGAAGCATATCATTGATGCGGATCCAACGCCACTGTTGCTATTGCCAAGATCCAAAAAAATGAACCCGAAGATCCAGAGGAGGAGGAGCGTCTCTTCCACTCCCAGATGTGGGTAGAGGGCTCCCCGCTACAGTTCATTGTCGATAGCGAGAACCAAAAGAACCTCATTTCAGCAGAGGTCGTGAAGCGGTTGGGCTTACCGACCATAACACATCCACAACCGTACACCATCGGGTGGCTTCACCAAGGACGGGATCTTCGCGTGAGCCAATAGTGTCACCTTCCATACAACATCAAGCCCTTCACGGATGAGGTGTTGTGTGACATTGCTCCCCTTGAAGTTTTTGATGTATTATTAGGACAACCATACTTGTGGAAGTGACATGCTGTGTATGAATCAAGGCCCCGTGCTGTTATTATTACATTGGGAAATAAGTTGTACAGGATACCAGAGGTAGCACCACCTACCGCCATCTCTTTGATTACTGCAAAACAATGCAGTAAGCTCATTTCCAAAACCAAGAAATTTGTTTTCCTAATGATACGACCTCAAGGAAAGAAGAAGACGATGGTTGCAGCCTTCAGATAGGGCCCCTCCGCACGACAACTACAGATGGACAAGGTTGTGGAGGAGTACAAGGACATCTTCACCTACCCCACAGGGGTTCCTCTGCACTGTCAGGTCAAGCACTCCATCGATCTGACCCCAGGTGCACCGCTACCCAATGGACCAATTTATCGACGCTCCATTCTGGAGAATGATGAAATCAAGAGGCAGATTTAGGAGCTCCTACAGAAAGGTCACATCTGTCCGAGTTCATCACCTTGTAGGAGCCTGATCGTGTTGGTAAAGAAGAAGGATGGGACTTGGAGACTCTGTATTGACTATTGGGCGCTGAACAAGATCATTGTCCGTAATAGGTACCCGATCTCGCGGATTGATGACCTCCTGGACCAACTAAAGGGGGCGAAATATTTCAGCAAGATCGATCTGAAGTCAGGATATCACCAGGTACCAATCGAACCCTCTGATGTGTGGAAGACCGCCTTCAAAGCCAAGGAGGGCCTTTTCGAATGGTTGGTTATGCCTTTCGGATTTACGAATGCTCCTGCAACCTTCATGAGGCTAATGGATGATATCTTGTGGCCATTCACCAACTCATTTGTAGTGGTATACTTGGATGACGTTCTGATCTTCAGCCAGAGTTGGGAAGAGCACCTCCACCATATCCGACAGGTTCTCCAAACACTGCGGCAACACAAGCTATGTGCCAATTTGGAGAAATGCAATTTTTGCATGACCCAGGTTCAGTATCTAGGATACATTATTGATGAACAGGGGGTGCATGTGGATCCAACCAAGATCCAAGTCATTCAGGATTGGCCATCTCTAACCACTTTGACAGAGCTCCGCAGCTTTCTAGGTCTTGCCAACTTCTACCACAGGTTCATGTTGGGGTTTTCTCATATCACTTGGCCCTTGAGTCAAGTCACCAAGGGAGGAGCGAAAGAAAAATTATTTTGGTTTGAATCTCAACAGAAGGCATTCATAGAGTTGAAATATCACCTCTGCACGGCACCAGTGCTTGCGTTACCAGATTTACAACAACCATTTGAGGTCAAGATAGATGCCTCTGACTATGCTATTGGGGTAGTCCTTACTCAACACGGGCATCCAATGGCATATCACAGTGAAACACTTTCAGACATAGTCCGGAAGTATCCCACTTATGATAAAGAGATGTATTCCATTTTGCAAGCCTACTGACAATGGAAGTATTACATTTTACGGAAGGGAACAATCATCCACACAGACCACCGACCCCTGCAGTTCATATAGACCCAAGGGAAATTGCAGAATGATCGCCATCAGAAGTGGTCTACATACCTACAATAGTTCCATTTAAATATCAAGTATAAAAAGGGCAGCACCAATAATGTTTCAGATTGCCTCAGTTGACCACCGATCATGGCGTTAACCACTGTTCTCAACTCTTGTGGGCACGAGACTTCTGATTGGCCACTTCTCTACAAAAGCGACCCAGAATTCGGCCGCACATACCAGACACTCTTGGAGGGTCGGCATGTTCCAGATTTTCACCTCCAGGATGCCCTGTTATGCCACCTGGGTCACCTTTGTGTTCCTTCAAGCGAGCGTGCCAAGATGATTTGGGAAGCACACTACAGTCGAGCTACTGGGCATTTTGGGGTCGAGAAAACGGTGGCAATACTGCAAAAGTATTTCTATTGGCCAAATATTCGACAAGATGTTGGAAAGTACATCAGATCATGTACTGCCTGTGCCATTTCCAAACCAACCATCAAGAAGCAAGGCCTCTATGCCCCACTGCCTACCCCTAGTCAACCTTGTGAATCAATCTCCATGAATTACATGTCAGGCCTTCCTTCCACTAAGCATGGAAATGATTGTGTTTTTGTGGTCGTTGACAGGTTCTCGAAGATGGCTATTATGGCGGTCTACAAGAAGAATATCACAGCAGAAGCCACTGCTAAACTCTTCTTTGAATGAGTGTGGGTGAAATTTGGGATCCCATAGTCTATCATCTCAAATCGGGACAGTCGGTTCCTCAGTACATTTTGGTCCATTCTTTGGTCAATGCTGGACACTAAACTCACTAAGTCCACAACCTTCCATCCGCAAACTGATGGCCAGACAGAGGTTGTCAATAGGATGATTGTGCACATTCTGCGCATGTACAACTCAAAGCATCCACGCACATGGGACGAGAGCCTCCCCTATGTTCAACACAGCTACAACCGAGCTCTTCACAGCTCGACTAGCCACAACCCTTTTCAGGTGGGCTTGGGATTCCAGCGACTATGCCCCATTGACATGGCCATGCCACTTGCAGCTACTCACATAGATTTGGCTCATGTTCAGTTCGAAACAGATAAGGCAACCAGCTTGATCAAGCACATCCAACATATTCGCTAGTAGGTCCATGACATTCTGGAGAAATCAAATTCCAAGTACAAGCAGTGACATGATCAACTTCGGGTGCCATACAAGTTTCAGGTGGGCGACAAAGTCTGGTTGCATTTGCAAAAGGAGCGCCTTACTGGAGCCTATCGGAAACTGAGACCACTCTAATATGGTCCTTACACCATTACTAAGTCTGTGGGAGACAACGCACTTGAGTTCAGCATTCCCCCATTCCTTGGCCTGCACCCAATGTTCAATGTGGATCGCCTTCGGCCATACTTTCCACCATTACTAGACACATTTGACACTGTAGAACAGCTCACATCCACCGAATTAAATCCAAATTGCATGGAACAAGCTGCAACTGATCAGATCATGGACACACAGATCAAGAACACTTGCCAACAAAATATCCAACTGTATCGAGTTGTCAAAGCAGGCCAACTCCTTCACTAGGGCAAGTGGCTCCCTAGGGACCGAGTTCAACAAAAGTTTCCTCATCTCATGGAGGAACTCAACACAATGGGTACCATTGCTTCCTAAGGGGGCAGGAATGATCCAGGTGGATATTGGTGGCCACCTGCAAAGTCCACTTGGACCCCCACCATTGTTTCTCTCAGCATTTTCAGTTTCCTTAATTGTAGCACAACTTACTATTTTTAGCAGTTTTTCGGGTCCTGAACTTCCAGAGCCGTTTTGAGGCCCTAAACGAGGTTTTTTGGGAAATCTGGGGGCAACATGGGTCCATGGACTGATGTTGCCCTTCCCAAAGTGGTAGTGCTCAGATAGATCTTTCTAACGAGCTATTGTACGTGTCAAATGGAGATCGTATGCCAAAGTTACGACCCCAGGAAGTTGATGTACTAATTTACCCAAACGGGGCCCACAGTTTGGCATTTCATCTTCTAAGGTTAGGTTTTCGAATGTTAAGGGTTTTCCATTGTTTCTCAACAATAAATAGGCCTTCGAGCCTCATTGTAAGATAGTTCAGAGACATGTAGCCACCACATCTCTTCTCAGAGATAAGCTACCATCGCCCTAGTTGGTTTATTTCCATTACTGTTTGTAAGCATATTTCAGTATTTTACATTAATGAAATGAAGTATTATTTCCATTGCATATCTGTGTTTATGGTTATCTCTGTAATTTTTTGCGTTCATGTTTAAATTCGGATCAATATATATATATATATAAACTTTAAAAATAGTAGGAATAAGTAAAGTTAACAAAAAGTAAAAAGGACTAAAATGAGAAAGAGTTAAATTAAGAAGAAAGGTTGAGTTCAATAAAAGTTAAGAAAAAGAAATAATAGTTGGCATGTTGACATATAGATTGTGTGCATGCAGGTCCCTTTCCAATCCTCTTCCATTTTTGGAACAATTTGTTCTATTTAATTCCTGAAAAGAGAGATGAGAAACATTCATTCTTTTTAAAGGAGAATGTTGTGAGATAAAGGATTTCATTGCAGTAGTAGTTGATTGAGGGATTTGGGTGGCCAATAGTAGAAAGATATTGTGTAGTTGTGTCTATTATTGGGGGGAGTGTCATTACTAGAAATTTGTTGTCGTAGGAACAATTCGAGTAGTGCCACGACTCCATAATCAATAGTAAGATTTATTTATTATTGTATCACATCATTGCAGAGGAAAGGTAAGAAATTTGAATGGATTGAAGAGTGTGAGGCTAGCTTTGAGCAGCTTAAGCAGTTGCTAACACATACACCAGTGCTACAGATTGTAGATCCAGACAAAGAGTTTGTAGTATGTACAGATTCTTGTAAGAGAGGGCTCGATGGATTCCTTATGCAAGATGGGCACGTTGCATGTTATGAGTACCAGAAAGTAAAAGAGCACGAGAAAAAATATCCCACGCATGATCTCAAGTTGGAAGCGATTATACATGCATTGAAGATGTGGAGACACTATCTTCTTGGTAGGCGGTTTGTACTTATGAGAGATCACATTAGGTTGAGGTATTTGTTTGACCAACCAAATCTGAATGCCAGGAATGCTAGATGGTTGGCCACGATCAGCGAGTTTGACTTTAAGATTAGATACATCAAAGTCAAGGAGAACCGAATGGTAGATGCTCTTGGCAGGCAGGTACAAGTGAATCACTTAGCAGCTATGAGCTCTTATGGGATAGATTTATAGGACATGATCTTGTGGGTAAGACAACAAGATGCTAGATATATGGAGATTGTGCAAAAGTTGGATTAGAATACAGATATAGGTACGGGTAGAGGTGATATTACATATACAGGTACATGTACATGTACAGTTAGTGGTATAGGTACAAGTGTAGGTGCACAAGATTTGGACTATTGTCTTGTGATAGATGGATTGGTCAGGTTCTGAGACATGATATATGTACCAGATAATAGTGACCTCAAAAAGGTGATCTTGAGGGTGTTCCATGTGAAACCATATTTAGGTCACCCAGGTTATCAGAAGACACTCACAACAATGAAGAGGTATTACTCATGGCCGAACCTGAAGAAGGATGTAGCCGAGTTTGTGGCTAGATGTTTCAATTATCAGCAAGTGAAGGCTGAGTGCAAACATCTAGGTGAAATGCTACAACCGATCACTATTCCCAAGTGGAAATGGGAGGTCATTTTCATGGATTTCATCACAGAGTTGAAAAAGACAATGAAGCAGCATGATTCCATCATGGTCATTGTGGACATGTTAACAAAGGTTGCACACTTTGTTCCAGTAAAGTCTACATTCTCAGCTAGTGATGTGGCACAGGTATTCATCCGAGATGTGGTTAGAATACATGGTGTTCCAAATAAGATTGTGTCAGACAGGGATGCGAAGTTCACTTCCAAGTCTTGGAAGGAGTTATGTTCAGGTTTGGGCACAAATTTGGCCTTCACCACAACTTATCATCCACAAACGGATGGACATACAGAGAGGGTCAATAGGATATTATAGGACATGTTGAGTATGTATGTGATGCATCAACAACGGAAGTGGTAAGAGTATCTCCCTTTGGTTGATTTTTCATACAACAACGATTATCATGATTCACTAAGGAGGAGTCCTTTTGAGGCATTATATGGGCAGAGTTGTAACACTCCCATTAGTTGGAGTGATCTGGTTAGCAGAGTATTGATTAGACCAGATATGTTGGCAGACATGGAACATGAGATCCATGTGATCTAGAAGAATCTCAAGGTAGCACAAGATAGGCAAAAGAGCTATGGACACATGAACAGTTTGTTCAAGGGGTTCCAGGTTGGGGAACATGTGTACTTGTTGATCAAACTAAAGAAGATATCCTTGTGGATTGGTTCATGTGCCAAGCTGGCACCACAGTTTTGTGGACCCTTTGGTATTATTGAGCGGATTGCGCTAGTAGCCTATCGACTTGCACTGCCTCCGATAGTGAAAGTCCACAATGTTTTCCATGTCTATTTTATTAAGAAGTGTGTTAAGGATACCGATCATGTGATTACCTAGTCTATATTGCAGGTGGAACCAGATGGAGAATTCTAGCTGGAGCCTCAGTGTATATTGCAGAAAAAGGTGCTCATGCTCCAGATTTGGGCAATAGAGTAAGTTAAAGTGCAATGGAAGCACTTTGGTCCCAATGAATATACATGGGATACGCGGATCAAATGAAGGCTATGTGTCCTTCCTTGTTTTCTGGTTGAGGCAAAGTAGATTGACATGGTGGTTTGGTATTTTCTTATGGTGGTTTGATATATGCTTTATGATGGTTTGGTATTTACTTTATGCTGGTTGATATATGCTTTATGATTGTTCGATATATTCTATCTGATGTTTTGATATATACTTAGACATGGTGTTTAGTACATGTTTTTATATATTATTTGGTATATGATTTGGCATATGTTTTGATATCTATATTTTGATGATGTTTCTATATGTACACTCGTGTATGGATGTAAATACCGTAACAAGTTGTGTTATAAAATTCTACTATGCATTATGGGTGTCATGTTATTATCCTATCATAATGTTGTGATGTTATATGAGTTGGAACTCATTAGGATGATCATTGTAAATACCGTAATGAGTTGTGTTATAAAGCTCCACTATGCAGTATGTTTCCATGATGTTTTTTATCTTGAGAAAATTTTTCATTGTAAATACTGCATCGAGCTATGTTATAAAGATGCATGAGCAATATGTCTTCTTTCAGCAGGATGTTGAGGTGTATGTGTGATTGAACACCGAGGATAGTGTCCCCCAAGGGGGATGGTTTTGTAACAACCTTGGTGAAAATTCCATGTAATAAAGTTAAAAAAAAGTAACCACAGATGAATGTGACAATTATTCCAAGATGAATGTTGGGCAAGGCATCCTAGGGGTTGTTCATTTCATTTTTTATGGCTAAGGAAATTGGCAAAGGCATTAAAAGGGAAAAAGGAATTTTTGGCACATTTATTTATGAAAATAATGGAAATTAGGAGAAAAGGGAGGTGAAAGGTCATAGGTTGCATGTGAGGAGGAAAATGAAGGAAAATAATGGAAAATGAAGAAAATAAAGGCCTCATTCATAAAAAGGTTTCTGAGGATCAGTTGGTAACATTTTGTCAGTTGAGTGTTGGAGCTCTCTCATTATTCTCTCTCTCTCTCATACTCTTGGATACTTAAAGATTTCTTGGAGCACTCTTGGAGGGTGTGGAATACTTGGATTCTTGGAGTAAGAAGGAAAAGGAAGAGGAAGAAAGGCAAGGAGGCATCAACATTAGAAGCTACATCAGATTTTATTGTAGGTAGCGAGTTACATTTATTATTTCTTCACCAGTTTTGGCATGCGTAACATATGCAGGTGGTTTCTTGGTTGTGATCTGTTATTGGCATGGAGGATTGCATGGATCGATAGTGGATTTCCTAGCCTTGCCATTTCCTGGATATCCATTGCAATTGTGGTTTTACTTCCACTATTTTGTTTTGGTTGGTTCTCATGTTTCCTTAGCTTGGGTTGAGTTATTAGTCCTAGAAGCCCTAGTTAAACAAATGCTCTGGAAGCCCTGTAATAACTTTGGTTGAGTTACTAGTCCTAGAAGCTCTAGTTGGATAAACACTCTGGAAGCTCTTGGTGGGTTGAGTTACTAGTCATAAAATAATTGGTTGGAAAAATGGTCTGGAGGCCCTATATAAGGTGTGGGTTGAGTTACTATTTATGGAAGCCTTGGTTGGACAAATTCTCTCGAAGCCCTTAAAGGGTTGGATGGAGACTAATTCGATGATGCTTTTGGTGATGTCCGACCGTGAGGTGGAATCATTATTTGATGGGTTGAGTTGGATGACCTATGGAAGCCCTGGATGAGTTTTAATTGATGTGTTTACGATATCCCACATTAATGCTTCAAATATGGCACAGTGGTGCATGGATGAAGAGAGATTTGGCTCAACCATTCTATGGCTGGGTGGAACATGGTAGTCCCATCTCTTGTTGGTTCACTGCAGTCCTTAAAGAAAATTATTTTCCCTTGATTTTCATGTGTAAAGGTACTAATGTATTTATGGATTTGATGGTTGTCATGTTTATTGTATTTTTGTTCCTATTATGCTGGTTATATGTAAATTTTATGGGAACAATTATGTATGGCTCTCAACATGTTTTTACTTGTATATGAATGGATGATGTGTCTTTGACCTAATAGATGATAATGCAGCAAATGGCATGAGGGAACAATGGTTCATAGCAATCCTCGGATAAGTATGAGATCCTTACACATAAATCTATTATTTACACTTGTAGATTACATGTCAATGATATGTTTGATAAAATGCCTATCATGGCTAGTAGGGGTCTAGTCAAGTTCTTGAACAAGTATTTTCTTTAGTACTGTCATTTCCATGTTACTTTATTGATTTGAAGAGATGGATCAGTTTTGGGCAGTGACCTGAGCTCTGGGCCTAAAAAATTGGCTCAAATCCCAGTGTCATTGGAATAGCATTAACAATTCTAATCCAAATTCACTAGAAGGAAGGCCTGTGAGAGTGACTTTAGGTTGTTGGTTGTTCCCTTGCTCATAGAATATGAGAGAGACTATGGCCCAAGAGACCTAAAAAAACAGTGGGACCCAGGGACAGGCTATCTGAGTGGCTGACTTGTCTTCTAAGGGTTCTCTTGATGATGTTGGATGCCTCTATGGCGTGTTTCCATTAGTTCTAGTTCCTTAAGGTGACTTACGAGGTCGAATCATATCATAGTGGCCTCACATTGCATGTTTACCTCGGTTGGTCAGTTGCTTGGTTAGATGTGGGAGGAGGGTGTTATAAATGGGCTGAGTGGCTCAGTTTATTTGATGATCCCATGGGAGCCCATACCTAAGAGGGAGAATATGTAACACCATAGTGGTTGGGGATAGACTTAAGAAACACTACGTATGTCGTTTTCTATTTTTCCTTGTATATTTCTTAATGGATAACTCTTGAGAGATATGGGACGTTCTTGATGAGACCAAGTGCCTGATATTGGATTAGGATGCCAAAGTCGAGAAGTGTGTGTAGGACTTTTATTCGTAGGGTTGTGCACCTTACTGAGGGTGGAGGGATTTCAGCCAACCTTTTGAGATTTCTAGAGTACTACTTCCAAGAGTGTTGGTTTGGGTGTTTGCCTTTAGGGAAATGTTGTAGATCGATGAGGCTTTATGCCTAGTTCCAAAATTTAAGAAAAAGGACATGAGGTTCCTTGGGATTCCCTCAACATTGTGTAACTTTTGATCTCTTCCTATATACTAGTTGAACATAGGGTGTAGGGCAAGAATCAAGTAATAAACAAACAAACAAACAAACAAACAAACAAAAGGTTAAATGATTAAACATAACTTCAAGATGATGTTTCTTAAAGAAGGGGAGTATGTAATGCCCCGTAATAATAATAATAATAAAAGAAATAGTATTAATATATAATAATTAAAACAATAAATAATAAACAAAGGACAATAATAGTAAATAAATAATAACTTGAAGTTTTAAATAAATATATATAAAAATAGTAAGAATAAGTAAAGTTCACAACAAAGTAAAAATGAATAAAATAAGTGAGAGTTAAATTAAGAAAAAAGGTTGAGTTAAGTAAAACTTAAGATAAAGAAATAATAGTTGGCATGTTGACACATGGATTGTGTACATATGGATCCCTTCCCAATCGAATTCCATTTTTAGAACAATTTGTTCTATTTAATGGTTGAAAAGGAATATGAGAAGCATTCATTCTTTCTGAAGGATAATGCTATTAGACAAAGGATTCACTAGCAGTAGTAGTTGGTTAAGGGCTTGAGGGTGGAAGTTTGTACAAATATTATGTACAGTTGCACCTACGGTTGGGTGGAAAGAGGTCCCCAATTTTTTTTGTGGTTAGAATGATTCAAGTAGCACCATGGTTCCACGATAAGGCACATATTTTGTCTACAGGTAAGTATTTGTTGCTCGTGGTTTTCTAAAAGTTTATGTGAAATTAGTGATTTCTTTATTGCAAATTTAATAACAATACTTGATGTAAGTAGTTATATATTTTAATTATGGTTCATTACAATTGCATGGCATCTTTCAATAAATTAGGGTTTAATAATTTAGTTTATAGTACTCAGTTTACAATTTAGGGGTTATTTTGGTTTATAATACTGGGTTTAGGGTTTATAATATTAATCCTAGGGTTTATAATCTCATGGGTTTATAATATTAATCTCTAATATGTATAATAATATATTAGGGTATATAATATTAATCTTATATTTGGTATATTAATCATAGGGTTTATAATATTAATCTTAGGTTTTATATAATAATCTTAGTGTTTATATTATTAATCCTATGGTTTAATATTAATCTCTTAGGTTTATTCATCCCTTCAATATATAATATTAATAATCCCTTAAGTTTATTAATCCCTTCGATTTAATAGATTTAATATATATATATATATATATATATATATATATATATATATATATATATATATATATATATATATATATATATATATATATATATATATATATATATATATAAAAGTAATATTATATTAAATTTTAGTTTAATATAGTCTATATATATATATATATATATATAAGAGACATTCACAATTATATTAATGAATATATAATAATTATTTACCATAACATAATATTACATTAATATATAATAAAATATTTATATAATATCCATAAATATATAAATATTATTATTTATATAATTAGAAATAGTAACTTTTAATAAATACAACTAACAATTATTAATATCGTTGATATATCTTATTGGTGCATATCAACCACATTAATAAATGTGGTTGTAATAGTAATTACATCTTTTAAAGTAAAGACAAAAATTTGAAGTACTAGGTGAGAAGACACTAACCTTGAGACTAATCCAAATAAATTCATTTGACCAATATATCCATTTATTGTGGCTAGAAAAAACTCGGTGGAAATGGCCTTGCACTTTCCTATAACACATGGAGGTCACTAGTAGATCTAATTTTCTCTGTCCTATGGATAAATCCAAATTGCAATGTTTTCTATAGTAACAATATGCTTATGCCCTCACATTAAGAAACTCCACAAATGGAAGTAGCAGGAAGTCTTTTCTAACTGGTTCATTCGTCAAACATGTAAAGGGTCGAGAATTTTTATTAACAAACCCTGAGATTGATATAATACATTTTTTTACAACTTTAACCTTTCTAGCTCCATTATTTCATACACATATGATGGGTTTTTGGGATATGAAATCATATAAACCCACGTAATCTTAGATAAGAGTGAAATGGGCCATCAATGCGCCCAATAAATTTTTGCTTGGTTTTCATTCTTCTATCTTTTTGTGAGCTTTTATAGTTTCAAAATAAACTTATACTTCTTCACATAGTAGATCCTGAAAAAAGAGAATGAATGAATGGATGATATTTTGATGTGTATGAAACTAAAAAGATTCTATGGGGCAACCGGTCTCCATGTTTTTCATCTTTTCCAATTTAGTCCCTTTCTTATTGAAATTGATGATGAGATGGCCCAACTTTCTAACATTCCCCATGCTCAAAATACATTTCCAAGGAACATATGCTAACATATTTCCATAATTGTCCGTGATGTCTCTAAAAGCATAACATTCCAAAATGAATCGTTTTTCTAATTCCACTGCCCAAAAGCGAAAAAAATACACAATCATTCTTCCAAGCTTCTTTCGGTCTTTTGCACCAACCTGTTTCACACGAAAGTTGATCGAGTTAGTTCTTAATTTACTAATAAGAATCTTTTCTTTCCATAGAATGCTACCTACAATGTACTCTTTTTGTTGGATATCACATTTGGGGTTGAATTCCTCAACTTAGCACTTCTTCTTTCAACCGAACTCCTTTCCCCATATACGCTTACGAAACTTCTCCATAAAAAAATCCTTTAACTCCTTGTTATTTGTGGGACATGCATTGAGGTAAATATTCCATTTTTTCATTTATTTTTTGTTTTGTCTCATCCATGTTTTCTTTCTTTCACTCATGCCTTCATTGAAGATAAATTTAGGGCATATATCTACTCCCATCTACTTAATTATTTTTAGATATATTATAATACACACCATAGTAATTGATTTATTGGGAGTTGCTCCTGTTTAACTCAACATTATCTCATAAGTAACCAAAAGATTTATATTGAACTTGCTCATGATGATTAAGTGTTTTTGGATCTTCTCAATTTGTTTCTATTTTCAGATAGGGGTGCTACTAGCCCACAATTCACACCCATATAACATTAGTGGACACACTAAGAGTCAAAAAATCACTTTGATCATTTTTCAATCCCATAAATCAGCCTCTGTACATCTATTTTGGAGAGCATATAATGCTTTCAACCCTCCTAAAATTATCTTCTTTCTATAGACCTCCCAATTAAACATGTTTTTGAAATCAATCATTAGCTACTTATACAACTTTACTTCTTCAAGAATTTTATGCTCAAAGAAGAACACATGTTGGCTTTGCTTCCTTTTATTAGAGAAAATCATTATTTTTTTTCTTGCTAGTATTGACTTGCATCCCCACTATTGAAGGGAATATATGTGCATCTGCAATCCATGGGCCAATTTTGCAATCAATACAAAGTTATCAACATATAAAAGAAGCTTTATCATAAATTCTCCCAACCAAACACCATGTCTACCTTGTCGATTTAGTCACTCTTCTAATTTATCAATATATAACCCAAAAAGATTAGGGGATAAACGGGAGCCTTACTATGAACAATGGATCTATAATGAAAATGAATTTAAAGTTATTTCATTCTATGCCACACTTTATCTATAAGGACCATGTCAAATGCCTTTTTAAAGTAAAAAAAAAAAAAAAAAAATACTTCTTCTTTGTTCCCCTAAACCTTTTTAGTAATGTGTCTCAATGTCATACCATGATCCACTATAGAATGCTTTGGCCTAAATCCATCTTACCCTTTTTCCCTCTTTTGTTTTACTTTTTACCACTTACTGATTCTATTTTCTACCATGCTACTGAAAAGGTTTGCAAACAAAATATTGATGATAATGGTTCTATTGTTGGAAGGATTATTCTAATGCCTCCACTTTTAGAAAGGGGTATTTCTAGGCTAGTTTTCTAGTCCCTTGGGAATCATTTCTGAATGACCTTACTGAATATTTCCATGAAATGCGGTGCAAGAGTGTTCATTCCCCACTTTAGATATTTTTCTTGAAGTTCAAATAAGTTCTATCCTTTCTTGTTTTCAACTTCTTAATTCCAATCTCGACCTCATGTAACGTGAAAAGCTTTGTAGTTGTGTTAATCCTTGGGGGGTGTCAGCCTTTTATTCTTTCTCATATATTTGCCTTGGATAGTCAAACCGTTGAATGACTGTAATATTATTTTCAGTTTTCTTCTTCCTTGGTTGAATTCCTGCCAAAAAAGCTTTGGGTTATTCTTACCTAGGTATATTAATTCATCTTGCCTTGTTCACATGAAATCATATTGTTTAATTTTTAAAATATGGTTATATAACTTTACATTCATATTCTCCTTGCCTTCCTTTTTCAAGGTTGTCCTTAACATTTTTCATTCCTCATCAAGCCCAACATTTACAAGAAAACAATTTGATTCTGATTTCCTATTCTTTTCTCTTTTGCACTTCTCAAGTGCACCTTGAATTATATTTGTTAACTCGTGATGTTTGAGGATTTCAAAACAAGTTTTCTCCATCTGAAATGATCTCTCTAGCATTGCCTTGAAGATAGAATAATTTTCTTGTCTTAGAGGAATTCTACCACTTGATAGTGATTGTCGAGAACATTGGATTTTCCTGCCATGTTTCCTTTCTTCTAACCTATATATATTTATATAAATTGGTTTGTCATCTAATTTTAAGTCCTAAATATGCTCCCCAATCTTAACTTTGTTTATCTTTTCTATTAATCTTTGTGAAGAAATAACATAGTCAATGACAGTTGCCCCAACATATATGTTGCAAGTGAAGTTCCTAGAGCTCTTCCATCTATCTAGACCATTGCAAATAATTAAATTTAAATAATCACACAATGTACACAAATACTCTCCAAAATGATTGCTAACTTTTTCATCTTCGGAACATCTCAATCATTGGGGATTCTCCTCTTCAATGAGCCACATATAATTATAATCTTGTTTGCAACAAATAATACTAGGTTTTTAATTTGTTATTCTAGCATTGAAATCTCCCACTAAAATAACTTCTCCCTGTTGAGAATACATGGAAATATCTTTATTTAAAGCTCCATAAAGGTCCTTGTTGTTTAGCCCCTTATTTTTGTAAGTTTTTTAGGCTTGAGTGGAAAATAACATGCTGTGATTCTTACGTGATTCTCATTCTCTTATACTTTCAACAATAATTATTGTTTATTTGTATATTCTTTTACTAACTAAATGTGACAACCTTATTTATCTTTCATTAAAACTAGTATTCCATCACACCCTTTTCCATTTTTTAATTTCCTTCTTCCACACTGCTAACCTCAAATAACCATCAAACATAGGAGTTTTCCAATCATCACATTCATGAGTTTCCGTGAGAAAAAAATTGTATCTACCTTCTGCAATAGACCCTATCTCAAGCCCCCTCCTCTAAGGGTCACCTATACAGTTCCAGAAAAATAGACTTAGGTAGACTTGAGAAGCATTTGGTTGCTACATGGTTTGGCACATAAGACTCGAATTTGATTCTTCACCCATTTTCATCCATGTTGATCTTGTTTTTTTCCTCCCTATTATAGAATTAATCGTTTCTTATTTACTTCCAGCTTGCTTCCCTATATTTCCATGAGGCACAAACACTACAATATTCACTTTACCATTGTACAACCATGATCATTTCCCTGTATTTCCTAATTCTCTAATTTTCTCCAGTTCTTCCCTTCTCTCATCTTCTTGTTTGCTGGTTAAATCTTCATCTAGGATGAAGTGTGTGCCTCCCAAGAGTTTATTTTTGCTTAGATATGGTGTTTGTATTGCACAATTACCATGATGATTTTTATGGGTCGTGACCTCTCTTCACATATTTTTTCCACCCTCCTTACTAAGAAAAAATTCCCTTTCCAATGTAATTTCTTGTCAAAAAGTCCCTTGTCAAATTGAGATTGCTTTCAATCTTCCCATATAATAGAGTCTCTTATCTCCTTGATAATAAAGTTTTTTTCCCTATATTTTACTTCTCTGTGTTCTCTTTTATGTGATCTATTAGCACTTACATATGTTTCCTCCTCCATCCTTAAGTAACCATTAGTGTCCTCAACTCTAGCTTTGATTTCATTTAGAATGCCTTTCCCCTTGTTCTTTTCTTCCTCCCTTTATGAAAGGACTGCTTCTTGAGATATTTTTGTATCTATTGGAGTTTCTTTAGAAATTATCGCATCCATTTTTGTTGTTAATGATTCCTTCATGGTTTTCCATGATGCATTCATGTTTTTCCATTCTTGTTTTCCTATCTCTATAGCCAATTTTAAAATTGTTACATATTCTTTTAAAATTATATTATCTTCCATTAAAAGTCATTTTTCAAGTGTGATCTTTGAAATTTTGCGATCCCTTTCCTATTCTTTAGCTTCCAAAATTTATAGCCTTGTCTTGCCCTTCATTAGTTCCTAGACATAGAGATTTGATGACCAAGTAAGAGGTGGATATGTAGGAATATAAATGTTAGGTCCCTATAATATTAGTGATTTCCCCATTATTATTGTCATTGTAGCCCTTATTGTTATTGTTGTGCCCCTATTGTCCCCATATTGTTATTATTGTGCCCCATAGAAGCCCACTAGTGTTATTTTTGTGCCCTTATATTATTATTGTTATGTTGGCTTTGATTATATTGTGACCCCTTAGACTCATATATATAGAAAGGAGGTTTCGTCATTTGTCTCATCCAAGAATTGTTCATTAGTGTAATGTAAATGAGGTTTCCCCCTCGAATAGGCTGATTTTGAAGTCGTTGATCTATCTTTTCTATCTTTTTGTGAGTTGGTTTCATTAACATTTGGTATCAAAGCTTTGGATTCTAGGGTTTCATTGCTCCAAACAAGTCATTGTGGAATTTTCGCTATAAATTTTTCTCTATGAAGTTTCAGAAGGTAAAATAAAAACCCATTTGAGATGAAATCATTTTGAACCTCAGGTTCAATTTCCGATCTTATCTCACTATATTTTTCGAGATTTGATCTGAGAAATTTAGGGTTTTTACAGACTCCCAAATTACATTCCAAACATGTGACCTTGGGAAAATCGTCATAACTTTCTCTCTAAGCTTTAGATTTCAATTTCGTAAGAAGTTACAAAAAGAGTATGAAATTTAGTTTTCTGTATATATTTTTCAGATCCAAAGGTCGAAACAGTGACACGTGGTACATTGTACATGTTCTCTCCACTAAAAATGTATATAATCAGGTCATATTGCAAGATTGGGCATAACTCTTTCTTGGAGAATCCAATTTTCATTAGACTGATGGCAATGGAAAGAGGACTTAGAAGGCTACTGCAAGAAGAAATACCTTGGAGATCTGAAATTACACAGATACAATATAGTCAATATCGAGCTTCTACAAAGCGAAAAAAGTTGTGTAGTCCTTTTAAAATTTTTCATAAGTTTGGGTTGAAAAATTAGTTTGAATTTCAAAGGGAATAATGAGGCATAATTATCATTAATTGATGCCCTGAAGAAAGAAAATTAAAACACCTAGTAAGAAACCAGAAAGATGTAGCATGAATCATGAAGAAGACGAAGAAATGCAACATGATATATCAAAATTACGAGACCAAGAGCAAAAAAATTCACTCTCACAAAAGGTAACAAAGGCTAAGATTGATGGTTTAAAGAAAGACGTTGAAGCTATATGAATGGCGTGGAAGCTAAGAAGAATGGTGTGGAAGTTAAGATGGATGGCATGGAAGCTAAGATGGATGGTGTGGAAGCTAAGATGAATGGTGTGGATGCTAAGATGGTTGGTATAGAAGAAAAACTGAAAGGCGACATGGAAGAATTGAAGATAGATTTGACTAAGTTGCTACAAGAAATGCTTACTAATGGTGAAAAGGTAGTAAAGGAAGCTAATGATGAGAACAAAAGAAATGTTAATCATGATTTCATAGACACTAACGTTGGATTGAATACTCACCATGTTCTAAAGATCGATATGAGGAAGTTTGATGACAAGGATCCTGTAACATAGATACTATAGATGGAGCAATATTTCGATCTCCATAATGTGTAAAACACACAAAAGGTACGCATTGGAACTTTATATCTGGAACCAAATAAGTTTGTATGGTATTGATGGCTTTTATCTCATAAACAAATTGTCACTTGGGTAATTTTTATGGAAGAAATGATAGCACATTATGAGGATACAAAAAGCAACACGTTTTTTAGTCAATTGATAAACATCAAACAAAAGGGTTCAATTATGGAGCACGTTGACGACATCCAAAAATTGAATATAAGGGTAAAAGATATTCCAGAGGAGCATAGGATTGATGCGTTGATAGGGAATTTAAAGGATAACATCCAACATGAGGTTTGCCTTTGGGAACCTGACTCATTGGAGAAGGCATTTAGGTTGGCAAGAAAAATGGAAAGAAAAATTATGGCAACAAGGAAGCCTGTCACTCACAACTATAAGGATGGAAGTGTTGTTTCCCCTAGCCTTCCACAACCTACAAGATTGACACCCCAACAATTGGAAGAAAAAAGAGCAAAAGGGCTTTGTTACAGTTTTGATAGCAAATACACTAAAGGTAATAAGTGTGCTGAGAAGAAATTATTTTACATAGATTGTAAAGAGGAGCAAGAAAAGGAACAAGAAACGTCAAAAGAAGAGGATATACACTAGGAAAAAACCCTAGAGAAAGAAGAAATGAATCCAACCATATGTTGTAATGCATTGGCAGGAATTACCACTCCTCAAACTATCAAGATAGAAGGACATATCAAGAAGAAAAAGGTAATAGTGTTGATTGATTCGGGCAGTATCCATAATTTTATTCATTGTAAGATAGCCAAGGAATTGAATTGATTCCTATATCCAGCACTAGAGTTTCAAATGATGGTTGCAAGTCGAGTAACCATAAATTGCTCTTGAAAGTGCCATAATATCAAGCTATCCATGGGAGAATATGTATTGAATATCCCAATGCTTTCCATTCAAATGGGTGGTGTTGATGTTGTACTAGGAGTCTAATAGATACAATCCTTGGGTACAATAGCTTTTAATTTTCAAGAACTTTTCATGAAATTTTATTCGGAAGGAAAGGAAGTTGAATTAAGAGGTATCATAGGGAAAACAAGAAAGATAATCAGCTCTAATGAAATGCCAAATCTTCTAAAGAAAGAAAAATGAGGTGTAATTGCACAATTATGTTTGCTATAGGTTCCCACATTGTTACCAGGAAAAGTGTCAATTTAGAACTGCTCTATCCCACTAAGGTGTGACAGCTGCCTTAGAAACAAATAGAGAAAAACTACTTTTGTATTTCCTTTATGAACTATAGATAGAGAGGAATAGAAAGAACCAACCCGTGTCTTGCGCTAATCCTTTGATCCAATCCCTCTCTTCTTTGACAGCCTCCAGCTACCTGCTCCCTTACTTGCCCAGCTTCACCAAGTACCTGTAAGATCACAGAAGAGGAACACTATACAAAGACATGGATCTATATTCATAAACAACTTAGGATCAAATTTAAGTTAACCATACAAATGTAACAAGCATCAATGATACAAAAGCATGGAGGAAAAACTCAAATAATTTTTATTGATAAACAAAAATAGATCTAGGAGGAGTTACAACCGATGGTTCCTGACCCAGCATCAACCTCCCAGCAAAGAAGCCCCTCTTCACCTCCAACAAAGCATAGATCACCCAATACTCTGATGTTTGTCTCAAAACCAACAACAATTCCTTACAATGTGTAAAATTCCAGCCTCTGGATCTCTGGGATGAGGGATCCATATATAGATGTGTGTAAGGAGGATGAGTCAGCTTGTGATTTGATTAGTGTCTTCTCTCTGTCAGTTCTTGCTTCCACTTGGAGATTGAAGGCCTCTTACTCATCCTTGGTCGAATTCAGTGAGGCAAGTGTCATAGGAGAAGATTCTGGAAGCTTCCATTGTCTCTCCACCTCGCGGAATGACACTGCCATTTGTCATTTCTCACCAAACGCACCCTCATAGTGCATTTAGGTGCGTTGCAACGCACTTAGCCAGTGTATTTAGGTGCAATGCAACGCACCTAGCCAGTGGAGCAGCTGAAATGGTCCTGTTTTGACTTATTTTGAGCAGTTTTTGGTGGAGAACTTCTGGGACAAGCTGTAATTTGTTGACCTTGTTCCTTTAGGGGTTAGAACAACACTTTTAGGGACTTAGGAGTCCTTGGTTTATGGAAATTTCATGCTTGGATTTGTAAGGCACAAAAATGTCTATAACAGTTGCCCCCTAAAGTATGAGGCCGTTAACCTTTTGGTGTCGAGTGAAATGCTTTATTATGAGGATCCGAAGTTCTTTCAATGTTGGGAGGAGACCTGTAATAAGATACAATACAATACATTATCTTCATACTGTTTTTCATGATCTAGCAGAGGCGGGCATTCCCATGCTCAGCTTTATAAATTCATTTTCGTGTACATAGGATAGACAATCGTCTGATTGTAGACTGATGATTCTGATAGAGCCACCATCCTTTTGGTAGGATGATTATCTGTGCTGCAATGCTGTACATTTAATGTCTTTATTTCCCTGAATATATATCGCAGCCCGGATGGATGAAACTAGATCTGGGGTCTTCAATCTCGTCCGATCTTCACTCGAAGTACAAGTCGATCCATGTGAGAAATGTTCTGAAGTCGAACATGGAAAGACATCACTTGATTACCAGTCAATGATGTAAACTGTTAACAAGCGCGAGAGGAATCACCGATAATGATAATGATCCTCAAGGTACTGCAGTACAATTCACGTGGTGTGAATAAAGGACTTGGCGTCGAACACCACGCAAAATCTTTCGGTCGAAGGCCATTGATGTAAACCTGTCACCGGAAGTGAGAAACTTGCCATTAAGGCATGCAAGCTTCAAAGTACTGAATGGGGTGTTCCTAGACCAACTTCTTGGATAATGAGCTGATGTCGACAAGAAGTGATCCGTCAAAGGAGGGCCTTAATGAATCCCACATCAATGACACAGAATAGAGCAAATGATTTTGATGGAGGTGAAAACGATCTGATGATATATGGTTCAGGGTGGCGGTCATGAAAGAATGGAGTATAATGTATGGTAGTGGGTGAGACACAGGTGGCTTCTCTGGATGACTTCTCTTGAACATGTCGGCGACACTGATGTGATGGATTGGTACCATTAACCCCAAATGTGGATGGTATGGTGTGACCATGGCGATGTGACCGGTGAATGAAACAACCCAACCCGACTCGGACACGGAGTGGAAGTGTCATGTTCAAGAGCGACTTGCTACCAATAAAGATTCTTTGAGTTTTCTTCCCAATTTTTCCCCAGTCATTGCTGACCAGTACCTCTTTATTTTTGTCAAGCTTGGGGAGGATAACATATGCTTGTTCTATAATTTTCCGTTCGGGCAAACCCATCGCTATGTTTTAACGAGCCTAGCGATAGTGAAACTCGTTCTCGTCTAAAGACAAGTTTGTCGCTATTCATCTTTTTAACGAGTTTAATGACAAAGATAACTCGGTCCTTTTCAATTTTAGAGAGTCTGAAAAGGTACGTAAAGATAACTCCAAAATTCCTTTTTCGTCATCTAATCCCTTAAGTCCGAAAAAGTATAAAACAATACAGAAGGGATGAATTTTCGATAGTTTTAACGAGCCGAACAAAACAAGCGCTCGATCTTTTTGTGCAATAATCCCTCAGGTCCAAAAAGATTAAAATCTAGAGGAGGGATAGCACTTCCTATCCCTTTAACGAGCTGGAGAGGCCAATGGCTCGGCAATCTTTTCATATTTTACGAGTCAGTTGAAAAGAGCTTAAAGGAGACTCGTCTTTTGAGGAACGAGTGACAAAACGGGTAGCAGCTGATTCCAGGTAAGGTTTGGAATTTTCCAATCACAGCAGTGTCACAAGGATGGCTAGTGAAATCACTTTTCGCAGCTGTTCCTCAAAATGGGTAAACAATCAAGTGGAGGTGAATGATCGGCCAATGAAAAAGTGGAGGTGACGGTGCAAACACGACCAAGGCTTTAATGGATGAAGTACTTCATTCACAGTGGTTATTTACCGGGGAATAGTTCATTTTTTAACGAGCTTAAACGCGGGTGGAAACATTTGCTCGATGCGGGTTTATTTTTTAACGAGCTTGAACCTTGTGGTAACACTGCTCGATTAATCCAATCGTATGATAAGAATGTCTCATATAAAAATGGCAACTTTTAGAGTTTTGCCCCACATCCTTTCTTTATGCAAGTTAGGAAACGACTAATCCAAAAAACAGATAAATAATCGCTCTTTGCTTGCACTCCAAAAGGTTTGCATGCCCCCAGGTATAAAACAGAGTGTCAAGGTTACCTCTACTTCTCTCCGCCAAAACATTTGTTTTACCGAGAGAGGCCTACCTCTTACAAGTTACCCAAAGATTGTTCTATTCACAGCGCAAACAAAACACTTCTTTAGCAATGTCTATAGAAATACACAAAGGTGAACGGATGGTATAGTGTGACCATCCCTGACATAAATTTGACAAGAGAATCTTGTTCTAGAATAACCCCCTCTTCTAATCACGGATGGGGGTACAGACTAGTCATATTCTCCCGCGGAAACCTACCCTATACCCGAAGTTTTCCTGCCGAAGCAGACCAGGGTGCATGCCCCCTGGGTTTCAGTCATGTCCCCCCGAATTACTCGCGCTCATCGGGTGGACGGACTAGAGGTCGAGACATTTCTTGCGTGAAAAGACCATTTAGGGATAGTATATGACTATTTGCTATGCGTGATCCGGGAAATGAAAGCTGGTCCACGAGCTTGACCACTCTTCCTTTGTGCGAAAAACACATCACTCTAAAGAGTGATGAGACAATGGCTCTCATGAAATAAATATAGTCTCGCCCAACGAGTAGATTGTAATCCAGGGGTGCTTGAACTACCATTACATTCATGTGAACGGTTTTCCCTCTCAATGTTATGGGCACATCGGGAAGGATCCCTAACGGTCGACTGGTTCCTTTATCAAAGCCTGTCAGATTTCTCATCTCAGGCAAAAGCGATGGTGAACCAAGCGCTTTCTAAGCAGTTGAGGAAAGGATACTCATAGAAGCTCCCTCATCTATGATGGTACCAGCCATAACCATTCTATATATTTGAACGATAATTCGGAATGGTATGCTTGCTGGTAAACGGGGTCTTCCTAGTTGATTCCAGTCGAAGGAGACAACTAGGTTGCTTGGAGGTGGGACCAAATAGACGGCCGGGTACGGCTCTGACGAACTTCCTTCCTGCGGTAAAGGAACGGGTAAATTGCCCCCTCGACCTTTTGACTTTCTTCTGGTATGGATCCAGATGGTTTACCTTCAATGGTAGGTGCTTCAGCTAACCACATGAGCGGGCCAGACGGATTTTCAACTAGTGACGGACTCGGCAAGAGTTTTTTATATCCAGGAGGGAGTCGTAACAGTGAAACCGAACGATCATCCAAAACTCTTTTAGCTTCATCTAAGAAGGGACAATGGTGGACGGCATGATCGCCTTCGCACAATTTACAAGGAAACCTACATTTCCCTTTTTGTCCTGGGGCTTCACTTTCACTAGTTGACGGTGTGCTTTCAACATGATCATCAGAGGTTGACAACACCGGGTTGTGCAAACGAGGAGACCAATCCCTTAATATCCGAGGGATGCAAGGACAATCTCTATGAAAGTGGTCTCCTTTGCAAATGACACATGGCGATTTAGGCCTGGTCGGTGCAGTGTGTGGATTTTCGTTATACGACACTCGTTTTCCCCCATTCGCGTTTGGCTCCTTCTTCTTCTTCTCTTTCTTCTTCTTTTCTTTCTTCTCCTTAGGAACTTGACTTTTGGCTTTATCAACCCCATCAAGTGAAGAGGAAGGAGGAGAGGAAGAATTAGAGGAAGTAGAAGGCTGGTGGGCAACTCTGGATTCGTCTAATTACTGATTCGATTGTTCAGGAATAGTGGTGTTTTGAACGACAGAGGATGAGGAGAGCCATACAGGCAAACCAATTGTCAGCCCTGGAAGCGACTATGTAGCCATATGGGGCGCACCAACATCTCCCCAAGAGGAGAAGGGAATAGGATTTCCTCCAAGGGGAATTCCTTGGTTGGTAGACTCCATTTTCTCAACCCAAGATCAACGTAGGAAAGGGTAATGAATATTCCGTTTAAAATAAATTTTATACGCTTTGACACAACTTGTTTTTTTAGTTTTTAAGAGTCGAGAAAAAACAAAAGATGACTCTAGTCTCCTTCGATTTTTAATGAGCCTGAAGTGACAAGTGCTCAGATGGACCTTCTCCGTTAAGGAGTCTGAAAAGGAACGAAAGGGACTGCTCTGGAGGTCTAGGTAGAGGGAGTACCAAACCAATCGCAAAACTGCAGAATACTTTCTATGGTACGGCAGTCAATCTTCCCGAATGCTGTGTTCAGTGCATTGCGATCGATAGGGCAGCAGACACGACTTCCTATGGATAAAGGATTTAAGCCTATAGGGGTCTCCCAAAATATACTTGACGGTATGTGGGAGCACAAGCTGGCACTTATCGTCTCAAAGTGGAGGAATCACCCAACCATCAATGAGGACAACAGTTACCAGGCTTTACGACGCCAGAATACGTCTCTAGCCTAGACCTCTAAATGTTGTGTGTTAAGTTCCAAAGCGTTGTTAGATTCATTGAATTTATTTTAAGTTGATCTTGCTTATGAAGTTTGCCTTTTGGGTTCACCACGAGATGTAGATGTAATTCCTAAAATGCAATCTAAAGATGATAAACAAACTTTTATCTCTTTTGTGCAATGAAAATCCTAGCTACTAGAGGAAAAGAAAGACACAATCTTTTCACAAAGAGCAAAGAGCACACTGTAAATGCACTTTCCTAAATCAAGCCAAACAGACTGTCAATATGCAAATGCACATGCATGTATTTGTTTTCGACTTTCTTATTATTGACGCTAAAAAGAAAGTTGATGTACAAATCTGAATTTTCTTTCAAGCGACAAACACAAACAAGCTTCTTTTCGAAATCAAAAGATAGAGACGATTACGACACCTTGCAATTTTGAAATGAACACTTGTTCTTGACACTAGAAAATCACAAATTCAAACCAAAGCAATAGTAACAATATAATCGACCATCAACAACAATCAAACTTTCTCCTATGATCGAAATCGACACTTGCGACAGATCCAAATCAAAGGACGACAGTACGACTATTCTACTTTTGCAATGGAAAACTGTAAACGACTCAACAAACACACAAAAACATCTACAGTTCTTTTGTACAAAGGAGGCGGAATAACAGCAAGGAAAAGGGGTTTTAAACAGACATATACTGATCACAGGCAACAAAATTCAGAGACAAAACTGGAAAGAATGAAGCACAAGAACCACAGCTGCACAGGGCTAGTCTGATCAGTGCACTTTGTTGAAAATAATACTGAGAGGGGGGGTGAATCAGTATTATCAGAACTATAAAACTTTTTCAATGCTCAGAAACATATACGTTACTTTCGTTAAGTGAACCAGCGTGTACACACAACTGTGTCTAAGGAAAACAGCGTATAGCCAGAAATCTTATAATTCAGTTAGTTTATCTTCAGTTAAGTGCATAAGGACATTATTCACCATATTAAGAGTAAACAGATGCAGTAGAACAGATCACACAAAAACCACACACATGAACACCATGATATAAGGTGGAAACCCAATGTGGGTGAAAACCACCTGCTGCAAGTCGTCTCTATCTTTCTTTAATATGAAACTTCAGTTTACAATCTTTTTGTACTGGTGCAGCCTTATACCAGTACGCAGGCTACAACCTGCTGAAGGCTTCAACCTTCTCTCGTTCTCCAAACTCCCTTGGAAGGGAGCTCCAACCCCCTTTGCTCTTGTACTAGCTAAGATACTAGTACGTAGGTGCTGACCTACAATCTTCTTTCTTCCAGGTACCACCTTTCATACATTTTCAGACTGGATATTCCTGAAGCACAACATTACAATCTGAAGACCACAATTCATTCAACTTTCACAACAGATCATTGAAGCACAAAACAACCAATACTAGCATCATCAATCTTTGAATCACTGAACCACTGAAACCCTGTCAACACCTGTCACCAGAACACAGAGCAGACTACAGAACTCTGTAATATCAGTCAGACCCAACTGCAAACCCAAAAATCATGCTTCAAAAGATATATGCTACTTCAATGAAGGCAACCCGCGTATACACGCGGTTTTACCGAAGACAACCTGCGTACAGATCTAAAAATAACTTTTCATAACTTGCAGCTGTACCAGATATCAGTTATACCCAGAATATAACATTGCGTCAGTATGCAGATCTAGAAACACGCATAATCAACCATATAAAGATAGTCCATTTCAAACCATTTGATCCCGATCTCTCCTTAGATCTTGTTCTCCATCAACCGATGAGATCTCTCCTTAGCTCAGATCAAGCAATACATCATCAATCAATAACCTGCATACTGGATCTAATACTTCATCAGATATTCAAGACTTTTCGGATGATCTTGCCTAATGATTTCCTTCTCCTTATATAGCCTTAGGCCTTGTTCAATACCAAGAGCCAAAACCATAGAAATTCAATACCATCAACTTAAAAACTAGGGATCAACACGTCTGTCGAGATACTTTGGTCCAAATTCATAGGCTCAAGTACCGAGGACTAACTACCACAGACCAAAAGGAAGTTTCCCGACATATAGGCCCTTTTCTGTTCATGCATCTGCGTGTATACGCGCCTTCGTATATAGCTCTCCTGCGTATACGCGACTTAGTATGCAGATCACCAGCGTGTATACGCAACTTGGACTTAATTAACCTGCGTATATGAGATTTTCTCTTCATTCTGTAGTCTGAACGGAGATCTATCATCAAAGAGAGTTGCCATTAAGGACAACACCTGTATCATAGCGCCACCCCTGTGCCAAAATGCCAACAATCTCCCCCTTTGGACTTGATGGCAACCTCAAGCTCCTTAGAATCATTCTCCCCCTTTGTCATCAAGGGCAAAGGGCTGTGCTCCCCCTGAGTACATGCTGATACCTCTGCTGGGCTGTGCTGAATCATGCTCCCCCTGACTGTAGGCAAGATCTGCAAAAGATGTTCTTCAAAGAGAACCAAGACTTATACACCATAAGGGACCTTCCTATCACCAAAAGACTCAATACATACATCCATACTCCCTACCAAGAGGGGACACATCAGAAACAATCAATTATAGTACATCATTCATCCCAGGCATAGTGGGGAAACCAACATAGGCCGTTACATGACCTTGACACCATAAAAGAGATATCACACAAGAGATACATGACATAGAGACAACAAATCTAGACCAAGATTTATGAAAGTCACCAACAACATCTGATAAACATCTTTTAGATCAGCAACCAAGATTTCTTTCTGAGCTCCTTCTCCTGAAACCAACATCAGTCAAACATCAAAAATGCCAACAATGCTTTATGAGACTTTAAGCTGCTCCCCCTGAACCTGTGCCTGCTGCACCCCCTGAAACTGTGCCTGAAGAATTCTGGCATACCCATCTCAGACCTTTTCCAACCAGAGTCTGACCTTGCTGTTCAAAACTCCATACACGCGATTTCTCCTGCATAAACCTGCATATGTACGCGGATATACTTACTGCAGCACGCATACATCATACACGTGACTTTCCCACCATAAATCGGCGTGTATACGCAGATATCCCTTACGTAACTTGCGTATACCAACTTTTCTGTAGAACAGACAAGCTTCAACAGCAGGATGAAGCATCAACTACTCCCAGCTTTTGTCTAAGATATTCAAAAGTTTCCCTGGGCAGTGGTTTTGTGAGAATATCAGCAATTTGTTCCTTAGAGGGAACATACTCCAACTTGACCTTCTGCTCAAGCACTTGTTCCCGAAGAAAATGGTACTTGATTGGTATGTGCTTGGTTTTTGAGTGCATGACTGGATTCTTTGAAATGCTGATTGCACTTGTATTATCACATAAGATAGAGACTGGTGGAGTGCAAGTGATTTGAAAGTCCTGCAAGGTCTGCATCATCCAAAGAATTTGTGTGCAACAAGATGCCGCAGCCACATATTCTGCTTCAGCTGTAGATAAGGCAATCGAACTTTGTTTCTTGCTGAACCAAGATACTAATCTGGAGCCCATAAAGAATGCACCACCACTTGTGCTCTTCCTGTCATCCACGCTTCCGGCCCAATCTGCATCTGTATAAGCATGAAGTGTGAGATCTGTATCTCTAGGATACCATAAGCCATAATTTTGTGTCCCTTGAAGATATTTGAAAATTCTCTTCACTGCCTGAAGATGAGTCTCCTTTGGATTTGCCTGAAATCTTCCAACTATTCCGACTGCATGCATGATGTCTGGTCGGGTACCTGTCAAATAAAGCAAACTCCCAATCATGGATCTATAAGTTGGTTGATGAACTGCTGCTGATTCATCATTTGCACTGAGGCTGCATCCTGTAACCATGGGTGTACATACTGGCTTTGAGTCTTCCATGCCATACTTCTTCAAGATCTGCTTGAGGTACTTGGTTTGAGACAAGAAGATACCTCCTTCATTTTGTTGGATTTGCAACCCAAGAAAGTATGTCAATTCTCCAAGTAGTGACATTTCGAATTCTTTCTGCATAACCAAGGCAAAGTTTTGACTCATAGTCTCTTCATTGCTGCCAAAGATAATATCATCTACATAGACAACAAGTATTAGCAATTTGTTATTTTCAACTTTTATATAGAGATTGCTATCTGCTGATCCTTTTGAAAAGCCTTGTTGGTGAAGATATTTGTCCAACCGATAATACCAAGCCCTTGGAGCTTGTTTGAGTCCATAGAGAGCCTTTTTCAATTTGCATACAAGGTTTGGATCATTCCCAAGAATGAAACCATCTGGCTGCTCAATATATACTTCTTCTTCTAAGTCTCCATTCAGAAAGGCTGATTTCACGTCCATTTGAAACACCTTGAAGTTTTGAAAGCTTGAGAGAGCAAGGAACATTCGGATGGCCTCAAGTCTTGCCACAGGAGCAAAGGTCTCTTCAAAATCTATTCCTTCTTGCTGCGCATACCCTTTACAAACAAGTCTGGCCTTGTTTCTAATTACTTCTCCATTTTCATTCAATTTATTCTTGAAGACCCATTTTGTTCCTATTACATTGTTATCTTTTGGTCTAGGAACTAATTCCCAAGTGTTGTTCTTTTCGATCTGCTCAAGTTCTTCATCCATTGCTTTGACCCAACATTCATCTTTGCATGCCTCTTTCACATTTTGTGGTTCAGTGGAGGAGAGTAATGCCAAATAGCTTGGAGCTTCTGCAAGTGTCCTTCTTGTTTGTACTCCTGCTTCTTTCTGCCCCACAATCTGAGATTCTGGATGATTCTTTTGAACATATCTGGATGGAGTCTTCTCTTCTATTCTTGTCTGCTCCTCTGGTTCTTCTTGAGGTTCTTCTTCTTCTTGAGGTTCTTCTTCTTCATCATTCCGCCTTTGAGGGTAGCCTTCATCTTCTTCAATGTCTTCATGATGAACTTTCCTAGGAATATATCCCTTCTCATCAACCACTACATCAATGCTGTCAACAATTCTGCCAAGTCTTTTATTGTAGCACTTGTATGCTTTGCTATGTGGAGAATAACCAAGAAGAATGCCCTCATCTGCTCTTGGTTCAAGTTTGCCAAGTTGCTCATCAGTATTCTTAATATAACATTTGCTCCCAAAGATTTTGAAGTGCTTCACCAAAGGAGTCTCACCACTCCAGAGCTCATGAGGTGTTTGAGTGCTGTTTACTCGGACATTTGTTTTGTTAAGAATAATAACCGCAGCATGTGCAGCTTCACCCCAGAAGGTTGCGGGAGTACCTGATTCATCAAGCATAGCACGAGCCATTTGTTGGATTGTTCTGTTCATTCTTTCCACAACCCCATTTTGCTGAGGAGTTCTAGCTGTAGAGAATTCTCTTCTTATCCCATGTTCTTCACAGAAATCGAAAAATTCGTTTGAGGTAAACTCCCCACCTCTGTCAGATCTGAGGCACTTAATTTTGTGTCCTGATTCATTTTCAACCAAGGCTTTGAAGGATTTGAATTTTTCGAATGCTTCATCTTTGTGCTTCATGAGCCCTAACCAAACAAATCTGGAGAAATCATCAATGAATAATATCAGATATTCTTCTCCTCGAGGTGTCCTCTTCCTAAATGGACCACATACATCTGTATGGACTAGCTCGAGAGGCATGCTAGCTAATCCTTCCTTCTCTGGAAAGTTAGTTCTGGTTTGCTTTCCAAACTGACAAGATTTGCATATGGTATTGTCTGGAATTTTGATATCTGGAAGACCACGAACTGCCTGATATTTGCATGCTTTCCTTATTTGTGAAAAGCTTAGATGCCCCAACCTCCGATGCCATAGCCAATGTTCATCATCCTTGCTTAAGTAGCATTGTTGTCTTTCCTCAAAGATATATAGATTATTTGGAGTCCTTCTTCCTTTGATCACTGTTTTACCTGTATCAAGATCGCGAACACAACATCCATTTGATCTAAATATTACCTCGGTTCCTTGATCGCACATCTGACTGACACTCAGAAGATTATGCTTCAATCCATCAACATATAAAACATTTCCTGCTTTGACCTTCTCTTTCAACGAAGCAACACCTTTTCCTTTTATGGCTGCAGAGATATCGTTCCCAAAAGAAACTTTCTTCCCCTTTTCTAATGCGGTATATGACTCAAGCTTTTCTTTGTCCCCTGTCATATGCTTCGAACATCCGCTGTCAATGTACCATAGACTTTCTTGACCTTCTGCATAAAAGGCTATCCCACATCTTTCTGGTTGTGATTCTTTTATTCTCCATGTTCTAACATTTGAGGTTTGTTCCTTCTGAGTTGTCTTCCGGAACCTGCTCCTGCATTCAGAGTCTTCATGACCAAAGTTATTACAAATAGAGCATTCAACTTCATTTTCAAGAACCGAAAAATTGTTATAAGTCCTTTTCATGGTTCCAGTCATTCTCCCTTGCTTTTGAGCTTCTCTAGTCATGATTGTCTTGTAGGCAACACATTGAGCTACTTTGTGACCGAAATTATGGCAAGAAAAGCATTGGCCATTAATGAAACTTCTGCGATAATCAGATCTATCATCCAACCGATTGTAGCTTCTATTCACATTCATTCTTGGAGCAAATTGGGAAGATTTTACCTGTGGCTGATTGTAGCTTCTGTTTGTCCTTAAGGCAGTTTGTCCCCGAATTTCTTGATGGTCTTTATTTGTTCTTGGGGTAAACTGTCCCTGATTCACCTGATGGCTTTTATTTGGCCTTTGCTCGCTTCTCCTTGCTGCATCAAGATAAATTTTAGAGGTAGAGGCTTGAGATGTTTCTCCATTATATCCAAGACCTGTCTTGATCAGAGGAGATCGCTGCACATTGATAATCTCATCCAAGGTTTCAGATCCTTTAACAAACTTAAGATTAATTGCTTTGGTTTTCTCAATCTCCTTTCTAAGACAAACAATCTCACATTCCAATTTTTCAAGATGTTTTTCCTTTTCAGCTAGTTGACATTGTAGAGAATCAATAATAGCACTCTTCTCTTCTAAACAAACTTTGAGATCTTTCATTTCTTCATAAAAGCCTTCTACATCTATAGCATCCATGTAGTCATCATCTTCAAAAGCCATCAAAAGTTTATATCTATTACCTTGTTCATCTTCATCACTATTTGAAAGTCCATCACTATCTTCATGAGTGTAATAGCTTTTCTTCTTTTCATATTGTTTCTTGTTCCATTTAACAGGTTCCTTTCCCTTGTCATTCTTATCTTTGTGAGGACATTTGGCAGCATAATGACCTACTCTTCCACAAGCAAAGCATTTAAAAGGTAACTTACCTCTGAACCTTCCAGAACCCCTTTGAAGATTTCTGACAAAATTTGATTCCTCTTCTTCATCTTCTGGCAGGTGACTTGCTTCATAATAATCTTCTTTGCCTGAAGCCTTGAAGGTAGCTTCTCTTCTGTCTGATGGACCTCCCTTTCTCATTTCATAAGTGGTTAGAATTCCGTGAAGCTGAGACATAGTAAGAATTTGCAAATTTTCTTTTTCTTCTATGGCAGACACTTTAGATTCAAACTTGGGGGACAAAGATCTTAGAACCTTTTCAACCACAATAGCCTCTTTTATTTCTTCACCCAAGTTTTGCATGCAATTGACAATCTCATCTACCCTAAGGAAGTAGTTAGCCACACTTTCATCATTATACATTCTGAGAGTCTCATACTTAATCCTGAGAGTTTGAAGTTTAGCACGCTTTACCTGATCGTCTCCTTCATAGCTCGTGACCATTTTATCCCATATTTCTTTTGCAGATTTATAGTGCATTACCTTCATGAATTTTGATTGAGAGATGCATCCCAATAGAGTATTGACTGCTTTCGCATTTGTTTCATATTTCTTTTTCTCGGCTGCATCTGTAGGAGTAGCTGAAGGAAAAGTGTAGCCTGTCTCTACGATGTTCCAAACTTCTGTACCAAGAGATTGAAGATAGGCAGTTACTCTTACCTTCCAATAATTGAAGTTTGTCCCATCAAAAACCGGTGGCCTGATTGATGCTTCTTTCTCGTAGTTGCTCATGATGAACGATCTACCTTCAAGCGGTCAAGCTTCTCTGAAGGACCTGCTCTGATACCAATTGTTGAAAATAATACTGAGAGGGGGGGTGAATCAGTATTATCAGAACTATAAAACTTTTTCAATGCGTAGAAACATATATGCTACTTTCGTTAAGTGAACCAGCGTGTACACGCAACTGTGTCTAAGGAAAACACCGTATAGCCAGAAATCTTATAATTCAGTTAGTTTATCTTCAGTTAAGTGCATAAGGATATTATTCACCATATTAAGAGTAAACAGATGCAGTAGAACAGATCACACAAAAACCACACACATGAACACCATGATATAAGGTGGAAACCCAATGTGGGTGAAAACCACCTGCTGCAAGTCGTCTCTATCTTTCTTTAATATGAAACTTCAGTTTACAATCTTTTTGTACTGGTGCAGCCTTATACCAGTACGCAAGCTACAACCTGCTGAAGGCTTCAACCTTCTCTCGTTCTCCAAACTCCCTTGGAAGGGAGCTCCAACCTCCTTTGCTCTTGTACTAGCTAAGATACTAGTACGTAGGTGCTGACCTACAATCTTCTTTCTTTTAGGTACCACCTTTCATACATTTTCAGACTGGATATTCCTGAAGCACAACATTACAATCTGAAGACCACAATTCATTCAACTTTCACAACAGATCATTGAAGCACAAAACAACCAATACTAGCATCATCAATCTTTGAATCACTGAACCACTGAAACCCTGTCAACACCTGTCACCAGAACACAGAGCAGACTACAGAACTCTGTAATATCAGTCAGACCCAACTGCAAACCCAAAAATCATGCTTCAAAAGATATACGCTACTTCAATGAAGGCAACCCGCGTATACACGCGGTTTTACCGAAGACAACCTGCGTACAGATCTAAAAATAACTTTTCATAACTTGCAGCTGTACCAGATATCAGTTATACCCAGAATATAACATTGCGTCAGTATGCAGATCTAGAAACACGCATAATCAACCATATAAAGATAGTTCATTTCAAACCATTTGATCCCGATCTCTCCTTAGATCTTGTTCTCCATCAACCGATGAGATCTCTCCTTAGCTCAGATCAAGCAATACATCATCAATCAATAACCTGCATACTGGATCTAATACTTCATCAGATATTCAAGACTTTTCGGATGATCTTGCCTAATGATTTCCTTCTCCTTATATAGCCTTAGGCCTTGTTCAATACCAAGAGCCAAAACCATAGAAATCCATTACCATCAACTTAAAAACTAGGGATCAACACGTCTGTCGAGATACTTTGGTCCAAATTCATAGGCTCAAGTACCGAGGACTAACTACCACGGACCAAAAGGAAGTTTCCCGACATATACGCCCTTTTCTGTTCATGCATCTGCGTGTATACGCGCCTTCGTATATAGCTCTCCTGCGTATACGCGACTTAGTATGCAGATCACCAGCGTGTATACGCAACTTGGACTTAATTAACCTGCGTATATGAGATTTTCTCTTCATTCTGTAGTCTGAACGGAGATCTGTCATCAAAGAGAGTTGCCATCAAGGACAACACCTGTATCATAGCGCCACCCCTATGCCAAAATGCCAACACACTTGTAACACAGAGAAACTGCACTGCAGCGCAGGTTGCCCTTTCGGGAAGTGCGCTGAAATTCAGGATCTCTTAACAGTACCTGCGCTGGGCCAAAAACGAGAATCCGTCCGGGTTCTGGGTCACAGTTTGCAGTTCAGTCTTTGGTTTTCGGCCGAGTAAAAGCAATCAGTAATGCACAATCAGGGGTAGATCTAAGGAGGGTCTAAGAGCTATCACAAGGGCAATCAGATAGTTTGTGAATCAGCTGTTCAAATCATAAACAAATCCAGTGAATGGATTGAAGCAGCAGATGTCTACTTTGCATTTGTTATGGCAAATGCAGTTTGAATGCTACTTATAAGTTTATTAAACAAACAACAAAGAGATACACAAACAAACTAATTAGACATTCTCCCCAGTGGAGTCGCCATTTTGTTACCGAGAAAAGTGTCTATTTAGAACTGCTCTATCCCACTAAGGTCTGACAGCTGCCTTAGAAACAAACAGAGAAAAACTACTTTTGTATTTCCTTTATGAACTATAGATAGAGAGGAATAGAAAGAACCAACCTGTGTCTTGCGCTAATCCTTTGATCCAATCCCTCTCTTATTTGACAGCCTCCAGCTACCTGCTCCCTTACTTGCCCAGCTTCACCAAGTACCTGTAAGATCACAGAAGAGGAACACTATACAAAGACATGGATCTGTATTCATAAACAACTTAGGATCAGATTTAAGTTAACCATACAAATGTAACAAGCATCAATGATACAAAAGCATGGAGGAAAAACTCAAATAATTTTTATTGATAAACAAGAATAGATCCAGGAGGAGTTACAACCGATGGTTCCTGACCCAGCATCAACCTCCCAGCAAAGAAGCCCCTCTTCACCTCCAACAAAGCATAGATCATCCAATACTCTGATGTTTGTCTCAAAACCAACAACAATTCCTTACAATGTGCAAAATTCCAGCCTCTGTATCTCTGGGATGAGGGATCCATATATAGATGTGTGTAAGGAGGATGAGTCAGCTTGTGATTTGATTAGTGTCTTCTCTTTGTCAGTTCTTGCTTCCACTTGGAGACTGAAGGCCTCTTACTCATCCTTGGTCGAATTCAGTGAGGCAAGTGTCATAGGAGAATATTCTGGAAGCTTCCATTGTCTCTCCACCTTGCGGAATGACACTGCCATTTGTCATTTCTCGCCAAACACACCCTCATAGTGCATTTGGGTGCGTTGCAACGCACTTAGCCAGTGTATTTAGGTGCAATGCAACGCACCTAGCCAATGGAGCAGCTGAAATGATCCTGTTTTGACTTATTCTGAGCAGTTTATGGTGGAGAACTTCTGGGAGAAGCTGTAATTTGTTGACCTTGTTCCTTTAGGGGTTAGAACAACACTTTTAGGGACTTAGGAGTCCTTGGTTTATGGAAATTTCATGCTTGGAGTTGTAAGGCACAAAAATGTCTATAACACACATCAAAATCATCTATTTCTCCAGATCTCCAAAAAGCCTTGGACAATCATTCCAAGTTATTTGAGACTCCCAAAGGTCTCCCATCTATTTGTGATCATGATCATGCTATTCAATTGATTCCAAGAATTGTTCCTCCAAAGATCAGGCCTTACGGATATCATTATGCCCAAAATAGCTAAATTGAATGTATGGTTGCAGAAATGCTAGAGGCTGGTCAAAGTTCTTTCTCTGCTCCACTAGTGTTGGTGCACAAGAAGAATGGATCTTGGCACATTTTTCTGGATTATAGGGAGCTCAACAAGCTCACTATTAAAGATAAATTTCCCATTCCTGTCATTGATGAACTATTGGATGAATTGCATGGATCAATTTACTTCATCAAGTTGGATCCTAGTTTAGGATATCATCAATTCAGAATGAAGACTAAAGACATTCTAAAAACAACATTTAGAACTCATGAGGGTCATTACAAATTTTTGGTCATGCCTTTTGGCCTTACAAATGCACCTTCTACATTTCAAGGTTTGATGAATTCCATTTTCAAACCCTTCCTTAGAAAATTTGTGTTAGTATTTTTTGATGATATACTAATCTATAGCAAGTCTTGGAAGGATCATGTTCAACATGTTGATAGGGTGCTCAAACTATTGAAGGAGAAACAATTATATGCAAAAAGCTCCAAATGTTTCTTTGGAGTACAAGAGGTGGAATATCTAGGCCATATTTTATCTCATGAAGGTGTTAAGGTAGACCCTAGCAAAATTAAAGCCATTAAGGAATGGAAAATCCACACATCCATAAAGCATCTGCAAGGATTTCTCATGTTGACAGGGTATTATCACATGTTTGTTAAAAATTATGGGAGAATAGTAGCACCTCTAACAACATTATTGAAGAAATATTCATTTTTATGGACTCCAGAAGCAACGAAGGCCTTTGAACATCTTAAAGAGGAAATGTGCCAAGAATTGGTCTTAGCTATGCCGAACTTCACAAAAACATTTATTATGGAATGTGATGAAACAGGAAATGGAATTGGTGTTGTTTTAATGAAAGAAGAAAGACCCATTGCTTTCGAAAGTCATCCAATCAAAGGGAAGTATTTACAAAAAGCTATTTATGAGAAGGAAATGTTGGCAATACTACATGCAGTTAAGAAATGGTGACCCTACCTAATGGGAAGACACTTCAAGGTAAAACGGATCATGATAGTCTTAAATATGTTTTAGAACAAAGATCATCTTCAGAAGAGCAGCAAAAATGGGTCACAAAGATGTTGGGTTATGACTTTGAAATCATCCACAAAAAAGGGAAGTAAAATGTTGTGGTAGATGCACTCTCAAGAAAGGATGAGGATGTGGAAGCATTCCTTTTTTCCATTTCTATTATCCAACTAGATTGGATAAACGAAGAAAGGGATGAATGGAATAATGACGAAGAAGTGTGGGCACTCATTCAAAAGTTACAACACGATCCCAATACACATGACACATTTAGCTGGAAAAATGATTCATTATGGTACAAAGATCACTTATACCTATGTCAGAATTCACAACTCAAACAAAATATTCTTATGGAATTGCACGACTCTCCCTTAAGAGGGCACTCCAGATTTTTAAAAACTTACCACATGGTTAAGAAGGAATTTTTTTGGGATTGCCTTAAATATGATATTCAAAAGTTTGTGGCAGAATGTTTGGTTTTCCAACAAAATAAAGTTGAAATAATTAAGATCTCGTGTCGATTAGAACCTTTATGTATTCCAAGTCAACGTTTGGAGGAGGTTTCAATGGATTTTATCATAGGTTTATCCAAGTCCAGAGGAAAGAGTGTCATCATGGTGGTAGTTGACAAAATTACCAAGTATGCACACTTTTATGCATTATCTCATCCATTCAGAGCCAATACAGTTTCTACTGCATTTATGGAAACAATTAAAAATCTACATGGAAACCCAAATATTATTGTAAGTGACAGAGATCCCATTTTCACTAGAAATTTTTTGACAAAATTATTTTCTTGTCTTAGTACTCGGTTAGCTTATAGCTCATCTTATCATCCTCAATCTGATGGGCAAACTGAGATAGTAAACAAATGTTTGGAAGTATATCTCCATTGATTTGTATATGATAAACATACACAATGGGTCAAATGGTTGCCTCTGGATAAATGGTGGTATAACACTTCCATCCATACTACAGCAAAAGTCACCTCATTTATGGCACTTTATGGATATCACCCACCGTCCATAACATCATATTTAAGAGAAAATTCTAAGGTTCAAGTAGTGGAAGATCACATCGAGCATCAACAACAAGTTCTCCAACTCTTAAAAGATAACCTAACTTTGGCACATAGTAGAATGAAACAATAGGAAGATTAACATCGCAGGGAAAGAAGTTTTGATGTAGGTGACTGGTTATTTCTACAGCTACAAACATATAAAAAAATATCCCTCAAGCAAGCTAAGAAGGATAATAATTTATCACCAAAGTATTATGGTCTGTACAAGGTGTTGCAAAAGATTGGTAGTATGGCATACAAATTGGAGCTTCCGACAGCTTCCTGAGTGTACCCAGTTTTCCATGTTTCATGCTTAAGGAAGGTTATAGGTGACAAACTCCTAGTTCAAAAAATATTTCCAGAAATTGACAAGGAAGGAAAAATCATATTGGAACCTGAAGCAGTCACAGAAACAAGAACTCGACAACTACAAAGTAGATCAATTTCAGGGTATATCATTAAGTGGAAGAACTTACCTGCTGAAGATTCCACATGGGAGGGTGAGAATTTTATATAGAAGCATCCAAAACTACTCAAGTGTTGAGGACGACACTTTTTTTGAAGGAGAGGGGCATGTTAGGTCCCTATAATACTAGTGATTTCTTCATTACTATTGTCATTGTAGCCCTTATTGTTATTGTTGTGCCCCTATTGTCCCAATATTGTTATTATTGTGACCCATAGAAGCCCACTAGTGTTATTTTTGTGCCCTTACATTATTATTGTTATGTCATCTTTGATTACATTGTGACCCCTTAGACTCCTTTATATAGAAAGGAGGTTTTGTCATTTGTATCATTTGAGAATTGTTCATTTGTTTAATGTAAAGGAGGTTGCCCCCTTGAAGAGGCTGATTCAGAAGTCTTTGATCTATCTTTTCTATCTTTTTGTGAGCTGGTTTCTTAACAATAAATGGTTGACTCTTCTTTATTTTTGTTCCAGTTATTTATTGTAATTCTCTTAAAGTGTTTCCTTGTTCCTCCTTCCCATTTAAAGCGGGTAAGCCTACGCCTTAAAATAACATGATATTATTTTTCATTTACCCAAATCCACTTCCCTCTTTTGTTTACTGAGGAAATTTTTACTTCACTCAAATGATTTGTTTCTACAAAACACTTGCGAAGGGTCTCTAGAAAAAGGGTATCCTTGTTAGAGGATGAAACCACCCCGATAATTTTTCCTTGCACTATTATGTTATTCTTTTTGTTATGGGATTTGATGGTAGCTTATTCTGTAGAGAAGTGAACAAAATAGTATCCCTTCAAATCTCTACTCTAGTATTTCATCATGGGTATCTCTACAACTTCACCAAATGGTGAGAAAAAACTATGAATCATATCTTCAATCGTATTTTGTGAAATCCTGCCAACAAACGTTTCTAAACCTTTTACTCTAGGGGGATGACCAATCTTTTGATTGGCCCCTTCTACAGTTTTGATTTCATTTAACTCTACCATTTGAGCAATTTCCATAGAAAATATTTAATGTCAGAAATATCCTCTACAAGCCTCATAAGCTTCAGACTCAAACACTAAGATAAAATATTTAGAGATAAAAGCAGGTTTGAATATCATCACGTGAAATAGAAGGAGAAGTCAGTAGCAAATCCTGAAAATAGAAATAAAAGAGGGTTTGAATATCGAAATGTGAAGCTGAGGTAGAAATAAGTTTCCATTGATGTGTAGATTTGGTTAGTTTCGGTTCAGAAAGTTTAGCCAATTCACTAGTTGCCAGATTTTGCATAGTGTCTTCCATCTCATAGGAAAATATCATGCTTTGGTGACCCATTCTCAGCTATTTCATAACCCTATCATGGAAAAAATTCCATATTTAAGCCAACATGATTTTCTTCTAGGTCCATGAGTTGCAGCTGCCCCAACATAAATCCAAAGTATATTCATTGATTGGAGCACGACATGTCATGTCTTGTCCTCTAAAAAATGGACATCGTTGGAGTAACTTGTCAAAGTAGCATCATTTACGCCCCCAAGATCTAGAGGCATTTGGAACGAGAGAAAGGTTGCCTCCTTAAGAATGTAATTTTAGGCGTGATGGTTTTTCTTCAATAATAATGATGAATGAACGTGCATTTGCGAATAACAGTGAGTGATGGTTGTCCCAACTACTAGTTTCACAATTGAGTGATGATATGTTTTCCAACTATTTAAAAAAATGTGTTGATCCTTTTTGTGGTTGGAAAAATCAAAGTGATTTAAAGTAGTAAAAACATATAGTAAATAACTTTTGAAGAGTCTTAAGTATCCATGTGTATTTATATTTTGAGCGGAAACTATGGGTTTTATTTCATTTTTTTCAAATAAAAACATGTCATTGTAAGAATATTAGAGGGATAAAAGGAAAAAAAAGAAATACCTTGAAATTATTAGTTTTTTTAATGGATTTCTCAAGTAATTTAGCAGGCACACTCATGAAGTAGTTCTTATTCGCAATAACTATGTGTTTTGGTTCACAAGAATGAAAATCTTCTTGCAAGTATATGGATGTTCGAATGCAATGGAGAATGGCTTTGGAAATCCATATCAAGAAACTCTACACACCATATATAAACTGTAGAAACCCAATTTGCAAAGATGAGGAATAATTATAACAATGTAAAGTTTTAGACCCAGAGTTTAGTATATTTCACAACCTGTCTTGATATAATGAAAGCATCGATTTGAAAGTAAGCTTGAAAAGTTGGATGTAGCATATAAAGTTAATGAGAAAGTGAAGACTTTGAAGCCTTAAACCATCAAAATAGAGTTAGAAACATTGAAAATGAATAGGCACAAAACATTGATCATTTCATTACCAACGTGATTTGAGTCGTAAATCCATTAAAAACTCATGGATAAATGATTATCATAAGATTAGGAAAAAAATTATGAGAATCCTATCTAAGTTTGAGATAATTGTCATTACCGTAGAGTAGCTGAAATATCTATCCAAAATTGCATTAGAAATATTGAAGGGATTATTTTTGTTCATGAATTATAAAGAACCGACATAAAAAATGAGTCCTTAGAACATGCCTTCAAGATGTACATATCCATTAGAGAGGTCGACATATAGGAACCAGAGGTATAAATCAAAGAGGAAAAGATGATCATCACATAAAAGGAAGATAGACACCAAAAAAATGTGTGCAATGAAATCATCCTAAACACTCTTAAAATCAAATGGGAAGAGGAAAAAGATGGAAAAAAAGTCCAAGGTATGATGTTACGACTACAAAGAATACTGACACTATGAAAGTGAATGCAAAAAGAAATAGCTAGATATGAAAAGGGTAGAGCTAATGCTTCTATCGCTAAATAAGGTATATCTATGTCAATGTTCATGTCATGCATGTTATGAAAACAACTCACAGAAAGATAGAAAGCATAGATCAATGACTTAGAAATAAGCCTCTTTGAGGGGGCAACATCCTTTAGATTACACAAATGAACAATTCTTGGATGATATGAATGACAAGACCTCCTTTCTATATATAGGAGTCTAAGGAGTCATAATATAATCAGAGTCAAAATAAAAATAATAATGTAAGGGCATAATCATAACAATAGTGGGCTTCTATGGGGCACAATAATAACAATATGGGGACTACATGGGCACTACAATATAATAAGGGGGTTGTACTAGTAACAATAAGGGGTTACACTAGTAGTATAGGGACGTAACATGCCCCTCTCCTTCAAAAAGTGTTGTCCTCAACGCTTGAGTAGTTATTGGTGCTTCTGTATAAATTCTTGTCCTCCCATGTGGAATATTCAGTGGGTAAGTTCTTCCACTTGATGAGATACTCTAAAATTGATCTATTTCATAGTTGTCAATTTCTCGGTTCTGTGACTTTTTCAGGTTCCAATATGATTTTTCCTTCCTTGTCAAGTTCTCACAATACTGTTTGAACTGGGATCTTCTGCAACTTTTGAATGAGCTTCCACTACTTTGGGGATATGGATATCTGTAAGGCCTAATGTTTTGAGGAACACTTCCTAGAATCAAATGAATAGCATGATCATGATCATGAATAGGTGGGAGGCCTTTGGGAGTCTTAAATACCTTGGAATGATTGTCCAAAACTTTTTGGAGATCTAGAGAAATACATGATTTCGATGTGGGATCCTCTGGTGAACATAATTGTGCAATTACACCCACGTTGTTCTTTATTTATAAGCTTTGTCATGCTATTAGAGTTGATTATCTTTCCTGGTTTCCCTTCGATGCCCCTCAATTCAACTTCCTTTCCTTCCCAAAAAAATTTCAAGAAAAGTTCTTGAAATTTGAAAGTTATCGTACCCAAAGATTGTAGCCCTTGGACTACTAGTAAAACATCAGCACCACCCATTGGAATGGAAATAATTGGGATATTCAATACATATTCTCCCATGGATAGCTTGATATTATGGCACTTCCCAAAGAAATTTATGGTACCTCCACTTGCAACCATCACTTGACACTCTGGTGCTAGATATAGGAAGCAATACAATTCCTTGGCTATCTTACAATGAATAAAATTATGGGTACTGCCCGAATCAATCAACACTATTACATTTTTCATCTTGATATGTCCTTCTATCTTGATAGTTTGGGGAGTGGTAATTTCTTCCAATGCATTACAAGATATGGTCAGATTCATTTTTTGATGCTCGATGTGATCTTTCGCTTCTTGAACATTTTTCTTCTTGATATGTCCTTCTATATTGATAGTTTGAGGAGTGGTAATTCTGGCCAATGCATTACAAGATATGGTCGGATTCATTTCTTCTTTATCGATGTGATATTTCACTTCTTGAACCTTTTTCCTCTTGATATGTCCTTCTATCTTGAGAGTTTGAGGAGTGCTAATTCTTTCCAATGCTTTAAAAGATATGGTTGGATTCATTTCTTCTTTCTCTGGGGTGGGTTGCTAGTGTATATCCTCTTCTTTTGATGTTTCTTGATCCTTTTCTTCCTCTTCTTCATAATCTATTTTCTCAGCACACTTATGACCTTTAGTGTATTTGCTATCACAATTGTAGCAAAGACATTTTTTTCTTTTTTCTTCCATTTTTTCTTCCAATTGTTGTGGTGTAAACCTTGTAGGTTGTGGAAGGCTAGGAGAAAAAACACTTACATAATTATAGTTTTGAGTGGTGGGATTCCTTGTTTCCATAATTTCACTTTCATTTTTTTCTTGCCAACCTAAATTCCTTCTCCAGTGAATCAGGTTCCCAAAGACGAACCTCGTGTTGAATGTTATCCTTCAAAGTCCCTATGAAGACATCCACCAGTTTCTTCTCTGGAATATCGTTTACCCTTATATTCAATTTTTTGAAATCCTGAATGTGCTCTGCCATTGAACCCTTTTGTTTGAGATTTATCAATTGGCTAAAAAAGGTGTTTCTCTTTGTATCCTCATAATGTGCTATCATTTCCTTTGTGAAAATTGACCACGTGACAAGCGGTTTACGAGAACAAAGTTCTTTATACCATAAGAAATTATTTGATTCTCAATAATCAGATGCAATACGTACCTTTTGTAATAGTGGTTCACCATGTAGATCAAAATATTTCTCCATCTGTAGTATCCAATTTACCGGATCCTTGTCACCAAACTTCCTCATCTTGTTTTTTCTTGATTTTAGGAGCTCTATCTTGAAACGACTGTAACTCTGTAATTTCGGATCTTCCAGTTCTGAAATCATGACTTGTAGTAGCTATGTGCATCCTCCTTCCAATGCCACTAGTCTGATCGAAATTAGATTCTCCAAGCAAGAGCTATGCACAATCTCCCAAGATGACCTGATTATATACATTTTCAAAAGAGCAAACTTGTATGATGTGCCACGTCTCACCGTTTTGACCTTCAGACCTAAAAATTATACACCAAACACTACATTCCATCATCTTTCTGTAACTTCTTACGAAATTTCAATCTGATGCTCAGTGAGATAGTTATGACGATTTTCCCTAGGTAATCTGTTTAGGACGTAATTTGGGCGTCTTCCAAAACCCTAATTTCCTCAGATCATATATCTGTAAATATAGTGAGACAAGATCTGAAATTTAGACCCAAGGTTCCAATCGATTTCTTCTCATGGGTTTCTTTTTAGCTTTTGAACTTCATATCATGAAAGTTGTAGTGAAAATTCCACGACGACCTATTTTAGATGAAATTCTGGAGCTTGAAAAGACCCTAAATTCCTCAGATCATATCTCTGAAAATATAGCGAGAGAAGATTTGCAATTCATACCCAAAGTTCAGTGAGATTTCTCCTCAAATAATTTTTTTTTAGCTTCTGAAACGTCGCAGAAAAACAATGATAGTGAAAATGCCACGATGACCTGTTTGGAGCAGCGAAACCCTAGAATCCAAAGCTCCGATACCAAATGTTATGAAACCAGCTCACAGAAAGATAGAAAACATAGATCAACGCTTTAAAAAAAGCCTCTTCTAGGGGGAAACCTCCTTTACATTACACAAATGAAAAAGTCTTGGATGATACAAATGACAAGACCTCCTTTCTATATATAGGAGTCTAAGGGGTCATAATATAATTAGAGCCGACATAACAATAATAATGTAAGGGCATAATAATAACAACAGTGGGCTTCTATGGGGCACAATAATAACAATATGGGGAGTACATGGGCACAAAAATAGAATAAGGGGGTTGTACTAATAACAATAAGGGGTTACGCTAATAGTATAGGGACATAACAATGAAAATTATTGAAAAATAAAAAATAAATGATTTTTTCTTGTTGGATAGTAGCTCCAATAATCACATGTCATGTATTTCTAGTACTTATAGCTCTATTCAATTTCAAATTAATTTGGGAGATGATTTCCATGTCAATACCACATCCAAACTTGTTGTGTCTATCTTAACTAAGAAAAATGAGAAAAAATATATTCTTGATGTGATTTAGGTGCCAAATCTTAGACATAATCTATTAAGTATTGGACAATTGAGTCAACATCATTATGCCATGAGATTCATAGACTCCACATGCACAATTTTAGGTAAGCCATATAGTAGAATACTTGTTCGAATGTTCCAAATGATGAAGGGTAAAATAATAAATTGATCAACTTAACGTGATTTGTGACCTCAAAATCACAATTTTATTTCTAAAAACTGTATTTTTGTGTTGAAGATATGAAAGCAACACCCCAAAAAACAAAAGTGGTGATGCAACATCACCCTTTTCTCATTTCAGTCTTAAATTTCCAACAATGACATTAAAACCAATTAAAAAGAACACCATGAAATGCAAAAGTAGTGATGCAACATCATCTTTTCATTTTAAGGGTTAAAATTCCAACAATTTTCAACCATGGCATTAAAAACAAAATATCACAACTCTGAAAAATCTGAAAGTTTAACACCTAAATTATAGAGTGTTTCTCTCAACAACGATTTATTTTTTATGGTTAAAATTATAAGTTATTTAAAATCCTAATCTAAAACAACTTGATGTTCTTTTCAATGGAGAATTAAAATTATAACATTTTTTTTACTATGGTTTATAACATAATCAACCATGTAAAGAAAGTCATATAGAACATTATTTTTTCCAAAAAGAAACTTAACATAATTTTTTTTAATATTAATTAAAACAATTAAAAGAAAAATCAAATTAAATAGTTAAAAAAAAACACTTTTTATACTAAAATAATTAAAAAATGAACAAAAAAAACAATTAAAAATCTAAATTTTAATGCAATTAAAAATAAAAATGTTTAAAACGAAAAATAAAAATAAACTAGTACACATTATATGTGTAACCTAGGAAAAGTATTTATTTTAAATATTGAGATTTTATATGCTTATTAAATAGATTTATTAATTTTCTATATGTTTATTAACTATCATAACCACATACCCGGATGCGGGTGATAGGATGGGTGGCAGTGAGGAGCCACATGCCAGCCATGTGATGCCTCGAGTTTAATCTTAAATTTCATTGCGTCTCTCGCCGCCGAGGATTAAAAGCTCAGGTGTGGGTGAAGGGAATTCAATGCAGCGTCCGGTTAATTGGTGCGACTGCAATTTGCAGTTATGGAGAACAGGTCTCGAGGGAATGTTGAGGATATTAAGATGGGTGATGGAATGGAGCAGGTTCATGCTCAGCGCTGGGGTTACGAGGTTCAGGTTCCTGCTTGTTGTTTTGTTCTACAGGCTACAGCTCTTGCTGTTAAGGCCTGCCTTCAAGGTGGTGAGGGTTGTCTCCAGCCCGGAAACTCTGCTGGTTGCCGCCTCTACTCTGTTGAGTGTTGTCCCAGGTCTGCTGGGGACGACTCTAATTCAGTTGGGGGCTGTCTCAAGCTGGGAAGGTCTTCTATTGCTACACTGCTTCAAGCCGCCGGTACTCCTGCAAAAATGGTTAGACCCCGACAAAGATTGCTCAGTCGACGAGGTTCTGCTCGGGGAGGGTCTTCTCGTCCTCCAGCCACAGAGCCCCATCTCCACTGTTGTCGCTGTAATTGCCACAGAAGGGCAGAGGCCAATCCCCTCCAGGCGAGCCAATTCATGGACGCGAGCAGTCCAAGCTCTGAACCAGACCCTCTTCCTGCGTTTGGCTCCGCCATCTTCACTTTCGGCAGCTCGAAGAATAAACCCCGCATTAATGCCCACATTTCGGTCTTATTCATCGAGGAAACTCAGGATGGTGAAGGTGGTTCGCGCAGTAAGGAGGAGCTCCCAGGTGAAAGCATGGAAGGCGACGAGGAGAGACCAGCGGGGGCTCCCGAGCAAGCTCCCAATCGCCCTCAGGCTCAGAAGGCGTCGACCTCCAAGGAGAACACTGCTGAAGACTGGGACTCCTTCCCCACTGCAGAAGAACGAGAGAATTATGGATGGTGCAGAATTGTCGAGGAGAAGCCAGAGGACTAACCTCCACTAGTTCAACCTATCGTCTTCCATAATTGTTCAGGTCCTGTTCCGGTTTTATGTCTATGTCTATGTCTCTCTGGTTTATGTTTCTGTCTATGTCTGCTCTGGCTATGTCTCTCTAGTTTACGTTTATGTCTATGTCTGCTCTGGCTATGTCTATAACTCTTTTGATGCCCCTGCGAGGGATGCACTTCTTTGCTCCGGTGCCCCTGCGCGGGATGTTTTTGTATGGTATGGATACACTGTCATATTACGATGTCCTGTGAAGGTAGTTTTGTCTGGTCGCGCTGCCCCTGCGAGGGCTGGTCTAGTGCTGAGAAATCATGGTCCAAAGAGCCACAGTCGGCCTTGGGCAATCTGAATATATGCTTGTAATGTTTTTCTGTACATAATAGAATAGAATAGATTTACCGAGAAAAAAAAAACTAGCATAACCACATTAATAAATGTGGTTGATATATGCTGTAGTCGAATTAATATATTCTATATTATAAACCTAATATGCTATATTAATATATTAATATATCAAATCTAAAAATAATATAAAAAACTCTAAGATTATAAACTCTAATATATTATTATAAAGTAGGGAATTATAAACCCAATGAATTAATAAACCAGTAGAATTAATATTATAAACCCAAAGGATTAATAAACTAAGGTATTAATAAACCCAAGGATTAATAACTCAAGGAATTAATATTAAAAATCCAAGGGAATAATAATAAACCAAAGGAATTAATATTTAAAACCCAAGAGATTATTAATATTACAAGCCTAGAAAATCGATAAACCCAACACATTAATATTAAAAACCCTTGGGATTAATATTACAAATGAAATAGATTATTAGTATTACAAACCCAATCAATCGATAAGCCCATAACATTAATATTATAAACTCTTAGGATTAATATTATAAAATGAAGGGATTGAAAAAACACAACTTGGGATATTAACATTATAAATATGGTTGATATATACCATATGCGTCAATTTAGTATATGCTATATTATAAACTTAATATGCTTATTAATATATTAATAAATCAAATCTAAGATTAATATAAAAAACTCTAAGATTATAAACTCTAATATATTATTATACATATCAATGATTAATATTATAAACACAAGAGAATAATATTAAACCAAAGCTATTAATATTAGAAAGTCAACAAAATATAAAGCCCAGAGATAATTAATATTATAAACCCAAGGAATTAAGAAACAAATGAGATTAATATTATAAACCTAAACGATTAATAAACCAATAAATTATTAAACAGTGTGATTAATAAACACAAGGAATTGATATTAAAAATCCAAGGGATTATTAATATTACAAACCTAAGAAATTGATAAACCCAACACATTAATATTAAAAACTCTTGGGATTATTAATATTACAACCACAAGCAATTGATAAAAACAAGACATTAATGTTATAAACTCTTGGGATTAATATTATAAACTAAAGGGATTAAAAAACCCAAGGCATTATTAACATTATAAACTCAAGAGATTCCTATTATAAGCCCTTGGGATTAATATCATAAAACCAAGAGAGTAATATTAAAACCATGGGATTAATAGACCCAAGGAATTAATGTTATAAACCTTTGAGATTCATGTTATAAACCCACAAGACTAATATTATGCCTTGGGATTAATATTAATACTTAGCACTAATATTATATACCCTAAGATTAATATATCAAACCCAAGATTAATATTCAAAATTATAAGGTTATAAACCTTAATATTTTATTTTACATATGGCTGAAAGGATGGAGTTGGGTTACACTTTTTGGAAAAAGAGGGTGCGTTTAAGTGGAAAAAAAGAGGTCTCGATCAAACAATTTAAGAGCTCGATCACACCTTTTTGAAGCACTTGATTGAGCTCCGTAGGCACTAAAAAATAGCTCGAACGAGAGTTGAAAGAAAATATTCAATTGAAATTTATTGCTCAATAGAGCTATTTTTTTATATTAAATATGCCACCCACAGTCCACGCGCGCCATTTTCCGAGACCACAAGACATTTGAGAGCTCGCCCGAGAGTGTTTAGGTAGCTCAATCATGAGTATTGGAGCATGATTGAGCAATTGGAGCATGGGGCATTCAAACCAATCTCGCCAATGACCTTGCCAATGACCCAGAGGCTAAAACAAAGGTATGTATTCTATCATTTTTTAATTTATCTTTTTACCAAATTAAACAAGTCAATAAAAAAACATACAAAAACCATGAAAACCACAAAAAAAACCTTCAAAAAACTTAGAAAATGACAAAAACAACCTAGAAAACCACAAAAGAACATTAAAAAAATCGTTCAATGAAGTTAAAAGGTCATAAAACCAACTTATAAAACCACAAAAAACCATAAAAAAAGTCATTCAAAACAACCTAGAAAATGCTTGGAAACCACCAAAAAAACTATAATTTAGGTTTTAAGTTTTTTTCTTACTCGCAATGTTTGGTTTATTAAATGCATATTTTCTAATTTTGAATTGTAAAAACATTTTTTTCTAATAATCTTAGGTTTTAGAGTTATTCTTTAGGAATTTTGTGAAATATTTTTTTTTTTTTAAATGTATTTTAATTTCTAACAAGTTTTACTGAAAATATAAATAAAAAAATTCCAAACAAAAAACAACTAAATTATAACTGATAAATAAGGAAATTAGGACCCTAAGATTGACATGATGAATATGGTCGCTCATGGTGAACCTTTATTTATAAAATAAGAATTTTATTTTATTTTATGTTATTATTTTAAATTTAAATTAATTTATATTTTAAATATGTTTTTAATAATAAATATAGTACAAATCTAGTTCTAAAAATAAAATATAAAAAAGAAAATTTTAATAAGATTTAACCAGAAAATATTGTTATTTAATTAATATATATATTATTTTATAACATAATATAGTTTTATAACCATTTAAAATAACATAACTTGTTATTTAACAAAATATGCAAGGCCCAATCATTGAGCTACACGTAGGGGAGCACAAAACCAAGATTCATGAGACCCCATCCTATCTGACTTGCATTTGGACTCGACTGAGGTTAGTAGAATAACGTATATGTAATTAAAAATATGGTTCATAATCATTTATCTCTATATTATTTATTTTGTACAAATAATGATATAATTAGGTTGAATTTCAATGCATCATATTGCAGTACCAACTTATGGATAGTTACTTTGTGCGACAAAACTCAGATAAGAGTTCTGGTGGTACTTAGAGTGGATAGTTTGTATATTTTCAAGCTCATTTCATAGGGCATATTCACATGTGATACAAACTTTGTATATTCTCATACATCGATAGGTTATGGATGTTCATGTAATATTTGTAATTTGTATATATTTTAATATGGATAGTTTATTGATACATGTGCTCACTATTTCAGTTTATGGATCTTTATTAATCTTGTTTATTGATGTTCATTAATTTTCTAATTTTATGGATTTGTTAAAAGTGTTTCGCTAATTGAAAAAAAAATCTATATACTATAAATTTTATTACTAAAATATAACAATTTCGATTTCGACTTTCATAGACAAGGAAAATAAGTACAATCTTAAGTTACGATGCAAGTCACTTTGATACTTAAAACAAACTAAAATATATCATGTATCAATTTAATATTTAATATGGAAAGAAATACAATCATGCGTCATATTGGCTTGTAGAAAGTATATTTTAGTGCAATCAACATGTACGTTATTACACTTCAGTTTTAAAAATAAATTGTTTGAATTATAAATTCATCCACAATATAATAAATAATTATATATATATATATATATATATAGATATAGATATATATATATATATATATATATATATATATATATATATATATATATATATATATATATATAATATACCCATCCATACCATTGCATGGACAACTTTTTTAAGTATTTCAATCAATTTCTTATCTCAAAGTTCAATTAAAAAACACAAATAGGATTGAAATACGTTTTATTCAATTTTAAAAGATGTCATGTAAACAACAAATATGTTTTATTCAACATTATGTCCTTTTAGATTATCGACAATAGATTAGTCATACCATGATATAATTCAATGGTATTGAAATTAAATATATATGTAAAAAACAATATCTAACATTTCTATAATTTTATATATTGTTATCAACTTTCCTAAATTTACAAATAGTTACCCAAGTATTTCAATCAATTTGTTATGATTGAAATAAGTTTTATTCAACTTTTAAAAAACTCAAATATGATTAAAATAGGTTATATTCGATTTTTAAATGAGTGGACTTGTAAAAGTTACAAATACAAGTTTTATTTTATTCTCTTTGAGGTTATCTATAAAATCTTAGTCGTAATGCATGTCATCAATCATTTTTTTGTGCTTGCAATGAAAATAATGCACAATGTTAAACTAATTACCTTGAAATTAATGTACACCATATATATAGTTACATCAAATAAGAATTCAACATTTTTACTAAAACCAATGCATCTAATGTAAGCAATGAAATAGGATGAGAAATCAACATATACACTAAAATAAATGTATCTAATTCAAATAATCAAATATGATTAGAAGTCATCATCTACACTAAAATCAATGCTTCTAATGCTGCAATCAATCAAATAGGATTACAAATCAAAGTAATCAAATAGGATTAGGAATCAACATCTACAATAAAATAAATGCATCTAACGCAAACTCAATCAAACAATATTAGAAATTAACATATTTAATGAAATTAATGCATCTAATGCAACCAATGAAATTGAATTAGAAATCAATATCTACTCAAAATCAATGCATCTAATGCAAGAAATCAATTAAGACTAGAAATCAACATCTGTACACTGAAATCAATGCATCTAGATTTTCCTCCCTAAAATTACGTGCATCAGTCATTGCTTTACACACCGTCAATTCCTATGAATTTCAACTCCCCAGCCCTTCAAAAAGACAAGTTGTATACTCAAACCACTACGCGGATTCAATAAATTATTTAGCTTGCAACATCTCACTCATAACAAGTAAAGCGTTCAATAAATTATTTAGCCTGCAACAGCTCACTCGTAACAACTAAAACAAAACGTGAATTTCACCCCCTTGGGGAACGAGAAGAGCCTTACACACTGGTAATTTATATTTAATGCTCAATTTATTCCGTCCTCATAACTAACATGTCGTAACACAAATGATACGAAGGTTATTTTAAGCATAAGTATACAAACAAAATCATTTTTAAGTAGCCGTGGCTCAAATAATTGTATATATATATATATATTTTTCTGTCTCATCGTACATCCTTTAACTCATAATTAACCTGTTAGGTAATCAGTTTATATTTCATTCCTTAGGTGAATTGAGAGTAGAACACAGTTTCTCTTACGCGTATAGATCCATCCTATTTTTAAAGGGAGAAAAAGTGGCCTGCGTCCCACTTACCTTTCTTTCATTTTGATTAAAATTCTCAGTAACTAAGCTCGTACTATTACATATATTCTAGTGAAATATGGATGTAGTTTTTAGCAATAAGAATTAATAATATAGAACTATCTCAAGACCAAAAATATTTTAGAATACTAAGAAAATTTCACTTTTAACACATAGTCTTTAGCCATACTATATAAATAGACCTAGGTTAAGTTACTATGTTTCCATTCTTGTACCATTTATAGTTCTATGGTGTGATATGATCCATAACAGAATATTCATCATTTAATTATACTCAATAATAAAGTATTCATTATTTAATTATCTAATGTACTATAGAATTGCAAATATATTATAGAATAGTAAATACTCAAGATCCCATCATCTAAACATCTACTGCACTGGAGAATTGTAATATAGAACAAAACGATTACTACCTTTATCTAAATTCATAATATCAAATCTCAAAATAATGACATATGTTAAAATCCTTCCAAAGAAAATATTTACCCAAAATTTCATGCATTAGGAAAATAAATTAGAACAACAAATAGTCTAACTAGTATCACTGCGAATAGAACACACTTGAGAATCTTACACCTTCACCACCCGACCTAGAACTTCATTCCTTAGTTCACCTCCTAGTTGAGATTCAATTTCTAGGGTATTAACAATCTTTGTTGATCCCTTCAATAGATATTTCATACCTTTCTTCGATGATGGATTTTTCCTTTAATGGAATCCCGCTGTTGTGGTCCTCAACGTCCACTTGCTTAGGAATTTCCTTAGAAGCCTACTTTTATTTCCCGTGATTCTTTATGCTTATCTAAGTTTAACATATTTCCCCAGCTAAGCGATTTAATAGATTTTCTCTCCTATTCATTCAATATTATCTAGAATTTTTTCGAGAATCTTTATCATGGAAGAGTTATCTCAAGCAAGAATCTCATCTTCAAGTGTCTCATTCCCAAGTGTTTTCAATCCCATTTATTTATTAATTAATAAAAATATTTATTTACATAAATATTTCAATGTACTTCATGTCTTTTCCACCATTCTTACTAACATAATTTAGTCTAAATAAAATAAAATTACAAGGGAGGGATATTACATCGTGGCTTGGATGCAGTCCTATGCAAGAAATAATTGACAACATCACTAGGAGTAGCTTATGAAATGGAGAGACTATCATCTACTGTAATTTATCTCTGAGGAACCGTGGGATTCTCATCCTCAAAATGTTGATAAATCGCTTTCCAAGAAGAAAGTCCAACATCTTTGGTGCAAATTGTATCAGAAAACAATCTAGCTCTATGGATTATTTTCATCTATCTCTTCTATAAATGGGCCGAAAGATTGTTGTAGAGGAACATTTTTTTAGCCTTGCATCCCTTCTTCATTTCTTTGAAGTTACAAGAATCAAAGTTTACCTATAAGAGACAGGTGCATGAACTTAGCAGAAACAATTATTAACAACAAATTAGCGTTGGTGAAAAAATCCCTTTTTCGGAACAAATAGACAATATCAAAGTGAATTAAATGTTAATCATTTATTATGTTGACACACATTCAAATCACTTTAACTCTAATAAGTAATACAACGGGAAACCATGTGAAGGATGCCATGTAAGATTTTGGAAGTGAAATATTGGAGAGGAAATTAAAATGAATTTATGATATTTTACTTCTCCGAAATAAAAAGCTCTGAAAAACAAAAGGATCTAATAATAAAAATCCATAAAGGAATATTCTTGATATGTATAGTTCCGAAATAGAACCACGCAAAAACAAAATAATTTATATAAAATAGGATATCAAGCATTGTAGTTTCAGAGGGAGTTGTCTTGATTGAGTTGTCTTTAACGCGATTTTTTGGAAGTTTTTTCGGTAGATTTTTCCGGTCTAATTTCTTTAAAATTCGGCAGGATTTCATTGAAATCATAAAATTGATGGGTAAACACTGCACAATAGAAGTGCCCTAGGGGTTTTTCATGGTGCTGAATCCATATATATAGTTAAAAAACTAGTTTAAATAACACAAATCAAAATTTCACATCAAAATTTTCATCGGATTCAGACACCAGAATCTCCAAAAAATCGCATTATAGACAACTCCGTTTCAGAGGTGTCGTTTCATAGAATTTTCCCAAAAAGTTTCTATAAAAAATCTGATATATAAAAGCCTCCACAGGAATCACCATGAAAGTTATTTCGGAGGAGCCATTATATTTGACTTACCATATCGAAAAATCTAGAATATGCAAAGTATTTTTTAAATACTAAAAGAACGCATCATGGTTGGATTTCCGAGTTAAAGTTTTCATAAATATATATTAATAAAGATTACGAGATAAATAGGCCCGGATAACAAATGACTCGGTAGCACAAGTTTAAGTATAAAGGGAACTTCGACAGTGGAACCATCAGAACTTTAATATTTCGTAACACTTTTAAAAAATTACCTCCAATAAGGGTGTTCTGATGACTCATTCCGATAAGGGGAAAACTTTAAGTTTTTATGAAAATAATTTCAAGTGCTTATTAATGTATTTCCCTATTTTCCATTTATTAAACAAAGGAAAAATGTTAACTACCAATTAAAGGAAAAAGGGTCCCCATTATTTATTAGAAACTAAGTAAAAATGGGGTGTTGCTTTTTGCTAAAACAATTGGCGATGCCCTCGGTGAAATGATTATCTTTAAATAATGGAATTTTTAAAAGAAAAGAATAAAAATGAAAGTATCAAAATTTTGAAATTTAGATTTCTCGTAAAAAAGTGTTTGAATATAATAAAATTCATTACTTGTAAACTTCACAACCTGTTAGTATGTAAGACTCTATTTATATCTAACAACCATTTGATAATATTAGGTATAATGATGAAATAAATACTATTTAATATTTTACATTAAGTTGAACTCCATTGTCACTGGTAGTGCCATTGCTGCCAGCACATATCCATAGCCTCGATAGGATTACCATTTAACAAAGAAATACCAGTATCCCATCCACTAGAATTGATTTTAGAGACACTAAGTTCAAACTTTTAACTTTTTATTTTAATTGAAAGCCATTGTCCTCGCTTAGTGACCAGATGTTGATAATTCCATTCACAATTATTAATAATATTAACCAGGCTAGCTCGTAATGATATCTCTTGTCTTACAACTTTTGGCTATAAGGCGTTATCCTGGCTTGGTGACCAGATTTGGTAATGCAAATAACATTAGTTCCCCGTGATCATGGTGAGCTAGCTCTTAAGGATACCCCTTATCTTTCAAGTTTAATATTTTTGATTTAGACTCTAAAAAGATTTGATTAGTGGATGGGGAAGTAAATATTTTCTTTAAGAGCTTTGGATGATAGTAAGAGTCATAAAATGATAAAAAATTTCCATAGTTTTTACTTATTCCAATAACTATTATAGAATATGACTAGTCATAAAATAAAATAATATTTTAAATTATTCAGATTATGAATAGTTTACAAATAACGGAAACAAAATTAGAGATTACCATATGAAGATTAAGAAGGGGGCCCCTCCTTTTTCTCCTCTGGCGGCTTCGCACCTTAAGCAAAAGTGAAAAAAGAGCATCTTGAATCGATACCGAATTGGTCATAAGAGAGGGCTCGACTGATAAGGAGAGGACGCGTAAGCATGACTCGACCAATGCCCATTCGGGCGAGACATCTTACGATGTCATGATGCGCCCATTCCGCAGGCCATTCCTTCAATCTTTCTGGCTTTCGGGAGTCTTTTTGTAGGATACTTGGCCAAAGTGTGACCCGTTAGCCCATAAGTAAGTACTGTGACGAAGCGGCTGTTGCTCACCCAACACGATCATACGAGGTAACAATTCACCCAACACGATCATCCAGGGTGAACAAGAATTGGGGATCGGATGTGGGCGAAATTCCCGCCAATGGCTGAGATGCTCAGTCGACTCTCTCCCCCTTTGTAGGGGGGGTCCGGCAGCCCCTGATTCACGAGTGAGCAGAAAAGGGAGGAGGAAAGAGGCCCTGGTGAACCATCGCAATAAGTGAACAGGTGTAAGCTTTGCTGCCCGACAGTATTCAGTACTGACCACACTGAGGGACAGGCCCTAAAGCGAAGGGCGGGAACGTTTCGGGCAGTGTGTTCCAATTTTTGTTTATGAAATTATGAAAATCATCACAATGATCATTTTCTTAACAATTTTCCTTTTATATGAATTTCATAAAAATAATTAAAGAATATAGATATAAAATCTCAAGTACAAAGTCATGAAAGTAACATTCATCAAAACAAATCTAAAGGCACACCAGTAATAGTTGGGGTCTTGGTATGAACAATCTATTCACCCTTTTTCCTACATTAATCTATCAATCCGGGTGCATATCCTTTTCAAGGCAACACACAAAGTATATGCAGGGGCAAGGTTACCATCTGTCACCGACCAAGGGTTGTGATTAATACTCAAAGCATTGCCGTAAAACTAAAATTAACTGTAGTACTCAAGAAAATCAATTACAAGAAATAACAATCTGCAACAACAACCATAAAATGATAAATGACACACAACAAGAACTACGTAGCACCTGATTAGAAGAGCGGGCCCGGCTCTCTAATCAAGGTTGCATTAATCACAGCGAAGAGTGGAGTAGCAAAAGGAGTGGTATATTATTAAATGGAAGGAAACTATTACAATATTGATGGGGAGCCTCTCCTCCCCTTTTTACAGGAATAACCTATCATTTATACAAAACGAAGGAGAAAAACATCCTTCCCCAAAACCTAGTAATTGTATACCCAGAAATATACATCGGTTTAGAACGGCACCAACATCGGATGAACAAGATCAAAGAATGGTCCAAGAATTGTTTAGGGACATCTGTGACTCCAACTACATGGCTTCCTTATGGCTAGTTGTTGCTGTGAATCATGGATATGCTGCGGGACGCTGAAAGATCAGTACCTGTTCTCTGGAAGCTACGGTCAAACATGCATTTTAGTGCTGTGAATAGGCAAAACCCCGCGACTTTACTTCATTAATAAAATATTCCAATAGATAGGAAAGGGGTAATTACCTTGTGGATTTAGCATAGTAAATACAGATGAATAAGTGCAAAAAGGACAAAAAGAGGGATGGAAATGTAGCAAAAGGATAGCTCGATTTGGTGCCCAACATCTCCCCCCAACTAGCCTTCTGCATGTCCTCATGCAACTCGCCACCTCCGCAGGTCTGGGTTATGCAGACTGTTGACTTCCTAGAGCTGAGTGAGATCATACTCTTCGGCCATCTCTGTCCCTGGAACCTTAAAACCTTCTAAGAGGAGGATTTCCTTCCACCAATCACCCAGAACATTATATGCTGGGGTGTAATTTTCCACTGGCAACCAGATGGTGGGGAACTGGAACCGGATCCCCATCCACTGGACCCCGCATGTTCGGACGCACACCACATACCTTGGCACTCTGCTGAGTGCTCATGCAAAATTCGGTGCTCCAAACGGTTCCCTATTCCGGACAGCTATAGGTGACATCATCCATCTTTTCTGACAACAATCAAGGGCTTCATCTTGAAATGTGACTAATTGTTTGACACAAAGATCAAGGCACCATTTTTGTGTTCTTAGCATTCTTTCCTTGTTTCCCACAATTCCCAAAAAGGTGTTGTGTTTATTGAACATGGTTATTGACCTTTCATGTTCTCCTCTTACTATAAAGGGCTTTGTAACCTGATTGGACTCAAATGTATTAAAAGCCTTCTGCCAACTAATCTGATTAAAAGTGTAAGAGGTGAGAGCCCTTAGATGAATGTCTCCCACATATGGGACCGGGTTGAATCCTCTATCTATGCACAGTAGATACCCATGCATGTAAAACTCACACATCAAATGCTGAGTTGGCAAATCATGGCTCCTCAATATGTGGAGGAATTTTACACCATCCTCTATTTCATAACTGATTTCATTCTTGATGCTCTCCATGCAGAAGAAAAGAAAATGTTCATGCAAGAATAAAGAATAACAAGAAGCAGGGGAACGACATGCCATCACCTCTTGTGCTAAGTTAAACATCTGCTCCTTATCAGCTTTCAATTCTGCCACTTGCCCTTCCAGCTACTCCATCTTGAGCTGTTGCTTCACATGCCTCAACCTCATGACATCTATATGCTCCACATATTCAAAAATGGTTGTGGAGGCTCGTTCCTGAGTTCTTTTTACCTCGCTTTGATACTGTGCTACAGTGGATTTCCAAGTCTGCACTTCGGCTATTAGGGCATATTCACGGTCTTCAAACAGTTGCTCGACCGGGTCTATTTGAGTGGCAGCAAAAGTTGTGGCTATCTAGTCCACCTGAGTCCCTACTTCAACTACTATGGCTTGGGACATTTTGGCATGCTGCTTGTATTTATACACCTGCTTCTGCAATTTATATACCTGTTTTCTTAACTTCCTAACCTCTATCATGAGCTTGATTGTTTCTCTGAATTGTAGCTGGTATTTTTGTCTGACAGGTAGTCTTTGTTGTTCACACAACTCCACCCATTCTTTCTTAACCAAAACCTCTTTAGCTTCTGCAACTGGTTCAGCTAGAGGTAAATTCCCCCGGGAAAGCTTCTGTTACGCCAACTGCCAGGTTTCCTTCCATTGCTCGTTCTTCCTCAATTATTTCTTGTTTTATGGCCTTCTTGCCCAGCCTTACCACTGGCTCATTCATCAGGACCACTTCGCTTGGTCCCTCCTCTTCGCCAACAGCTGCTTCCTTTTGTTGTGTGATCACTACGACTAATGGTGCCCTTGTGAGATGATCACCTGTTAATATTTCTACTAGAACCCCTCCAGGTTCCCCTGCCTCAGGGATATTTGCCTCTTCTTCTCTTTCAGGCTCCGAGATGCTTGTCATCTGGGCAACATCTATCCCACCCGGTTGTGGTCTTTGTGATGTTTCAGGCTCCTTTTCTCCGAGCTGTCCTTCAAAAGGGTCCTGTTGGGAGTCCACAGTCAACAATCCTCCAACACCTCTTCTTCTAGTCGACTCGTCAAATTTCAAAGCAGGGGGAATGACGATATCTTCTTCTATGCACTAGGGGGAACGAGATACCCTCGCTCCTCTTGGAATAGAAGAGAAAAAGGAAAACTGGCAGGGATCTTCATTCTGGCCTTCGACAATTCTGTTCTGGGTCGCGTTCCTTGCTTGTACAATGTTTGGTCCTGAGGTTGATGCTGGTTCTTGTGGAGCAACACCAGCCTCATGCCCTAGTTCTCCTAGAACTTCCTCCGTAGTTTCCATGGTTCTCCTAGCTCTGAGCTCTTCTCGTCCTGGTTCGTCCTCCTCCATTGGTTCTATGGTCGGGGCGGCCACGACCTCTTCTTCATTTGGGTTGTCTTCCTCCATTGGTTCCATGGTGGCAGGAAGTTCTTGTGGGGTACCTTCGGCTGCAATATCAACCAATTCTCCCGTCCTTGCTTGTTGTGGTACCTCTTCTGTTGTTGTCGTGTTGTCGATTTGCTCTGTTAGCTCCACAATCAAGGTTGGTTCTTGTGGAACAACCTTAGCCGTGGTACTAGTGGGCCTTTCTATGTTGACTCCTCCATCTTCCATCGGTTCTGCAGTTGCGGCTTGCTCTTGAGGAGCAGCCTCTTCTTCAAGTTCTTCAGATCCCATTTCCATCTCCTCTGGCTCCTCTTGGTCAACATAGTAATCTCCTTCTCCATATTCTTCCTCCATTGCTTCTGGTTCTTCTTCTCTGGCGGCCACAGCGGCTGCTATCTCTTCCTCCGTGGAATCCTGAAATAGCTCCCACGGAATTGGAATCCGACTAATTGCATTCATCACTAGTAGCTGGACCAGCCCGTGGTGGGTAATGACTGCCATCACCTGTCATGACCGTTGAGCAGACTGTGCCATTAGCTGAAGACTCCTTAGTAGGAAATAAGGCACATTTAATGAGAAGGCCTCTGCTTGGGGGAATCAGAGGTGAGCTAATATCCGGAGATGATATTTAAACACAGTGGAGTACCTCCCCTCGCAAGTTATATACTTTATTACAAACTCTGCTACCTCTCCCCATGGATGCGATAACGAGTTTCGGTCGTATCCTCGCCCCTTCTGAGAAATTCTTTCTCCTGCCTGCAAAAAGGCTTCAGGAAACTCCGAGAGGGAAGTTATCCTCAAAAACCATCATTGTCCATATTGAGGGAGCCTGCTAACTTCTGCAATGGCTTCCTCCATAACAGGGACTTCTATCCCACGGACCCGAGAACTTTCTTCTTCCAGATTGAGTGCGAATTCCACCACAATTGCCTCGTTGGACCCCCTCAACCTGTCAAAGTAGACATCCCAACCTGCATTTTCAAAGACCTGCCATACTTCCCGACTATTTCGAACTCTTGTTGTGTCTTCTGGCTCATGCCACACAGACCGTCCACCCATCGCTGTAGAGGCGGGATTAGCACAATGAATATAGTTAGCTAGTAGGGGAAAATGACAGGGACCCAAACCATTGGTAATAGTAATAACGTCATGGTCGCCTCAGGAAAAAGGATGGTAACAGTATTGGTACGTCTAAAGAAATCTCAGAGAATGATGGTGAGTTATGGTAGTATGGTTGGATGTTTTCAATGGTTCAATGCGGCGTGTTGGGGAAGTGACCGGTTATAACTTTTTGCGTACGAATATGAATTCCAATGCGTCAGGGTCATGATTACGAAATCATCGTAATCTTTTGATTTCCATTCGCATTAGATTTAGTTTGGTGTGAATCGTGTGATATGAATGCATTTTTTTGGTACGCCGTCGTTTATTATGATGAGACCCCCCCAAATTAATTATGGCCGTCCATGACACGTATTGGTGTCTTTTGGAATATTTTAATTAAATCCATAAAATTCAGTGGAGACGTACCTGGGAACCTACCTTATGGTGAAGTAACAACAAAATGATTAATGGAGTAACAACAGTGACAGAGTAACAATAGTGACGGAGTAACGACACTGGCGGAGTAACAGCACCGGTTGAGTAACAGAACCAGCGGAGTAACAACAACAGATGAGTAACAACACCAGCGAGTAACAACATCGACAGAGTAACAACACTGGTGGAGTAATAGCAGCGGCGGAGTAACAGCAATAGCTGAGTAGCAGCACCAGCGGAGTAACAACACTGGTGGAGTAACAACACCGATGGAGTAATAACAATGGCTAAGAAACAGCACCAAGTGTTACATTTCTCTTGGCTATATTCCTTTGTTATTCCTGCAAAATACAAACAAGTAAGTAATAACAGTGCTCTTTTATATATATATATATATATATATATATATATATATATATATATATATATAGATATACATAGATAAAGAGCAGAGTGAGAGTGTCCTTTATACCAACAACCATTAAACTAGATGAATCAGAAAGATGTTTGACGAAGGCATCTCTAGAGGTTGGACGGTGGTATAGCTTTAGACAGTGTCCATTTACTAAGAATGAAGTATGATTCCCATCTATTGTAATTAGTCTAACTATTCCATTGTCAAACACTGCGTCCACTTCATACGGTCCCATCCAATGAGTGCGAAGCTTGCCTTTGAAATCTTTAAACCGGGAGTCGTAAAGTAATGCCCAATCCCCTGCATGAAACACCTTGCTCTTGATAAATTTATCATGCCATTTCATTCTCTACTGTTGAACAACAGTAGTTTTCTAGACAGCTACCGATCGAATCTCGTCCAACTCATTCTAGTCGGTGTTTCTGTGCTTCTGATAAGTCTAGGCCTACTTCTAAAGCTGTTCTGAGCATGCTGATCTCAAATTCTATTGGAAACAAGGGGGATTTCCCATAGACTAACTCAAATGGAGAAAACCTGGTTGTGTTCCGCCATGTTGTTCTATACGCCCATAAAGCTTCTGGAAGTTTCTGTGACCAGTCTCGGCAATGACTTGCTACTGTTTTTGTCAAGATATTTTCCAATATTTTGTTTGTACTTTCTACCTGTCCATTCGCCTGGGGATGATAAGGGGTTGTCACTCTGTGTTTAACCTCGTATTTTTGCATCAGCTTCCCTATCATGTGAGATGTGAACTACACCCCTCCATCTGAAACAATTTCCCTTGGAGTACCATATCAAGAAAAGATTTCTTCGAAAAGAAAGTCTGCCACTACTTGCTCTGTTGCTCTTGTGACCGCTCTGGCTTCCACCCATTTAGTCACATAATCAGTGCAGACCAAGATGTGAGCTTTCTGATGAGAAGGTGGGTTGAAAGGTCCAACAAAATCAATGGCCCATTTCTCGAAAGGTTTGAGGACTATCTAGGGCTGTAGAGGCATTTCATCTGCTTTCCCAGGTTGTCCCATCCGTTGGAAACTATCACATCTACGGACATAATCCCAAGCATCATGAAAGATGGAAGGTCAGTAGTATCCCATTTGCAGCACTTTGTGGCCTGTTCTCTTATCTGCAAAATGTCTTCCGCAGGGTCCGTCATGGGCGGCCTTTAATATCTCATAGATGTAATCCTCTTCCACAAAAGGCTAAATCTTTTGATCAACCCTTGTATGAAAGAGATACCCTACCATCCATGAATATCAGGTACTATGATGAATAATCTTCCTTTGATCCTTAAATGACAAATAACGAGGCACCTTCCCTGTAGCAAGATAGTTAGCAATATTTTCATACCACAGAGTGTTAGCAGAAATTGCAAAAAGATGTTCATCTAGAAAATTATCTTCAATGGGTGTATTCTTACCATCATTTTATATCCTAGACAGGAAATCAGAAACCACATTGTCCTTCCCTAGTTTATCTACTATAGTAATGTCAAATTCTTGTAGTAGCAAAAGCCATCTTGTATTGCGACCAGGGGTAATAGGTTTATTCATTAAATACCTGGTAGTTGCATGATCAGTATGTACAAAGGTAGAATACTCGATAATGTAATTCCAGAATTTGTTGATGGCATAGATGACAACAAGGAACTCTTTTTTAGTCACTGTGTAATTTAATTCAGCAGGGGCCAAATTCTTACTAACATAGTAAACTGCATATGGTACCCTATCCTCTTGCTGTCCCAATACTGCACCAACTGCTGTTTAGGAATGGTAATTCCCAGTCTGGCCCTCTAAGGATCAGAGCACTATAGACCAATTCCTTGATTTTTGTGAAGGCTACATCACAGTCATCTATCCACACAAAATCTGCATCTTTTGTCAGCAATTGAAAAAGTGGATGTGCTACTTTAGCAAAATTTTCTATAAAGCGCCTGTAATAACCGGCACAACCAATAAAGCTGCGTACCTACGTGGGTGTTTTGGGTATCGGAAAGTGCAGAATTACCTTTATTTTAGCTGGGTCCATCTGAATTCCTTCAGCCAAAAGCAAATGTCCCAGAACAATTCCTTCCTTCATCATCATATGGCACTTTACCGTACTTAAGGAGACATGTGCCTGTATGCACCTTTCAAGAACTTTCTCTAAATTTATCAACCCTTCTACGAATGAATCCCCATATGGAGTAAATTTGTCCATGTAAATTTCAACACTATCGTCCACCAAATCAGAGAAGATCCCAAAAATTTCCCTCTGGAACATTGCAGGTGCATTACACAGGCCAAAAGGAAGGACCCGGTATGCGAATGTTCCCCAGGGGCATGTGAAAGTAGTTTTGTCCTGATCTTTAGGAGCTATCTGGATCTGGTTATACCCACTAAATCTGTCTAAGAAGGTGATTTTTTTTTTGCCAACCAATGTGTCCAAAACTTGGTCAATAAATGGTAAAGGAAAATGGTCTTTCTGTGTTGCCTTATTTAATTCTCTATAATCCATGCATATCCGCCATTTAACATTTTTCTTAGGGACCATTACTAATGGAGAAACCCACCAGCTACCTGAAATGGGGTAAATAAAATCTACATCCAGTAATTTTTGAAGTTCTTTAACAACATTTTCAAAGTAGGGTTCATCCTTCTCTGGGGCTGTCTCACAGGATGACAATCTTCCTTAATATATATATGGTGGGTACATAAATTAGCAAGAATCCCCTTCATGTCTGAGTAATCCCAGGTGAAGGCTTCTTTATGTTTTCGAAGGACATCTAAAAGTTGTTTCTTCTAGGATTCTGATAGGTCTGGGTTAATGTTCAGGGTCTTTCCTGGTTCTAATTCCACTGGGATACTTCCATGGGGTGAAACTACGGGTAGCTCCTCAGATCCCTCTACTGTTTCAATAGTTTCCTGTGTTTCATAACTTAAGATGGATTCTAGGATTTGTTGATTTGGTTCTGAAACGGAGCAAGGATCATTCATAAAGGAGGTGATTGCATCATCCTCTGATTCCATTTTTAACTGGAGGGCCTATCCAATAGTAAGGACTGGTCTTAATTCCTCATTTTCCGATTCAGGTTCCTTCCTGGATAAGATTTTCTTGCTACCTGCTGGTTTTGTGGATGGGTTTGGTTCTACAGGTGGGTATAACACTAAATTCTTAGTTTTGTGCCCATTTGAAATGACCATGTGCCCTGAACGACACCCAATGTAAGCATCTGCAGTAGCCAACCACAGCCTACCTAAAATCAGGGGATGGTCGCCGACCAAAGATTGCATGTGTAATACTAGGAAATCTATGGGATAGTGCCATGAATCCACCGAAATTGTTACATCTTCTAACTTTCCTATTGGTTTTACTGTAGATCAATCTGCTAGTTCTAACACTGTAGGTGTGTGCTTCAAGTTATGAAAACCTAATGTATGCATGGTTTTAGTGGTGATAACATTGATGGCAACACCCAGATCTACCAGCACATTCGGAATTTCTATCCCATTAATTTGCACTGTCAGAATTGGGTTCCCTGGATCTCCATACTTTACAGGCATTGACTTTCCCATCATAAAATTTGATAATTTTCCCATGACGTGAATAGTAAGGGGGTCTTTGGATTTCTTTGTTGGCTTCTTCGAACAATATTCCCTAAGAGTCTTTGCATATATCGGTACATCCTTCATAGCTTGTAACAGGGGAATTTTGACAAATAAATTCTGTAATTCACCTAATAAGTCAAATTCAGCCCGAGGGCTTGATTTACTCAAAGTCGGGCTTTCTGGATAGGGTGTTTTAGCTTGATGTTGTTTTACAGGAGGTGCCTGACTTCTACTAATTTGTTTTGGTTCTTTGTTAATTAATTCTGATTCTTTACCCTCATTATCAAGTTGTTTAATGATAACTAGTGGAGGTTGAGGATCGACTGTCCACCCTGATCGTAAATTCATTTCATACAATTTTGCGGTTGAAATGCTATACAAAGGTAGGTTAAGAGTGTCAGTTTGAAGAAATCCTTTACTATTAGGATTCGGGTTAGGTTGGATGGGAAGTTGGGGACGAACAGGTTGACTACTAGGAGGCACATTAGAGGGCAGTTGGAGTTGCTGTTGTGGCATCGGTTGAGGAAACTGCCCAGGAGAAGGTCCTCGCCAAGTTGGAGCCCATGGGGAGCTCAAACTAGCTTGAGGGCTCCACTGCTGCCAAGGTGAAAACTAGTATTGTGGCCACATGGGTGGATAGGGCATGGACTGAGGATTCATATTGAAATTACTGAAATATTGAGATGGGTCCAAGTACATACCTTGATTTCCCATTGGTGGTTGAGGCTGCCATGGATTTTTAGACCCCATGAGGTACAACTGCTCCATGTCTTCTCCTATCCCTTGAAACACTGCTTTCAGGCCTGGAAAGGAGGGGCATGAGCTTGTTGCATGATTTAATTCACATATTGTGCATTCCTCTATGGAGTTCAATGGACATTCCCTCTCTGGATGCTTCTTTCTACACTTTGGGCAGAATATAGCCATGGTCCTGTCCAATTCTAGTTGCTTCTATTTCACTTGTAGCGTGTCCATCTATGCCGACAGAGTACTCAGGATATCAGTTCTCAAGTTGTCCAACAGGTTTCTGATTTCTGCCTTCGTAACACCCCCACCAGATACCCTTGCTGAGTGAATCCCTTGTCTGTTTCTTGCGAGTCCCCTCGAGCACTGGATGCATAGTTCACAGATAACATCGAAGCTTTCCTTCGATATATCTCCCTTTCCTACGATGTTCAACAATTCCAAAGAGTCCTCATGAAAAGCCTGGAGGAGGATAATTTTCAAAATATCCCTATCCAGGTCAGAGTGACCTGACCTCTGTAATGTGTACTTAAATCGTTCCACACAGTCTTCCAAGCTCTCGTCTTCTTTTTGTGTGAACTTAAAAAGTTCCTCTTTGATGTTCTGGGATTTGCAGTAATCCTGGTATTTTTCTAGGAAAGTTGTTCGCATATCATCCCATGTGGAAATAGACCTTCCTCCAAGGCCCATAAACCATCGCAGAGTTGTCCCTTTTAGTGTGGCAGGGAAATTTTTTAACTTCTGGGCGTCCGTCATGTAGTCATACCCCCGGCACACTATGTCAAACTCGAACAAAAACGTGTCAGGGTCTTCTGAAATAAGCCCATGAAAGCTTGGTAAGGCTGCTAATGGAATGGGCTTCGTGGGCGCGCCAGCCTCCAGATCCCCGATCAGGAAATCGATAGTGGAGGTTGTAGGTGCCATAAATATCCTCCAATAACCACTGGGTATTTCAACAGGCTTTGTAGAAGATGGCTGAGGGTTCCTTACCACTCGGGTTCGAGTCGCTTTGACGACACTTCCCTGGTCCCTTGGTGATGCGAATGCCCCTACAATTCCTTCTCCTGCATCCTGATGACTTGATCCCTCGGCTACGACCTCCTTTCCCTTGCTGGAGTGGCCTGACCCTATCGATGTTCTACTTGCAACCTCTTCCCTTTCTATTACCAGCGTAGGGTTCCCCTGGTCAGGTATACTGCTGGATGTCTCCTCAACTACTGGAAGGGGTTGTTGTGTCAAATCACCCAAGAATACTGTGGACAACACTGGTTGATCTACCGATTGTCCCTCGGATTTTGTCCTCCGCACACCCGGTCTCACGGCTGCGCGAGAGGATGCTTCTGATTCAACTTTTGCTATAATTTGCTGGATGTAAGTCTTTCTTCCCAAGTCTGGTCCTCCCCTCTTTGGGGCTCTCCCTCTGCCCCTCTTATTTGGTTCTCTGTTCATACAAATATTGATATGACAGAAGGTCTTGGTGTCGACTTACAATGCTCTAGACTTGAAGTAAGGTGTCAAAAGACCATTCCTTCCCCAAGACAAAAGAGCTTATGAAAAGAGAGACAACTAACAGAAAAGAAATAGGAATCTAAGGTTCAGGGCCTAGAGTAGGGCGTCAAAGGACTCCTCCCTCCCCAGGACAAGAAACAAAAACAAAAACACACCTCTGAGAAGACCTAATACTTCTAGATCTAAAGTAGGGCATCAAAAGACTCCTCCCTCCCTAGGGTAAAAGCTAGGGTTTCCCGAAATTAAAACACAAAAGGGTTTGAAAAATAAATCTAACTCAGGGCTTGGAGCAGGGCATCAAAAGACTCCTCCCTCCCCAGGACAAGAGGTCGGCCCTATGAAAATGGGAAAGATAAAAACAAGCAAAAAGAAACACCTATGCTCAAGACCTAGGGTAGAGTGAGAAAACTCGTTCTCTCCCCAGGACGAGTGTTAGGCCCCTATACTACTAGTGTAACCCCTTATTGTTATTAGTACAACCCCCTTATTATATTGTTGTACCCATGTAGTCCCCATATTGTTACTATAGTGCCCCATAGAAGCCCACTATTGTTATTATTATGCCCTTACATTATTATTATATAAGCCCACTATTGTTATTATTAGTCCTCCAACTTTTAAAGGATAATGCCACTTTCGTGCAAAATCGAATGAAACAACAGGTAGATCAACATCGTAGTGAAAAATGTTTTGATGTAGGTGATTGGGTATTTTTACTGCTACATCTCAAGCAAGCTATTTATGAGAAGGAAATGTTGGCAATACTACATGTACTTAAGAATTGGCGACCTTATCGAATGGGAAGACACTTCAAGGTAAAAATGGATCATGATAGTCTTAAATACTTTTTAGAACAACTATTATCTTTAGAAGAATAGAAAAATGGGTCACAAATATGTTGGGTTATGACTTTGACATCATCTATAGAAAAGGGAAGCAAAATTTTGTTGCAAGTGCACTCTCAAGAAAGGATGAGGATGTGGAAGCATTGTTTTGTGCTATTTCTATTATCTAACCAGATTGGATAAACGAAGCAAGGGATGAATGGAAGAAGGACGAATAAGATGGCCACTCATTAAAAAGTTGCAGAACATCCCAATTCAAACAATATTGCTAGAACTTGAAGAGGAAGGAAAAATCATATTGGAACCTGGAGCAGTCACAGAAACAAGAACCTGACAGCTATGAAATCGATCAATTTTAGAGTATCTCATCAAGTGGAATGATCCGGATTTAAACAGGAATGAAATAAATTACAGAGATAATCATAAAAACAGAGATGCGATAACCATAAAGACAAATATGCAGTGGAAATAATACTTCATTTCATTACTGTAAAATACTGAAATATGCTTACAAATAGAAATAGAAATAACCCAGCTAGGGCGATGGTAGCTTATCTCTGAGAAGAGATGTGTCGGCTACATGCCTCTGAACTGTTCCGAACTATGTTACAATGAGGCTCGAAGGCCTATTTATTATTGAGAAACAATGGAAAACCCTTCACATCCCGAAACCTAACCCTAGAAGATGAAACACCAAATTGTGGGCCCCGTTTTGGGGTGAGTTGGACAGCCAACTTCCTGGGGTCGCGAATTGGTCGTATTATCTCCGTTTGATGCGCATGATAGCCCGTTGGAAAGATATCTCCGAGGAATATGACAGAAAAGACAATTTTTGTCAAAAAAGTTGTTGGCAGTGGATTTCCCAAAAAACGTCGTTTAGGGCCTCAAAATGGCTCTGGAAGTTTAGGACCCGAAAAACTGCTAAAAATAGTAAACTGCGCTATAATTAAGGAATGTGAAAAACTGAAAGAGGCAGTTGTGGGGGTCCAAATGGGATAGGTGGGTGGCCACCAACATCCACCTGGATCATGGAAGAACTTACCCGTTGAAGATTCCACATAGGAGGACAAGAATTTTATACAGAAGCATCAAGAACTACTCAAGTGTTGAGGACAACAATTTTTGAAGGAGAGGGGCATATTAGGCCCCTATACTACTAGTGTAACCCCTTATTGTTATTAGTACAACCCCCTTATTATATTGCTGTACCCATGTAGTCCCCAGATTGTTACTATTTTGCCCCATATAAGCCCACTATTGTTATTATTACACCCTTACATTATTATTGTTATGTCAGCTCTAAGTATATAATGACCCCTTAGACTCCTATATATAGAAAGGAGGTCTTTTCATTTGTATCATCCAAGAATTGTTCATTTGTGTAATGTAAAGGAGGTTGCCCCCTCGAAGAGGCTAAATTCTAAGGCGTTCAACTATCTTTTCTATCTTTTTGTGAGTTGGTTTCATAACAACGAGAGATTGACCCTCTGGTTGGTCTGGATCATGTCTTGCACCTTGTTAGCCTCCTCAACAATAGCGCCAAAATGTTGGGGTCCAGGTATGAACAATCTATTCACCCTTTTTCCTACATTAATCTATCAATCTAGGTGTGTATCCTTTTCAAGGCAACATGCAAAGTATATGCAGGGGCAAGGTTACCATCCGTCACCAACCAAGGGTTCATGATTAATACTCAAAGCATTGCCGTAAAACTGAAATTAACTGCAGTACTCAAGAAAAGAAATTACAAGAAATAACAATCTGCAACAACAACCATAAAATGATAAATGACACACAACAAGAACTACGCAACACCTGATCAGAAGAGCGGGCCCAGCTCTCTGATCAGGGCTGTGTTAATCACAGCAAAGAGTGGAGCAGCAAAAGGAGTGGTATATTATTAACTGGAAGAAAACTATTACAATATCGATGGGGAGCCTCTCCTCCCCTTTTTACAGGAATAACCTGTCTTTTATACAAAGCGAAGGAGAACAACATCCTTCCCCAAAACCTGGTAACCGTATACCTAGAAATATACATCAGTTCAAAATGGCACCAACACCAGATGAACAAGATCAGAGAATGGTCCAAGAATGGTTCAGGGACATCTGCAACTCCAGCTACATGGCTTCCTTATGGCTGGTCATTGTTGTGAATTGCAGATCTACTACGGGATGCTGAAAGATCGGTACCTGTTCTTCGGAAGTTGATTTAGACAGGAAAGGGGTAATTACCTTGTGGATTTAGCATAGTAAATACAGATGAATAAGTGCAAAAAGGACAAAAAGAGGGATGGAAATGCAGTAGAAAGATAGCCCGATTTGGTGCCCAACAATAATTACACATTATTATTTACATATTTAAAATCAAAGCATGAGTTCTCAAGAAAAATAGTTTTTTAAGATCATCCCATTTATGGGGAGGATTTCTTTCCTACCTTGTAAGTCTTGAAGAATGAAAGTAGATGGACCATGTTTTTCCACAATCTGAAAAGGTCCATGACAAAGTTTCTAGAAATTTGTAAGTTTCGCTTTCTCCTCATGGGCCTTGTCCCAATTTAGAACCAAATATCCAATTTCGAAAGATTTTCTCCCAACCGAAATTGCATTCAACTAGGAGTTAATAGTATTTTGATGTTTGGCATGAATTTCCTTTTCTTGTCTCTCCCTTCATCTAATTTCAATACTTGAGATAATCTTAATTGAAGGGAAGAACAAGGTTTTTCTTCAATTGATTGCCTCAAGGATAATGAAGGTAAAGCTACATTAGGAAGAAACATAACTTCTTTTCCACAAACTGGATAGTAGGGTGAGGTCCCTAAGGAAGCTTTGTGACTTATTTTATCTACCCATCAAGAAAAAATTAAAGATATATGCCAATTCTTTTGATTTTTGACTATAGTTTGCTTTATAATTCTTAACAGGTTTTTGTTAGTGGGTTTTGCTAATCCATTCCCTTCGGGACAATCATTTGAAAAATATTTAGATTTTGAAACAAATTTTTTGAAAAAATTCAGTAATTTCATTACCACAAAAGTATGAAGAATGATCAAACATTAGAGCATTAGTAAGCCCAAACCTAGAAATAATGTGGTGATCAATGAAATCAATAACAACCTCAGAATTGGCCATCTTTAAAGGTACTGCCTCCACTCACTTATTAAAATAATCAGTAGTAGTGAGAATATATCTATGTTTCTTTGAAGAATGTGGAAATATCTTACCTATGATATCTAATCCCCACTGTTCGAATGGTTATTCAATATTGGTTGGTTGTAAAGGCAAGGTTTCCTTATTTTCTCTTCCTGAAGTAGTCTAGCATATTTTATATTTTCTCACACGCATGTAAATATTTAAATAAATCTTGCTAATAGTATCCAACTTGGAGGATTTTATGAGAATTTGTATCTACATTATAATGTCCACCAACTCATCCCTCATATAATTCCTGCAACACTTTTTCAGCGTTAGGTTTTTCTAAATATCTAAGCAGGATAAAATCATAATTCTTCTGAACAAAACATCATTAACAAGTTGATATTGATTAGCTTTCAATATCAATTCTCTTTTCTTTTTAAAATCTAGTTCAACTGGTGCATAACCATTCTTTAAATAGAAAATCAAATCAACATATTGGGATTCAGTATCATTAATACATACCTCTGATACTTCAATGTATTCTCAGATGCACCGACTACCAACCTACAAAATCCTTGACCTCTAATAATCTTAACTAGTTTAATTTCAAGGTCATATTCCTATAAAGTTGTGACCCAGTTGGCTCTCTTTTCTCCTAATTATCTTTTAATAATTAATTGTCTCACTGCTGGGAATGGCACAATTACTTTTGTGTGTGATTTAAAGAGAAAAGACCTAAAATGTTTAATTGATTTAAAGACTACAAAATCTTGTTTTTCAACTTCTGAATAATTTAATTATTCTCCTTGTAATGTGGAACTATAAAAAGTAATAGGAGCTTCAACTTGTTCTACATTCCATTGAGTTAAAACTGTTGTGTACGAATCATTGTAGGAAAAAGTGTAAAGAACTAAATCCCTAGAAAAATCAGGAGATGGAATTGAAGGAGCATCAATAATTGCTTGCTTAATAGATTCAAAATATTTTTTCTCATCTTGTCCCCATTTATAAATTTCCTTCTTTCTAATCATATTCTGAAGATGCATGAAAATCTATGAAAAACCCAGGAGCAAAACATTTAACAAAATTGATTTTCCATGGGAAAGATTGCGTCGATTTCTTATTATGAATCATGGGAATTTCTAAGATGGTTTTGGCTTTTTCCAGGTCTATGGTGATTCCAACTTTTGAAACAATAAATCCTAGAATTTTTCCTTCACTAAGAGAAAATAATGCTTTTTAGGATTTAGAGATATTCCAAATTTCCCGCACCTTTCAAAACTATGCTTTAATTCATTAAGATGGTTACTCCTTTGCTTTTAATAGATTGTGATATCATCTAAATAAACAACCACAAATTTATTAATCAGACCTTTGAAAGCAATATCCATAGCTCTTTATAAAATTGTTCGAGCATTAATCAAACCAAAAGAATTTTTTTTATAAGCGTAGGTTCACCATTTGGTTCTGAATGTCATCTATAATCTGTTTGCAGGGTGGATAGGGATCTAGTTATAACCTGAGAAACCATCTAAGAATGACATAATCTTAGAACTTGCAACAATTTGTAATATTTATTCCATTGTTGGCATAGGAAAGTTGTCCTATTCAGATGCTCTATTCAAATTCCTAAAATCAATACAAATTAGAATATCCCCATTCTTCTTTCTAATGGGGACAAGGTTCGAAACCCACTTGGAATGTCTAACCAGAAAAATGATTTTAGATTTCAGCAATTTATTCAACTCGGTTTTGATTTGAGTTTCAAGATTGGGGTGAATTTTTCTAAGTTTATGTTGAAACGATTTTACATTGGGTAGTATGGGTTGGATGATAAAAGTGTCATCTGTCCTCAAATCATCGTAACTCCAGGCAAAAACATCTTTGTATATCCTTAGAAAATGTATAGAAGCAAGCCCTTTGTCAGGAGAGAGTCCAAGTCCTAAATTGATATTTTGAGGTTTCTCTTTAGACCCTAAATTAACAAGTTCAAACCTTAAAGTGCTACTCTGGAGTTTGAAATTGGTAGGTTCATTGAATATATCCTTCAAGTCATACAAATATTTTAACTTTACTACAGGTTTTGGTAATGATTTTCATCATAGGACTTATTAGGAGACCTATCACAATCATCTTCATCAATAATATCATATGTGTAAGTACCTTCTGATGTCAAATGAATTATAATATCATTATCATAATTAAAAACTCTCTATTTAGTGATGTTATTGGGGATAGAAGGGAGAAAAAATAATTCTAATGAAAATATATCTAGACTAAAATCCTCAGGAAGAATGAGTTTGGAGGCAATACTAGCCAAAAGATTTGCACTCACATTTTTAACTTTGGGGATTGAAGTTATATTAAATGCCATGAAATGTGAATTTAATTATTGAATTAAGGATTGATAATGCTTAACATGATTAGAAGCACAATGGATATTATTCCTCACCTATTTGATAAAAATTTCAAAATCTCTAAAAACTTTAAGGTATTTCTCGTCAAGACTAATAGCTTTTTGCAAACCTTGGACCAACGCTTCATATTCAACTACGTTATTAGTGCATTCAAACTCTAACCTGCAGGAAAGCATGCTTTTCTCTCCATTTGGGTTAATTAGTATACAACTAGCTCTTGCGCCATCATTGGACTTCAATCCATCAAAATAAAGTGTCCAAAATGAATCATCAGACTTATTTACTAGAATATTCTACAATATTGATACATTTTGATGAATCTGTTTGTGAATTTTTTTCTATTTGTGATGAAACAAAATCAACTGGAATAGGAGAACATTGGGTAGGAAAATTGCCAAGAAAGATTTTGAAGAGTAATTTCCCAAAATGTTATTGGTAAAAGCCACAAATTCATTCTCTTCATCTAAATCAGTCACAAAGTACTTCATATGTCTCTCCCTATCAACTCTGATTTGATTTGGTTTATCATTGTAAAGGATCCAAAGGTGTGACCAATCTGTTGTGAACTAACCATGTAACTTTTTAGACTAATCTATAGAGAAGACGAGACCATAAAATCCAGGGATATAAACTACCAAGATATCAATTGTTTGAAATAATTTTTAATTGGAGGATAATCTAATCAATACACCGTTAATTTCTCCAAAAACTTTGAATTTTGATCTATCCAACTAAAAAAATAATAGAACAGATTTTTGAAGTGTTACATTTAATTTAAGGCACATTGAATAAGGCATGATATTAGAAGAAGCACATGAATCTACTAGACAATTATGGACAATTTTGTTGAAAGTTTTAAAAGTCAAAAGAAAAGTAGGAGTATGAGAATTATATCTATCTGCAATTAAGGTTGTATTAGAAGAATCCAATTTATCTGAGGGGACATGAGGCTGTTTATTTTTCCCTTTTGAGACATTATAAGTAACAAAATTTTATGGAAATGGGGATGCAGGTATAGAATTTAACTCATTCAGTAACAAACTCTATTGTTGTTTTAATTTACTAACCTCAAACATGGAAATATTTGCTTTGGTCTTTTTCATGTCCTACACTATGTTGTATTCACTACAAGAAAAAAGGTCATTAGTGAGGGTTGAAAAATGTCACCATAAGCTCATTGGTGACAGTCAAAAGACCCTTCATCACCAAATGTGGCGTCACCAAAAGTATATGTGTTGTGGTGACATTCAAGCTCCATAACCAATAATGATTTATAATGATGGATAGTGATCGTCACCATTTCATATGAGCAATGGTGATGTATCTTAGCCTCCATCACCAAAAAAATGAATGTCACCAAAGGTGGCATCACCAAAAGTGTAGGTGTTGTGGTGACATTCAAGGTCCATCACAAATAATGATTATAATGACGAATAGTGACTGTCACCATTTCATATGAACAACAACGATTTATTGTGATGGAATTTTCATGGTCATCACTATTAATGCATATATATGGTGATGTTCATTGACTGTCACCATTTCATATGAAAAACAATAATTTATGGTGATGGACCTTTCATGGTTGTTACTATTGATACATATATATGGTGGCATTCTTTGACCATCACCATTTCATATTTTGGTGAGGGTCAAAAAATGTCACCATAAGCTTATTGGTGATGGTCAAAAGAGCCTTCGTCACCAAAAAATAATCATCGCCATTTCATATCAATATTAGGGCACGATGGAATTGAACCACCAACCTTCTCCTTGCAAAACAGATTCTCTTTCATTGAGCTAGCACCCTTTAAAAAATTAGGCCTTGAAACTTTATAGATGTAAATTCTACAACTTTCAATAAATTACAAAACTTTGTAAAGTCTTGGAAAATCTCTTACTAAACAACTAAAATAGAATTGGAAGTTGTAGGTCCCTACCTAATGGTTATGAAAGCTATGAAAAGTGGGTGGAAGGAAAAATAATTACATATAAGATGCTCAATATGTTTAGTTGAATACTCAATTAGAAGTGAAACTTTGAAGACATTTATAACCTATAAAAGACCTATAATTATCAAATGTAAAATATGCCATTACATCAAATATTGATTTCTCACCTTGTGAATCATGTAAATATGTTGTGACTGATTTACCTGCCAAAAAGTAAAAAAAATGAATATTCATGATGAACTTATGACTAATGAGCTACATGTTTGGATCCTACTGGCTATGGGGTCTAGAAAACTAATTGGGATTGTTTCACATTATTAATTAATTCAATATGTCAAAATACAACAATCAATAACAATGATCCTAAAATGTAACCAATAAATCTATCTTAAAATTGTAAGTACAAAAGTTTGGCTAATATCCGTAGTGCACACAAGGATACAAAAAACAAAAAAGAACACCTACACTCCGTAATAAATAAATCAATTAATACTACAATTTCTTTGGCACTTAACATATTATATTAACATAAAGTATGCACAATAGTTCACAAGTTCCAAATGACATGCATAGTTTCTAATTTATCTATTAAGAAATTATAAGTAATTGAAGATCCTATCATAGGATAAACTTGAAATAGAGAAGCATAAATCACATTAGTATAAACTACATGGATATAAAAAAATAAAAAATAAAAATCATTGCAAGGACATCAAAGCACTTATTTTCACTTTCTAGCAAAACTATTCCATTCCATACATTACCATAGCTATCTCATCATTACTAATTTTCATTTTCACTTCCATATCATTCTTTTTTATTTCCATTCCATATTCATCTTTGTTCATATTTAATAACTTTTCATTAAACCCTATCCACTCAAGAAAAATTTCCATCTAATTGTTCACTGACAAGAAAATTTTGCAAATTTCGTTTAGTTCTATAGGGAGGCTATAGGATTGAGGAAAAGCTACAAGTAATTGAAATTTTCATATCCAAGCCTTCAAATTTTAAATAGAATATCCTAGAGGCATGACTTATACTTAACAAAAAATGAAAATTTGGAGTATCTCAACTTCTGCATGGTACCCTGTACCTCCATAGGAATCCCTATAGGTAGTCATGTAGCAGCTTCAACATATAAAATGCAACATTGTACATAGTATAAATCACACCATTATTCACTATGGGGCTCATGTCTTATGCGTAAGAAGTGACATGAAGAAATTATATAAATGTTTTCATAATTGGTAGAGATACCATAGTCATATGAGACAATCAACAATATTCATCCAAAAGATGACACAATGTCACATCACCAATCAAGGATAAACAAGAAAAAATAGAGTTTAACTAAAGAGTTCATTAAGTAAAGTGAAAGGACAACTAAAGAAAATACATGAATAAAGGTTATGATTATATTCTTGGTGTTGATCCATTTCATTTTCACCACCCTTTTTTCTCAACCATGCCTACATGCCATTTTACTTCTTGTCAATTTGCTACAAGAAAAATAATTATTTCTACAGAATTAGTTACATGAACGACTATAAGATTGCAATGATCTACAAGAAACTCTAGATAGGAAGTACAATAAGCTCAATAGAATAAAAGCACAACAATGGAAAGTCATTTCGTTTTGTTTTCCCTCTTCTTTGACTTTTTTGGGGATTCTTCTACTACAATTGTTGCTAGAATGCATATGTTGATTGTTCAAAATTTAGAACCCTTCCTATAATAATTTCCATAAACAGAACTACAAGATACTAAAATCAAGTTTATAAGGCAAGGAAAAAAAAAGATAAAACAATAGGATAACCCCATTTCTTTCCAAAAACAACCTTCTATGTGTGGAAAAACAAAGATAAAACAATAGGATAACCCCCTTTCTTTCCAAAAACAACCTTCTATGTGTTCTTCTATGGAATGGGAGTAGGGTTTAATGGAAGAGAGCCCACAAAAGTTGCTAGATTTTATCATAATATTAGGGTTGTAAACATTTTCCAAAGAAGTTGATGGTTGGGGTATTTTAAGAAGAGATTATGATAATAATGATGCGGCCATTGAATTTTCCTCAACATTCAGAACTACAAGGGGGAAAGCATGTGACTGTAGTGAGAAGCAATACATAAGGACTACCACTAAATATTGGAAATATTTTAAAGTTGACATTGCTTAGATATCATTTTCATATTTTCTGCTTGAAGTGGATGGATGAAAGCCATGATTGAACAAAAAATGGAAATAGAGGCAATGTTGAGAAGCCAAACTCAAATTGCGCAACTAGCACAATATTATATTAGTCTCCGAAAGAATACAATTTAGTGCAAATATCAAGCTGAAATTTATATAAAGTCCATGAAATAATAAAACCTAAAATAACAACAATACAACTCATGAAATGAGTCTTTATTTAAAAAATATGAATCATTTCCTTTTCTTTAGTCACACTTACTACTTTTATGCCCTAGGGTCACATTTTCTTGAGCCAAAGAATGTAGTCATCTCAGGGCCCTAACCACTTAGCAAAAAAAATAAAACAGTCAAGAAAACTTGCAATATTTCAGAGACAAACTGAAATATGTTGAAACACAGCAAATGCATCCCAAAATATATGCTCCTTTTGTTTAAAAATCATGTGCTTTTAGGACACTTTCCACTCATAATAATTCAAAATCATGCTAGAAAACAAAACAAACTCCAAGCCTATCACACCAAGAATAAATCTCCTTGGAGTTACCAAATCTTGTCCAACACAATGGTTTTGATTTCAAGTCAATGTTATAAGATACAACCAAACTAATAAAACATACAAGAAAATACATCAAAAGTTGAAGTAGAACAGTCAATTTAAAAAATCTAACATACACCAGAAAAACTCTATGATAAAAGAAAAAGAAAAGATGGAAATCAACATTGGCTCAAATAGAATCATTAGTGAGATGAGCTCCAACTCGCAGCAAAGAATAGAAAGAGATATGCAAAACATCTTGATCTCATTATGAATGCATAAGTAAGAACAATATTGAAATGAAAATAACAAAGCCACAAGATAAAATAACAACCTAACACTAAAGATGGATTACAAATTCATTCTGAGTTTTCTCCACTTCTTGTGAACACCCATTTACCTAACTACTCTCATACAATTCAATATTTTCTGGAGTGCTTATTTGCACATAGCTTAACAACAACTGGTAATTTAATAGTAAAATAATTTAAGATAACATATTCTGAATATGGAACACATGCTGAAATCTACCTTGTAAACCAAGTGCCCTTTATGCCCATGACATCTTGCATACAATTACCATCACATATAGTAATCGTACACCATAATTATAACACAAATTTTCTTCATGATTTGGCCAACCTAGTTTTAACTCCATACTTAATACCAACTAGTATCCTTAATTACCACAATGACTTATGCTTATTATCATCCCATCCCTAGAGCAAGAAGCTAAGGTATTTGATTATTCAAAAGGGTACCTTTTAAAAAGTAGTGACAATAAACTAAAAACAAGATGTAAAATGCTAGAAATAGGTTATTTTGCCAACCTTGCTCCAAACTATTCTCATCAACTACCAGATAAATAAGTTAGAAGAAAAATAATAAAGGAGATCCAAAGGAAAATGCTCACAGATTCATAAGTGGTTTTTGACATATAGTGGAAGATAAAAGATCAAAACAAACATTTCAAATATATATAAATACATTTTAAAATGAACTGAAACAAATGAGAGAAGAAGAATAAGAATGAGCACAAACCTAAGATGTGTAGTAAGACCGCATGCCAGTTAGAACTCCCAATGATGGAGATGTCCCTGGGAGTTTAGTTTGATGAAATGTAAGGGGGAAATGACTTGCTCCATCATATGGAGCAGTTTGGGAAATGAATGAACTTGAATAAATCCCATAGTGAGATGTTGCACCTCCAAAACTACTATATGAGTGACTTCCATATCCGGAGGATCCATATGGACCAAGACCGTAATTTCCTACACCTACTGATGCCTTACTAGAAGTTTTTCCTTGGAGAAGAAGTTGGGAGCCCATGTCCAACAATGCTGAAGAGTTTAATTAATAAGGGAGCTTTATTGCAAGAAGGTTTATAGACAAACTTGGCAGTGTTGCATCACTTAATCCATATGGATCTAGACCAATAACTAGTACTGATCTTGGGTTCACAATATTACAATGACCAATATGTGATGGGTTGACTCTCCCATGACCCATTCCACCATATTGTGAAACGTGATTTACATTGCCTTTATTAGGAACAACTTGGCCCTGGTTTGCTGCAACTCTATGCTTTTTCCTTTCAAATACTAATTTACAAAAAAGTTGATGCCCATCTATTGATTTAACAAGGTCTTCCAGGGTTCGATTTGTTGCTTCAATTATTTTGTAAAGAATAAGGGAGTATCCTTTCGACTTACCAGTTTGTCTATCAACCACCAGGGCCTTCTTCAATGTCTCCATAACGAGAGAAAAAATTAGTCATTCTAGCACGTTGCATGTGTTCAGGAACATTACCCACATAGACCCTTCTTAAGTTAGGATCCGTTGTAGCTGGTTGAAAGGGATTAGCTGGCTGTATGGGTTGTACAGGTACCATGGGTGGAAGAAGGTGTTGTTGGAGTTGAAAGGGATTAACTGGTTGTATGGGTTGTTGAAGGAGTTGGTTCAACTATGATTGTTGCTGCCCAACAACAACCAGATTACAGACATCCATTCTACCATCAATCATCTTGATGGGTTCTTCCAACACACTCAAGGCACAATCAACATGTTTATATGTGATAAATCAAATGCACTCAAGGAACAATTAGCATGTTGGAAAGATTTTAAAGTTGATATTAGAAGGCATGAAATCATCAAACAACAATTATTCTTTAGCTTTTTTGGATTATATGTCATTGTCATATCTTGTGCTTGAAATGAACAAATGAAAGCCATGATTGAACAAAAAGCTGGACACAAAGGAAATGTTGAGAACCCAAACTCAAACTACGCAACAAGCACAATATTGTATTAGTCTCCAAAAGCATACAATTTAGTACACATATCGAGCTGAAATTTATATAAAGTCCATGAAATAAGAAAACCTAAAATAAAAACAATACAACTGATGAAATGAGTTTCTCTTTAACAAGTATAAATCCTTGCCTTTCTTGAGTCACACTTACTACTTTTATGCCCCAAGGTCACATTTTCTGGATCCAAAGCATGCAGTCATCATAGTGCCCAAATCACTTAGCAAACCAAAAAGCAAAACAATCAAGCAACCAAAAATTGTATTGGATTTTGGATATGTAGAGCTAAACTAAAATCTAATGAATCACAACAAATGCATCCCAACATATATCATCTTCTTCTTAAACAACCATGTGCTTTTAGGACACTTTTCACTCATAATAATTCAAAATCATGCCAAAAAACAAGACAAACTCCAAGCCTATCACACCAAGAATAAACCTCATTGGAGTTACCAAATCTTGTCCAACACTATGGTTTTCATTTCAAGTCAATGTTATAAGATACATCCAAACTAATAAAACATACACAAAAATACATCAAACGTTGAAGGAAAACAATCAATTTAAAAAATCTAGCATACACCACTAAATCTCTACCATAAAATAAAAAGAAGAAATGGCAATCAATATTTTCATAGAATCCACAGTCAGATGAGCTCCAATTGGCAGCAAAGAACAAAAATAGATATGAAAAACATCCTAATCTCGTTATGAATGCATAAGTAAGAACAATATTGACTTGAAAATAACAAAGCCACAAGATAAAATCACAGCCTAACACTAAAGATGGACTATGAATTCATTCAGAGTTTTCTCCACTTCTTGCAAACACCCTTTTACCTAACCGCTCTCATACTTGAGTGATTATTTGCACATAGCTTGAGATAACAGTACCTTGTAAAACAAAAGAATCATGAAAAAGATTACTGTAAAAAAATTGAACATTTTGGGAATATAAGCAAAGTTGACTGTCAACTTTACTTTATATCTCTTAGATACAAAAAATCTACAATCTACATAAAACAAATATCTATGTATCTATAAAATTTAACATCTATATACAAAACAACAATCATATAATATATGAGATTTGCTGAGTGAATCTAACATAATATATATTATGATATCTATAGATTATATATATTATTATGAAAATTCATGTCCACAAACAAACATAAATTTATCTAGTGAATCCCACCAACGATAAAAAGCCATAGATTTTACAAATGAATCTAGCATATACACATTATAAAATCCCCCAAACAAAGAATCTCATGTCATAAATTTATCTAATGAATCCAACAATGCTATATCATGAATTTACTAAATGAATCCAGCATATACAGACATGGCTTAAAGAAACAAACTTCTTAAAAGAGAAATCAGGAGCCAACTTCTAGTAATAACAGATAAAAACTCTGGAATATACCTCGGCATTGACCATATACTGTCTCCACAGATAGAAGATTTTATCTTGGTCGCCTACGTCCCAAACAGTGAAGCTAAAATTCTTAAACATTACAATCTCTATATTAAATCCTATAGTGGGCATTGTTCTCACGTACTCCCCTGGTTTGACTTTGTAGAGAATTGTTGTCTTTCATGTTTACAAATCCTAGAAACATATTATAGTCCTACAAAGGCATTCAACACCATAATTATACAACATATAATACAAAGGAGTTTCCAAGCATGATTGAATTTTGCATACAATTTTGGTGGCCAGGTACATCTTCTCAATAAATTTATATACCATCCAGCTCATGGCAAGCATGCATGATCCCGACTCTACACTTTGCTTCTCATTCATTTGGATATACAGTAAGTTCGAAATTATAGATATTCTTTCATGGCTATCAACTCACAACCTTTATTGGAGGGTTAAAGCCCCACTCCAACACACCAAGGCAGAAACTAATGCAGTTGTGGCAGCCTCGGCATTTCATCAAACCACGTCACCTGACGTCCAACACTCGATTAAATCCACTGAGGAGGACGTCAAAATTGAGCACACTTAATTGGAAAAAGAAAATGTGAACCATCAAGCTCAAGATTTTCTCCCTGACCTTGCCTCCAATCTCACTCGCAACACAAAATTCTACTAAACTGTGGAACACTACAAGTACATGAAGGCTTTCGTCACTCACGCTATGTTGTCCAAGGAAATAGATTGGAAAGAAATTTGCCAACAGTTAGATTCTGGAAGTTTTGAACAAGCAGAACACACTCCTGATTACTATTGGCTTGTGCATAAGAATGGTCATGTACTCCCAATCGAATTGCTCAGGCCTTCCATGGACACCCCAATTATGTTCCATTCTATCTCTGGTGCTGCTGGTGGGTGCAGCCGCTCACAACTAGCTACATGTTTTCTTGCAAGTCGTTTTGGTTTTTTATTTTGATAATAATTTTAGTTCTGATTGTCATTCCTATCTGGAGTCTGGACTTAATCTTTAGAATTCTTAGCTACACCATGCCCAATTTCCTTATAGGTGGTATCTCTCAATATTATTTTCAACATACTTCAAGAACTAAAATGACCTCATTTCCCTCTATGTAGGTCCTTGTGATGTTGCTTATTTTGTCTCTGTATGCATTCTGAGCACAGAGAGTGGATTTGTTTGTTTGTTTGTTTGTTTTTTTTTTTTTCTTTTTTTTTTTTTTTATGTTTGTGGAAGACCCTGTGAACAGTTTTTGAAACCAACGTTTCGGACTAGCTTAGTGAGTTCATCATCAGGGCAATGCGATTTGTATTTTAAGAAGAGAGAGCGTGAAATTATGGAGCTATTAATAGTTAATTGAAATTTTTTATTTTTATTTTTTATTTCTTTTATTGTCGACTTTCAAGTGATTAATTGATTAATAATTATTTATTTATTTATTATATTTGTTTAATTTATTTATTTATTATTATTATTATTATTATTATTGATATTTGGAGTGAGGTTTTCATCTCTACATTGCTTTAGAAATATGAGATTCTATAGGTTTCTAGCTCTGGAAATTCTCATCTTCTCAAAATTTAGAGCATTTTTTATTATGTCTCTTCCATGGTGGGACTTAATGGTGTTAAAGAGAGAGTCCCTACACGTTTTTTTTTTTTTTTTTTTGATCCTGTGAACAGTTTTTGAAACCAACGTTTCGGACTAGCTTAGTGAGTCCACCATCAGGGCAATGTGATTTGTATTTTGAAAAGAGAGAGCGTGAAATTATGGAGCTATTAATAGTTAATTGAATTTTTTTTCCTTTTTATTTATTTATTTTATTGTCGGCTTTCAAATGATTAATTGATTAATAATTATTTATTTATTTATTATATTTATTTATTATATTTGTTTAATTTATTTATTTATATAATTATTATTATTATTATTTTATATGTTATTGATATTTGGAGTGAGGTTTTCATCTCTACATTGCTTCAGAAATATGAGATTCGATAGGTTTCTAGATATGGAAATTCTCATCTTCTCAAAATTTAGAGCATTGTTCATTATGTCCCTTCCATGGTGGGACTTAATGGTGTTAAAGAGAGAGTCCATATAGGTTGGTAGATTTTTTTTATTTTTTTATTTACTTATTTTTTTTGTGGAAGAACCTGTGAATAGTTTTTGAAACCAACGTTTCGGACTAGCTTAGTGAGTCCATCATCAGGGCAATATGATTTGTATTTTGAGAAGAGAGAGCATGAAATTATGGAGCTATTAATAGTTAATTGAAATTTTTTAATTTTAATTTTAATTTTGTTTTTTTTTTTTTTTTGTTTTGTTTTGTTTTTTTTTATTGTTGGCTTTCAAATGATTAATTGATTAATAATTATTTATTTATTTATTATATTTGTTTAATTTATTTATTATTATTATTATTATTATTTTATATGTTATTGATATTTGGAGTGAGGTTTTCATCTCTACATTGCTTTAGAAATATGAGATTCGATAGGTTTCTAGCTCTGGAAATTTTCATCTTCTCAAAATTTAGAGCATTGTTCATTATGTCCCTTCCATGGTGGGATTTAATGGTGTTAAAGAGAGAGTCCATACAGGTTGGTAGAATTTTTAATTTTTAATTTTTAATTTTTAATTTTTTTTTTTTTTTTTGTGGAAGAACCTGTGAACAGTTTTTGAAACCAACGTTTCGGACTAGCTTAGTGGGTCCATCATCAGCGCAATGTGATTTGTATTTTAAAAAGAGAGAGTGTGAAATTATGGAGCTATTAATAGTTAATTTAAATTTTTTATTTTTATTTTTTATTTATTTATTTTTTTTAATTATCGGCTTTCAAATGATTAATTGATTAATAATTATTTATTTATTATATTTGTTTAATTTGTTTATTTATACAATTAATTATTATTATTATTACTATTATTTTATATGTTATTGATATTTGGAGTGAGGTTTTCATCTCTACATTGCCTTAGAAATACGAGATTCGATAGGTTTCTAGCTCTGGAAATTCTCATCTTCTCAAAATTTAGGGCATTGTTCATTATGTACCTTCCATGGTGGGAATTAATGGTGTTAAAGAGAGAGCCTATACAGGTTGGTAGAATTTTTTATTTTTTATTTATTTATTTATTTATTTTTATGTTTGTGGAAGAACCTGTGAACAGTTTTTGAAACCAACGTTTCAGACTAGCTTAGTGAGTCCATCATCAGGGCAATGTGATTTGTATTTTGAGAAGAGAGAGCGTGAAATTATGGAGCTATTATTAGTTAATTGATTTTTTTTTTTGTCGGCTTTCAAATGATTAATTGATTAATAATTATTTATTTATTTATTATATTGGTTTAATTTATATAATTAATTATTATTATTATTTTATATGTTATTGATATTTGGAGTGAGGTTTTCATCTCTACATTGCTTTAGAAATATGAGATTTGACAGGTTTCTAGCTCTGGAAATTCTCATCTTCTCAAAATTTAGAGCATTGTTCATTATGTCCCTTCCATGAATTTGAATATGTTCCGTCAATTGCCCAAGCTAGTCGCAGGTCTCCGTTAATAAGCTAACATAGTATTCTTCAAAAATCCACTGTACTTATATATTCCACTTTGACAATTATGTATTCCACTTCGACACTCAAATAAAATAGATGAATATATATATATATATATATATATATAATTCAAATAACAGTTTAATATATAATATAATGTATCTAAAAAAATAAATATGTAGGGACTTTTTAAATATATAACAGTATGGATAAGTTTAAACTTTATATTAATATCAATCGTTTATATAACAAGTTATAGTTATATATCATAAAGCATATACACTATTCAATTATGAAAATGAATCATTATAATAAAAATAAAAGATAAAAGGTATGTAATATTATCGGGATCACTACTCCTGCAATTCAACATTCAGTCTTGCAAACACTACTCTCGCAACTTAACCTTTACTCTCCCTATGAATGATAGATGTTTTGTCCATAGAATTAACACGCAAATGCATTCTCCCTATTTGGCATCGATTCTGGCAATTATGATAGACATACAACACATGGGAACATTGGACTTCTACATCCATACCATAGACAAAGGGCACATAAGGACTATGAAGGGCAACATCCACAACTGAATATTCGACAAATATTTCCTTTGTCAAACCAAGAAAAATATATTAAAAAACAATTATTAAATTCATGTAAGTTAAAGGGTGAATTTATTCGGTGAACTTTACGAAATTTATGCGAACACAATGACTTCATATCTAGGAAATTCCAAATCCATTTTCATGAACTAGAAGTTTCCAAAACACTTCCACAATCCTAGAGCCATTGCCAGCCAATTAGGAACATTTCATCCCCATCCCAAGCTCCTAGTAGTGTAGGAATGCTGGGAATGAGTCTACGAGATGTTGTAAGTGGTTCCCATGCAACTAGAGTTTTGATCTTTAAAATCGGTATAGGTAGTTGGTGTTGTTAACCTGTGTAGGAATTGTTTCATCCAGTTTTCTAGCCACATCTTGGAAGGATTGGATGCCAAAAGAATTGTAAGATTTGGATTCAGTGAAAGTTCTCTTCATATTCAATAAGACTAGCTTTGTCCTTCGACAATCGCAATGCATATTGCATTGCTCAGTCAATGCAGGCCGTGAATTCCCTTTGCCAGTTCTGAGTATATCACTTGCTACCAATGTTACCACATTCAACTTAGGGAAAAACTCAGTAATGCAAAATACAATAAAATAGACAAGTACAAAAATATTAGCAGGAAAAAATAGACATGTACAAAAGATATTTACAGTTTACCTCAGTTCAGGAAAAAAATAGACAAAGTACAAAAATTAACAGTGTACAACAGCTTATGGCCATTTATAGGCAGGGTTGCTTCTGGGCATTTAGAGGCAGGTTGGAAAATCATACTCAAGATGATAGAGCTTGTCTCATGATTACTCACAAGCCAATTTTTGACTCATGAGTAATCACACATCCAATTCACTCAATGTGAGTATGACCAACCACTAGGTCATTTTGACTTGCTTGGGTCACAATAAAAAACAAACTTGAATAGCCACGAATCTGATAGTAGAGATCTAAGCTTGGTATTGGTAGCTAGGCTCATTTGAAGTCTCTGAGATGGTTGTGCCTTGCACCTGTGCATAGTGATATTCAGTAATATGTAGTTGACCTTCTCATGGCATTTAATTTTTGAACAACTACAGTTCTACTCCACACTTGTTATAGTTCTGTAGCACAGTTTTGATGACTGTTTCAGGCTCTGTTTGGTGTTTTTATAGTTTCAGCAGTGATGTATCCCAACTGTCCCCCATGTTTGAGTACTACAGGAGAGTTCTAAGACTAGTATTTTTGGGATTTTGTCCCATTGGTATGGACATATAACTTTTGACTCAAATACTCTTGGATGCTTCCTTCAGCTCGTTCTCTAACATTTAGCTGTCTCGTGAGAGTCTCAACTCTCAACACCATTCCTTTGTTAGTGGACAAACATCATTTTTTTTGTTGTTCAGCAGATTTAATGTCTGGGATTACTTGCTGCCATTGGCTCATAGTTTGTGTTATCACCATAACTTCAGCATTTCAACATATTTGTTTCTAGTCAGACAGATCTACACATATGTTTGGCTTCACAACCAACAGAGGCAAGTTTCTCAAGATTTAAAATACAGGAAGACACCTCAAGATTTTCTTTTTTCTCTAAGTAATTCCAAGGGATTCAAACTCATAGTAGGTAAAAGTGAAAGAAAAGGAGATTAGACTTCTACTGCATTCCAACGGTTTGTCTCAATTTTTTAGCTTTAATGGTTGTGAATTGAATATGAATTTTACAATCTTTTGGAAGTGGAAAGTTGTTTGATCTTTAGATATCATAAGTTTCATTATCTATTTCAATATTTCAATATGATCAACACAACCAAGGACACAATGTAGGAGTTGTATACAAAGTTTGTGCATTCAATGCCAAACCCTTCGATGATAACATAGCAGACCATGAAACAACAAGAAATGCAAATTAATTCCACAAACAAACAACTATTAGGCATTGTAACAACTAGCGATTGTCGATGGCATTACGTAAGATTTTTCCCTATCTTTCCTGAGCTGATTCTTCACCATCATAGTATTCATCATCCTTTGCACTAGCATCCTAATATTTCTTTACAGAGAATGTAAGTGTCATTCTATCAGGATACTCCTTGATCTTGGAGATCAAAAAGGTTCCCATCGAAGATCCAGTACCTCCTCCCAAAGAATGACACACTTGAAACCCTTAAAGTAAGTTGAAACAATCAATTAAAGTTCGGCAGAGTCTCATCTCATAGACACTAAAGTGTGCAAAAGGTCACGGTTCGTTTGTCTAGAAATCTAATAGAATAGAGAAGAGGAAAATAATTGTGCTCAAGAGAAGAAAATTAAGTTTCAAAGTTGAAACAATCATTCAAAATTCATGCGGCCTCTGCTTGCAGAGAGGACAGTGGGCAAAAGCTAGCTCGACATAATTGTTAGGATATTCCGACACATAGGAAATAGTTAAGTATAACTTAGTCTAGTATAGAGTTAGGTAAAGTGTGTTTTTTTACTATGTAATTTTGTAACTTACAATCCAAAGGTCATGATATGTTCTAGATAAGAAGTGATCCGACAGTTCATTCTCTCCTCAGTATTACCGACACTTGATCCATGGTTTAACACTCGATTGGTCCATGATCTCTATTTAAAGAGCATGGAGGGTCATTTGTAAGGTGACCATACATGAGAGAACCTTATGTAAATTTTCATTGTTTTATTAATAAATTTCCTGAAGTGGCCATGTTGGCTTAGGCTGTGGACTGTTTCCCTCTTTGAGGGTTTTAACCATGTCAAGAATATTGGTGTATTGATCTGTGATCTATTTGTGAGTAGTGTCCTTTGGTGTTCATTCTGAAGAACTTACCCTATTAATTCCTACATGGTATCAAAGCTATTTGAGGGCCACATCCGTTGGTGATCCAAATCGAAAGTTGTTACAACTGCATCTGATTGTCGTTTCCTATATCTATTATTTCTGACTGCTTTCAGGCCGAAAGGACTACTCTATTGTGTTAGGATCATATGTTCCAGCGAGAAACCCCTTTCATTTCATGCGAAAGGTTTTAGGTAGCCCTAGCGACGTCATTCTTAAGATCTGGAGGTATACAGTCTTTATTTGCAGTTTAGTTATTTATCTATGTTTATTTTGGTTTATTTATCTCTTTGTTTTTTATTACCAGATTTATACCTTTCATTTCTACGTATTCTCTTTGCCTCAAGACTCTGTGCGATCTGGGCAAATCAGAAACAGAAAGGAAGGTTTTGTTCTCATGCGTATGCTCTTTTTTGCCGCACCTTAGTGTGATCTCAGAAAATCAGAAACATTGAGAAACATATTTATTTTTAGGCGAGAGCTAGCTTCAAGCCATAAGGTTTGGTATATTTTTTGTATGTTCGTGTTGGGTTGTGTGGTTTTTTTTTTGTAGGAAAAAATAGTTTTTCCAAGTAAGCACACACCCCAAAGCTTCTATAACTGAAGAAAAAAAAAAAAAAAAAAAAAAAAAAAAATCAATCTGCTCTTTTTTGAAAATTACCAACCTTTTAAACTAGCTCACTTGGTCCAAAGTTACTTTATGAGAAAAGAGGTCTTGAGTTCAAGTCTTTCTTTTTGTCGAGTTACTTTTTTCAAAAAACATATGTAGCTTATGTTTTGAAGTTACTTTATGTAAAAGTGTTCTCACCCATTATAAAAAGTGAGTCACTTATAATTCTAAAGTCTATTTTTCTTTTATTTAAGTTACAATTTAGTGGGTAACTCATAAAGTACCATTGTAAAAGTAACTTTAACTTATTTATAAAAGTGGGTCACATAATTTTTTTTTTTAAGTGAGCTTATTAGATTAAGTTTGGAAGAGGAGGGGGGAGCGGGGGAGGGGTTGGGTTTAAATATAACATTATCATTCACTTCCACACATTCACGCACTTTGTCGGCATCTTCAACAACTTTTTTTTCAAAAAGCCATAATTTCCTCATCCGGAAGCCATTTTCAGAGTCATTTGTTTTAAGTCGGCCTAACGTTTCAAGATATTTCCATTGGAACACTTAGTTTTAGCATATACATCTCCAATTTCTATTAAAATTGAAAGTCCATGCCAAGTTATTCTTGACAACACCAACTACTTCAAATGGTCGTCCTACATTGTGGATTTACTTAGAAGTAAAGGTCTTCACAAAATAGCCTTAGGCCAAGAAACTAAACCTAAAGATGAAGAAAAGGAAGCCAAATGGGAAACTAGGAAAGATCATGCACGTGGGTTGATAGGGATGTCTATTTCTCTAGACCTTAGATTCCATATTGCATAACTTGATACCCGTAATGAAGTAATGAAACAACTCACTAAAGTTTTTGGAATAAAAAATGAAATTAGAGCCCATCAACTTGAAAATGAGTTGCTTACGTTGGACCCCAATAATTTTTCTTGCATTGAAGATTTTTTGTCCAAGTTCAAGAGCCTTCGAGTTCTTTTGGAAGGCGTTAAGGTTAAGAAAGAAGATGGTAGCCTTATCTATTCCATTCTTACTAAGTTGGGACCAGCCCACTCTGTGTTTGTTTCCACCTTCCATTCTACTAGATAAGCCTTCATTTCTCAAGCACAAGACTACAAGTCCCCCTCTTTTGATTCCTTTTGTGATTCTTTAATAAGAAAACAAGAAAAACTCTTACATCTTGGTCTTCTTAATCTTGGAAACTATTCTAAGAAAGCCTTAGCTGCCCAACAACAACAAAATTCAAAGAATCCTAGGAAAAAGTATCCTAAAAAGAATGGTCCGAAACCAAACAAGGGTCCTAAGCAATTTCATTCTCAAAATGAAAAATCAATTCAACAAAATGATAAGGCAAATAAAAGAAAAGAGAAGAAGACTGATAGACATTGCAACTTTTGTAATCGAGGTGGCCACTTTGAATCCAAATGCTTTAAGAAGATGGAAGCCTTGGAAGAAGCAATGAAGAATAATAACATCCATTTGGAGCAGTTTTCAACTTCAACTTCATCTTCACGAATAACACTTTCTGCATTTGGTTGTCAAGCATCTAAGTCTAGTTATGCACTAAATGTATCTTCTTCTTCTCATTCTCATGAATGGCTCATTGATTCTGGAGCTTCTTATCACATGGCTAAAAACAAAGCCATGTTTTATTATTTAAATGATTGTAACACAAAAAGTATATGTGTTGGTGATGATAGATCTCTTAGTGTTGTAGGGACTCGAACTATTCATCTCGACAATGGTCAATTTAATGATGTATTATGTGTTCCAACCTTATCCTGCAACTTTTTATCTGTATATTAGATAACTCATTCAGGTGAAGGTAAAATCATTGAATTCTCACCTCATGATGTTGTAATTAAGGACCTAAGAGATCTTAGAGAGCTTTTAGCTACCGACATTACTGATGATTCTACAAGGTTGTATAATTTTAACAACTTTGGGTCATCAACTCTTCCCTCAGTATTTGTTGCTCATAATGATGAAGTGAGCAAACTTTGGCATGAGTGATTTGGTCACTTAAACTATCGCTCCCTTCAAAATCTATGTAAAGAAAATATGGTGACCAGTCTTCCTATGGTATCTTCCAGAGATGGTGTTTGTTCTAGATGTGTACTCAGAAAACATCATCGGGATAGTTTTGAAAAACATGCCTCTTGGCACGCCTCAGCACCTTTACAACTTGTGCATAGTGCTTTATGTGGTCCACTTCCAGTTGTTTCATTCTCTGGCTACAAGTATTTCTTAACTTTCATCGATGATTTCTCTAGATGCACTTGGGTATACTTCTTAAAACTCAAGAGTGAATTATTTAACATGTTCTTGGCCTTTAAGGCCTTTGTTGAGAAACAATCTGGACATCAAATTCTTAAGCTAAAATCTGATAATGGCAGAGAATATGTTAACAACAAATTCATCAACTTTTGCACTGAGCATGAAATTCAAATGCAACATGTTGTTCCATATACTCCACAACAAAATGGTGTAGCTGAAAGGAAAAATTACATCTTAAAAGAAATGGCTAATTGTATGCTTCAATCTAAAGGACTTAGTCTTAATTTTTTGGCATAAGTAAATAACTATGCAAATTACATGGTAAATTGCACTCCTACAAAAGTTTTAAACAATATCACTCTAGAAGAAGCATTGAGCTCAATTAAACCAGATGTAAGTCACTTTCGTGTTTTTGGGAGAGAAGCATGGGCCCATATTCCAGATGAGAAACACAAAGCTTTAGAACCTAAGAGTGAAAAATGAATTTTTTTTGGATATTCTGAAGATGTCAAAGGATATGGACTTATTCCACTTAAATCTAAAAATGTTATCATAGAAGAGATGTAAATTTTGTTGAAAATATATCGGCCTACGAGCCTATTTCAGCGAATGTGCCACCTCTCTCTATCCCTTCTACTTATGAAAATATCTCTTCTTCAGATGATGACAGTGAGGATTCAATCCTCCCCCACCTTCTCAGGATCCCCCTTCAACTCCTCAACTTCCAAAATGGGTATGCGCTACTCGAGATGCAGCAGGTGCTCTTGCAGGTGATCCTACAGATCAACAACATACACGTTTTCAGTTCGATAGAGCCTTTTCTTTACTGGCTCAAGCTTCAACGAATTATGATCCTGACACCTTTTAAGAAGCTTCAGGCCATCCAGATTGGGACGCAGCTATGAATGAAGAATATCGTTCATTATTGGAAAATGATACATGGGATCTTGTTCCTCTTCCAAAGGATGAAAACTTATTAGATGCAAATGGGTTTACAGAACCAAGTATGGACCAAATGGAAAATTTGATAAACATAAAGCTTGTCTTATTGCTAAGGGTTTTTCACAAGTTGAAGGCATTGACTATACTGAAACCTTCTCCCCTATTTCCAAAATGAACTCTATCCGCCTTTTTCTTTCCCTTGCTGCCTCTTTCAAATGGGAAGTCCATCAGATGGATGTTAAATCTGCCTTCTTGCATGGGGACTTGCATGAATAAATCTATATGGAACAACCTCCTGGATATATACAAACAAAATCCAACCTTGTATGTCGGCTTAAGAAATCCATTTATGGTCTCAAGCAAGCCCCGCAAGCTTGGTATGCCAAAATGGATAGTTTTCTTTTAGAAACTGGCTTTTCTAGGTGTCATTCTGACAATACTGTCTACACCAAGAAAGTGGGTAAGTATCTTATCATTCTTATTCTTTATGTTGATGATCTTATCCTTACTGATAGTGATCCCAACCTTATAAACCGTGTGAAGTTGAGCCTTAAAAAGAAGTTTGAAATGACAGAGTTAGGACACTTGCATTATTTTCTTGGTCTTCAAGTCTTGCAAACCAAGGAAGGTATTTCCCTTTCCCAGTCCAAGTATTCCTATGATCTTCTACGCCAGTTTCACATGGAATATTGTAAGCCATCCCCTTCTCTCTTTCAGTGTGGAGCCAAACTTTCAGTCACTTGTACTTCCCCTGAAGTTGATGCTACCTTATACCGTTAGCTTGTAGGAAAACTTTTGTATCTGACCAATACTCGTCCTGACCTTTCTTTTCTTGTTGGCCTTATTGATTGGTTTATGAAAAACCCACATGAAAGTCATTGGAAAGCAACTAAAAGAATACTTTGTTATGTTTGAGGTACAATTCATTTTGGGATTCATTACAGTGGATAAGCATCTCCTCTATTGGTTGGTTTCACTGATTCCAATTGGGCTGGTGACCCTGATGATCGGAAGTCTACTGTAGGTTATGTCTTCACTCTTGGTTCTGGACCTATTACATGGGTTTGCAAGAAACAAAGTGCCATTTATTTTTCTTCAGTAGAAGCAGAGTATCATGGCGCCATAGAAGCTAGTAAGGAAGCCTTGTTGCTTCGCCAGATCCTGTCAGAGTTTGGCTTTCAGCGGCAACATCCAACTACACTTTGGTGTGATAATCAAAGTGTCATTCAAATATGCAAAGATCTAGTCCAACATCAGTGCAACAAACACATTGAACTACACATGCACTTCATTAGAAATTTCATTCATGACCATGTTCTTGAAGTGTAATATTGTTCAACTGATGATCAAGTTGCAGACATATTTACAAAGGCTCTCATAGAAGCGAAGTTTACTAAACTTTGATTTATGATTGGAGTTTAGGAAGTTGTCACTAAGGGGGTATAGGCTCTAATTCCTCCTTCATTCTCCTATTGTGTCATATTTTTAGATCATTCAATCCTATCCCAAGTTGTTCTTAAGGGGGGATGTTAGTATATTCCGACACATAGGAAATAGTTAAGTATTGTTGGGTTGTGTTATATTCTTTCCATGACTAGCCCACGTAGTTAACAAGGGGGTTAGAGGGGGGGCCGATTGTGTAGTGGGGTGGGTGGGGGGTCACATGGGGTTTGAGGTGTACCAATAACCCCAGTTTCTAGGGTCTAGGGCAGTGACCTGGAAAATTTTGGTTTTGGACCCTATGTTAGGTTGGGAAGACCCACCGATGGTTTTGTGCATGATTTTTGCACATATTTTTTGGACGCGATGGTTTTCGGTCCATGATATTGGACGTGATGGTTTTCGGTCCATGGTATTGGATGCTTTGGCATGTATAAATATGTATTATAACATTGAAAGGAACATAATGAAAAATCAAGCTGGTAGTCTCGGTTTTGGGATCCAGGGGAAATCTCTTTGTATATGTGTTTTATGTGTTATGCTCTCGCATTGTTTATTTTTTGTGTTTTAGAATTCATATGCAGGTAATTTTTGTATGGGTTTAAAACCTACATTTGGTATCAAAGAAGTTTTGGCTTCAAGGGGATGCCTTTTTTGTCGAGGGGTTTCACTTAGGCATGTGGTAGACCCTATTCAGTGGGAGATCTACGAGATCAATTTTGGTGGTGAAAGAAGATGGCAGGCAGTGGAAAGATAGAGATCGAGAAATTTAATGGTCAGAGTTTTGAGTTGTGGAAACTCAAGATGGAGGACATGTTGGTGGATAAAGATTAGTGGATCGTGGTAGATCTGGGTATTAAACCAACGGGAGTGTCAGATGAAGAATAGAAGAAGTTGGATTGGAAGGCAAAGAGCACAATACGATTGTGTGTCTTAGATTCAGTATTGCTGAATGTATCAGGGGAAGCTACGGCGAAGGCTTTGTGGGACAAGTTAGGGACTTTGTACCAATCTATGTCTCTGGTGAATAAACTATTCCTGCGGAAAAAGATATATAACCTGAGGATGAAAGATGGAGACTAGGTGACAGAGCATCTGAACGTATTTAATACTGTGGTAAGTTAGTTAGCATCTATTGATATTAAAATTTCAGATGAAGATAAGTGCATCAGTTTATTGTGTTCTCTACCAAATTTGTGGGATAGTCTGGTTATTGCAATAGGTAGCAATGCAACTGCCTTGCAGTTTGATGAAATAGTCTCATCCTTGCTAATGGAGGAGGTGAGATGGAAAAATATGGAGAGCCAGAATGGTGATGCCTTGTCTGTACGAGGACTGTCCCAGAACAGAAACAAAAATAAGTCATTGAGTGGGAGATCTAAATCTAGAGGGAGATTTAAATTTCCAAGAAAGCTTGTAAAGGTGGTGTGCTGGAAATGCGGAAAGGAAGGGCACTACAAAAGGGACTATAAATCTAAAGCTCCTGACAAATGAAAGGGATCTGATGATGCTCCTTATGCAGAGGTGAAAACCACCTCAGATGAAGGTGGGGATGTGTACTTGGCTTCTTCAAGTACACATGTAGATAATGAGGCATAGTTGATTGAATCAGGTGCATCCTTTCACTTCACACCCCATAAAGAGTGGTTCTGCGAGTATGAGAAATACGATGGTGGTGATGTCTTCTTAGGGGATGATAGGAAGGCTAGAATCATTGGTCACAAAAAAGTAAAGTTGAAGTTGTAAGGTGGAAGGGTTAGAACACTTCGGGTGTTTTGCATATTCCTGCAATGGCCAGAAATTTGATTTCTGTAAGCAAGCTGAATGATGCAGGTGTAAAAAAAATGTTTGAGAAGGATACCTGCAAAATGGTTCGGGGAGCATTGGTATTGATGCGGGGAGTTTGAATTGGAACTCTGTACAAGCTACAAGGTAGCACTGTTATTGATGGGTGCAACAGTTCTGTGGTTCCTGAAAGTGGAGCAGAAAATATAGTGGTCTCTGGAGAGAAGACCATGTTGTGGCATCAAAGGCTTGGAAATATTGGAGAGAAGGGCCTTCGAATACTTCATGGTAAAGGTATGGTAGAAGGTATGAGTAATATCTCTCTGGATTTTGATTTCTGTGAAAATTGTGTATATGAGAAGCAGAATCGGGTGAGTTTCCCCTTTGGTAGTAAGAGGGCGAAACGTATATTAAAACTTGTGCACAGTGATGTGTTTAAACCTGTGAAGGTTCCATTACTGGGTAAGTCTACGTACTATGTATCATTTATAGATGAATTCTCAAGGAATACATGGATATATTTGCTTAAGAAGAAATCTGAAGCCTTTGACAAGTTTAAAGAATTTAAGGCTCTCGTGGAAAATTAGACAGAGAAGAAGATAAAGGTGCTGAGGACAGATAATGGTGGAGAGTTTTGCAACGAGGAATTTGAATAATTCTGTAAGAAGTTTGGTATAGCACGACAGATGACTACTCCATATACACCTCAGCAAAATGGAGTTGCAGAAAGAATGAATAAGACGTTGATGGAAAGGGCAAGAAGCATGCTCAGTGGTGCCAGGTTAGGACAAGAATTCTGGGCAGAGGCGGTGGATACTACATGTTACCTGGTCAACAGGTCACCTTCATCAGCATTGGAGGATAAGACTCCACAAGAGGTATGGACTGGTAAGAAACCATCTCTTTCACATATGAGGGTATTTGGATGTGATGCATATGTACATGTTCCAAAGGAGAAATGAACCAAGTTGGATAGTAAATCTGAAAAGTGCATCTTTATTGGGTATAAGGATGGTTTAAAGGGTTATAAGCTTTGGAACCTAGTCACACAGAAGGTTGTGTATAGCTGAGATGTGGTGTTCAGAGAGGTAAAAGATGTTATTAAACATGAATTCCAACCAAAGGAACTTGAGAAGATAGAGTTTGAGCTTAAGGAGGAAGAATCAGACTCTACAGTAGAGGAGGAATCAGAAGATGAAGAGCCACAAACTCCGAGTGTGAGAAGATCAGTTCGAGAAAGAAGGAAGCTAGAAAGGTATAGTCCATCTGCTTTCTGTTCAAATTTTTCTTTATCTATTACTGACGATGATCCTAGAACTGTGAAGGAAGCAGTAGATTCAGAGGATGGCAAACTCTGGAAAGAGGCCATGGTTGATGAAATGGCATCTTTACACAAAAATGAGGCTTGGGATCTGGTGGAGTTGCCGGCTGGAAGGAAACCCATTGGCAGCAAATGGGTGTTCAAGAAGAAGACAAATGCAGAAGGAAAGGTGGAGAAATACAAAGCTCGGTTGGTAGCAAAAGGTTATTCCCAGGTGCTGGGAATTGATTTCGGTGATATTTTTTTATCCTGTTGCCAAGGTAACTTCTATTAGATTACTTTTATCTGTTGCTGCTGCTTTTGATTTTGAGGTAGAACAGATGGATGCGAAGACAACATTTCTTCATAGGGACCTGTAACAGGAAATATACATGAAGCAACCTGAAGGATTTGCAGTGAAGGGTAAGAAAGAACTAGTATGCAAGTTAAAGAAGTCTCTATATGGGTTAAAACAGTCACCAAGGATGTGGTATCAGAAATTTGATACATTTTTACGGGGACTTGGCTTCACCAGAAGAAAAGTAGATCACTGTGTCTATTTTAAATTAATTGGTGACCGTGTTATTATCTGGTCTTGTATGTGGATGATATGTTGCTGGTTGGAAATGAAAAAGAAATTATCCAGGATTTGAAGACCCAATTGTCCTCCAAATTTGGCATGAAAGATCTTGGTGCTTAAAACTATATTTTGGGAATGGAAATTAAAAGAGGTCGGGCAAAGATGAAGCTCTGGTTAAACTAGAGGAAGTATGTCGAGGCAATACTGAAGGGGTTTAATATGCAGGATAGTAAACTAGTGAAGGTTCCTATTCCTATAGGTGTGAGGTTATCTGCTAAACAATGTCCCAAGACACAAGAAGGGGAAGAGGATATGTCCCATGTTCCATATGCAAGTGCAGTCAGTAGCCTGATGTATGCAATGGTCTGTACTAGGCCAGACATTGGACATGCAGTGGGAGTATTGAGCAGGTCTATGTCAAAACCAGGGAAGGAGCACTGGACAACAGTGAAGCGGGTTTTCAGATATTTGCGTGGCACTAATGATTATGGTTTGTGCTACGAAGGAAGATCAGGATTGGACAGAATGTTGGATATTCGTGGATTTCTTGATGCAGACTGGGCTGGAGATCTAGATCAGAGAAGATCTACAAGTGGGTACGTATTTAACCTATTTGGAGGTGCAGTCAGTTGGATGAGTAAGAAACAATCTATAATGGCACTATCAACTACAAAGGCACAATACATGGCAACCACTCATGCAAGCAAGGAAGCAGTTTGGTTGTAGAGATTGTGTTCAAGTATGGAGTTAGTACAGGGAGCTATAAGGATAGACTGTGACAGCCAAAGTGCAATTTTCTTGGCAAAGAACCTCGCATATCATTCAAAGACAAAGCACATTGATGTTCAGTATCACTTTTTGAGGGATATGATAGAAGACCAAAAGGTGTTGCTGGTGAAGGTGGACACTTTGAAGAATACTGTAGATGCATTGACAAAATCTGTGAGCCCTGAGAAGTTCTCTTGGTGTAGAGAGACAATGGGCATTTCAGGGCTGGAAAAATTACTAAGCTCTCTTGCGGCCTCCTGTGGAAAGAAAACAACAAGCGGGAGAATGTTGGGTTGTGTTATATTCTTTCCACGACTAGTCCACGTAGTTAACCGGGGGTTAGAGGGGGGGCGGAGCCCACCTTCGTTGCACCGATTGTGTAGCAGGGGGGAGGGGGGGGGGGGTCATATGGGGTTTGAGGTGTACCCGTAACCCCACTTTCTGGGGTCCAAGGCAGTGCCTCAAAAAAATTTGGTTTTTGACCCTATGTTAGGTTGGGCGGACCCACCTATGGTTTTGTGCATGATTTTCACACATGTTTTTTGGATGCGATGGTTTTCGGTCCATGGTATTGGGTGCTTTGGCATGTACAAATATGTATTATAACATTGAAAGGAACATAATGAAAAATCAAGCTGGTAGTCCTGGTTTTGGGATCCAATGGAAATCTCTGTGTATATGTGTTTTATGTGTTATTCTCTCGCATTGTTTATTTTCAGTGTTTTAGAATTTGTATGTAGGTAATTTCTGTACGTGGTTAAAACCTACAAGTATAACTTGGTCTTGTATAGAGTTAGGTAAGGTGTGTTTCTTTACTATGTACTTTTGTAACTTACAATCCGATAGTCACAATATGTTCTAGACATGAAGTGATTCAATGAATCATTCTCTCTTCAATATTACCGACACTTGATCCATGGCTTAACACCCGATTGGTCCATGATCTCTATTTAAAGAGCATGGAGGGTCATTTGTAAGGTGGCCGTTTGTGAGAGAAGATTATGTAAATTTTCATTCTTTTATTAATAAATTTCATGAAGTGGCTGCATTGGCTCAGGCCATGGACTGTTTCCCTCTTTGAGGGTTTTAACCACGTCAATAATACCGGTGTATTGATCTTTGATCTGTTTGTGAGAGGTGTCCTTTGGTGTTCTATCTGAGGAACTTACCCTGTAAATTCCTAAAATAATAAGTTGAAAAAAGGTAAAAAGACACAAAGAAAAAACGCTCCTCCTACCATACATTTCTTTTTCTTTTATGTGGAAACTATACAAAATACAACAGTGTGGAGGACATAGTGAGATATTGATAGATAGACGTGGTAAATAATCTTGTGGCAGAAGAGTCTTTTCTAGGGACCTTAAGAAATCTATGGTCATGTGCTCTGATCCCATCTGGCAGTCCATAACCTGTAATGACATGTATAGTTTTAATGAAACAACAACATGGATATTTACAACTTGTAGCTTCCTCCTTCTTGACGACATCCAACACAGAATCGATGATCTCGACCCCTTTACTTTAATGGCCCTGGGCCAGTTATTTCCAGCTCCATACTCACCAAAAATGAAGTTATCAGACCTGAAGGCCTGGCCATAAGGCTAAGTTGTCACACTCTCCATGGTCCTAGGCTCAAGATCCATTAGCACATCTCGCCTCATTGTAAAAATCTACCACAACTTGCCTCATTGTAGTAAACATTAACCCTTTCGAGATGTAGATCGGAGGTGCCCTAGTCTCTGTCAGTGGGATGGATCCCCTGCTCATCAAAGACAACTTCCCAAAACTTGGCACTGATTTGGTTGCCACATTTCCCACCCTGAATTTGCAGGCTCTCACACATCTTTGCAATTTAAAACTTGAAATACAGAAATACCAAACCCTAGAATAAAACCTCAACTGAAAAAAAGAGGATTTGTAGAAAACCAATACAAAAAGAAGAGGCAGAACAGGGCAATGGGCATTTACATCTACCAACCAGAAAAGCCAATCGAGAACTATGAGATGGGTGTGCTCTAGGTGAGGCTATGACTTCTATTTCCTAATAGGCAGTATATAGGTGTCTATGGCAAGATAGACAGGAGAGACATATCGCCTCAAACTAGGGTTATAAGCGTTTAGATGTTTTAGGATTTTAATATTTTTAAGTATATTTTTCTATTGGGTTTTTTTAAAAACGTGAAAATTTACAAAGGTTATTGGAATTGCAAATAGAGTTAGACATCAATGATAATTTATTTAAAAAATTCAAAAATATAAAAAGTTTCGACTCTTCCTGCATAGATATATCTAATATATAAAGAAAAAGTTTTTGTATGTGTGCATTTTGTGTATAATGCATATTTTTAGTTGAGCATAATATGTTTTTGTTTGGAGAAATAGACTATGTGGGTATATGTTTTCTTAAGGATGGTTGACTATATCTATTACAACAATGTAGTACCCTTATATAATGTGAATTCCTAAGCATTAAGGGACTAGTTTTTTGCACTTAGGAAGGTTACTTATAGTGACCACAATAATTGTTCCACACACTTCTACTTGAATCGTGTCCAACTTGAGAAAGACATCTAAAATAATAAGATTAATAAAGTTTTCGAGTGGAGGCACGAGTTGAATTTTGAAGAGTGAGCCTTAACAAAATGGGTAGTAGTATCATAATGGAATAGTGAGTGGTATGGCAAGTGAAAGATGAAGAAAAATCAGAAACATAGTGTCTACCAAATCTAGGGCAAATAGAGTCAAGGATATCACTCTAAAAAGGGTTGTTAGGTGAATAGTTAAGGAGAGGTTTGCAAATAACATGCCAAAATCTTGGAGAATCCTATTAGTACTACTCTTGAACACGTGGGAGGGCATGTTGCCCTACAATGATATATTAATTACAATAACAACTTCATTGATAGTGAGGAATTATTATAGATACCAACGAGGTGGATTGACAATATGGTAGGAAGGGTAGGTTTTGCACTCTCTCCAACCAATTTCAAATCCCCAATGAGACTCTGGCCCATTGTGTTAAAGCTAGAAGGGTAGATTCCCCTCAAATAGAGGTTCACTCTAGTGTGCCTTGAGACACCTCAGCCCTTGCTAAGTCACAAGTTATTGGCATACATGGCTTCTGGGTTGTTGAATATACTCTTAGGTTATAGTGCAACCAGTTGGTTTAATCTCAAGCCTAGCCTAGGTCATTATAACAAGTTACCAATTCCCATAGTTCAAAAAAATGAATTAATATATGAAAATATATAACAATAAAAATAAAATGAGAAGGAGAATCCCCATACAATACTCCCATCCAAATGATAAATTCCCCATTATAAATCCTTCATAGCATATTATTTGCAAGAGATTCCTACAACTATCCAACAACATTAAATGCATGCAAAAATTAAGCCTCACATATGATAGAATGATACCTCCAATCTTATGTTAAGATTGAAAAATTCAAATAAAATGTAGCCCAAGGGGAGACCTCCTTCATCCACAAATTCTCCACCATTATAATGGTGAGGGAGATCACCTTATAAAGTGAATCTCTTCTCTTATACAACAAAATGTTATATTTTAACTAACTCCATGACAAGTCAAAAAAATATTATAGTGATGGAGTAATTAGATCCCTCCTAAATTTGTGGTGGACCACATTACAACATGTGGAAACTAGCCCTTCCTCACAATTAGCTCCCATCCAAAAATAGTAGTAATATGCCCCAAATAATGCTCTTTAAGGGGATGCACCACCACATATAGGCATCAAACCAAGTCAAATACATATGTCCACATAGAATGCACCCCCTAAAACTGTGCATGCATGCAACCTCTCTACATCTATGAATTCCAAGGTAATTAACACCATATATTTTTTTTTTATCAAGAAAATTGAAAACTTGTCACCTATCATCGAGGACACATGGGAAAAAGTAAATGGAATTTCCATTATACTCCTAAGCCTAGCACAAATTCCCACAAGCCTCTCTAGACATGTAAACCAAGTTTTGAACCTGGTTGGGCCCCTATATTGGTTGGAAAATGCCTTCCAGTGCAGGATATACATCCACCATTTGCCTTGTCCCGATGGGCTAACTACATAGATAAATGTGCAATATGCCAAGTAAATATATAACTCCATGAAAAGATAAATGCTCAAAATACTAAAATATAAAGTGGTTCATCTCCCCAAAGAAAATCCAAGGAGATGAGGGTGAATTAGTGCTTTTACCATGCCAAAACTCCATGAGATTGTGTGTGTGTCCAAGAATAGTAAGAAATGTCTCCACGAGTGTGCCCTCCTAGAATATATAAAAATAGCAAGAAGATACCCTTTGCAAGTTCACCCTACAATAATAATCTCCCAAAAATAGGAATAAGACTAAGTACAAGAGCATGTTAAGTCACATGTGTGGCCCTCCTAATGTGCCACAAGTCTTCCAATAGCAACCTACATAACCACCCCAAATTAAATCATAATAATAATAATAATAATAATATTCTAACTTTAAGGTCACATCCAAACCAAAAACAAAATTATTATATGAGACCCCTTTATTCATGGTACAAGGGACTCCACTATGCACAGTGATTTGATTGCTAATATATATGAAGGTGCAGTCTCAGGATGGAGGTTAGAGTGGTTGAGAGAACAAGTTGCTCTCTCATCCACCTAAGTTAAATTCCAAGGGACATGTTTGGTATATTGTGATAATTCTCAAAGAGTAGGTTCCCCCACCCACATGACGTCTCAATTGTTGCTAAGCAATAGATTATTGGCATATATGGATTACACATTGTTGGCTATACTCTTGGTGATATAGTGGGAGGCAGAAGATTTGATCTTGGGCCTCACCCATATTACTCCAACGTGTTGTTGAATCACCATAGTTAAATTATAAAAATTAAAATCTATGAAGGTGTACATATTCTAGCAACTACAAATTACAACAAGGAGCATATTTTGAGACTCATGCCCAAAAGTTATTTGGGCCCAATGAGTTATTTGGTTAACAAGTAAATATGGATTCAAACATATGTGATAGTGCTAAGGCATGCTAGAGGCCAAGGAAACAAGCCAATATGTGTCAGGTGCCATGATGTGCCAATGTATGTTAGGGAGTGTTAGGGAGTTCCAAGGAAACATAAGGGATCACTAGTTTCAAATGCATGGAAATGAATGAATAAGAGTGTGTGACAGGGAGTGTCAATGAGTTCTAGGTGTGTTAAGGAGGGAGTAAAAAGGTATGCTAGGTAGTTCTAGTGAATTCTAGAGTGCCAGGGTGACATGCTAAGATGTGTCAGGTGTTAGGGTGTGTCAATGTGTGTTGGGGATTGTTAGGGAGTTCCATGGAAAAATAAGGGAGAACTGCTTAAAAATTCATGCAAATGAATAGACAATACTGTGTGATAGGGAGTGAGTGAGTTTCAAGTGTGTTAAGGAGGAAGTGGCAAGGTTATATGCTAGGCATTGCCAACGCATGCTAGAGTGACAGGGCATGTCAGGGAGTGGTAGGGTGTGCTAGGGAGTTGTAAAGCATGCCAAGGAATGTAGCGGGTGTTCACATGTGCCACAAAGTGCCAAGGGATTATTAGATGTGCAAGGTGTTATGGCATGTCAAGATGTAAAATATGTTGCCTAGTTGTTTTATGGTCATGGTTGGACATGAGCCTTGGCTTGGTAACTTGTAAATTGTTAAGTGGGATAAGTTGAAATTGGACATCAGTAGCTTAAGATGAGTTATAATCAGTTCTTAGGCGAATAAGGCATAGTCTAGTTGTAGTAATTGTAACTTGGTCAAGTTGTTGTATTCGAAGAAGGACTTAGTTGGGTTCCCAAGTCCCAAAAAATGTAAGGGTAGTTGTGAGGGCATGCCAAGGAATGAAAAGGCATGCTAACACATGTCAAACATTGTTAATGCATAATGAGGAGTGTTAGTAAGTGTTAGGGCATCACAAGGGATAACAAGGTTAAACCGCATGGAAATGAATGAATAAGAGTGTGTGCTAAGGAGTGTCAGCAAATTCTAGGTGTCTGAAGGAGGAAGTTTGCTAGAAGATGTTCATAATAGGACTTGAAGGAGGCAAGCCTATGGTTGTGATAAGGGGCTAGAAAAAGAAGTTTCAAACAAAGCAGGACATTGGGTTGGGCACACAATTGTTTTTCCAATGCCTTAGTTGGGTTCCAAAGCCACAAAAAAGGTAAGCCTATATATGACGAAATGATAGCTATAGAGTGCTAAGGTGTGCCAGGTAATGTCGGGAAGTACTAACACATGCTAGATAGTTCCAAGGAATGTTAGGCATGCCAAAACATGCCAATTGTTAAGGCCTTCCAAGATATACCAAGTTTCATGGTGTGGCATGAACACATGCTAGGGACTATTAGGGTTAAGTGTTAGGGAAACACAAGGGAGCACTAGTTTCAAATTGATGGCAATGAAGTGTCAATTAGTTCTAGATGTGCTAAGGAGGGAGTGATAATATATGTTAGACAGTTCTAAGGCATGCTAGAGTGCTAGAGAAGCATACCAAGATGTGCCAAGTGCCAAGGTGTGCCAATGTGTGTTGAGTGTTAGGGAGTGCTAGGGAAACACAAGGCAGAACTAGGTTAAAATGTACGGAAATTAATGAATAAGAGTGTGTGATAGGGAGTGTCAGTGAGTTCCATGTGTGCTAAGGAGGGAATTACATGGTATGCTAGGCAGTGCTAATTCATGCTACCATTATAGAGTGCCATTCAACCAAGATGTGTTAGGTGCTAGGGTGTGCCACCACATGCTAGAAAGTGTTAGGAAGTGCTAGGGAAACACAAGGGAACACGAGGTGAAAATAGTGCATGAAAATGAATGATTAATATTTTTTGATAGGAAGTGTAAATGAGTTCTAGGTGTGCTAAGGAGGGAGTAACAAGGTATGGTAGGCAGTGCTAAAGCGTGATACAGGCTAGGGAAACATTCCAAGATGTGTCAGGTGCTAGGGTGTGCCAATTCATGCCAGGGAGTGTTATGGAGTGCGAAGGAAAGAAAAGAGATCACTAGTTTCAAATACATGGAAATGAATGAATAAGAGTGTGTGATAGGGAGTGTTAGTGAGTTCTAGGTGTGTTAAGGAGGGAGTGACAAGATATGTTAGGTATGCAAAGGAATGCTAGAGTGCCAAGGAAACATGCCAAGATGTGCCAGGTGCAAGGGTGTGCCAATGCATGCTAGCGATTGTTAGGGACTGCCACATAAACACAAGGGAGACCTAGTTCAAAACGCATGGAAATGAACAGGTAAGACTGCGTGATAGAGAGTGTTGACGAGTTCCAAGTGTGCTAAGGAGCGAGTGACAAAGTTATATGTTAGGCAGTGCCAAGGCATGATAGAGTGCCAAGGCATGTCAAGGAGTGCCAAAGCATGCCAAGGAATGCAAGCGATGCTAAAATGTGCCACATAGTGCCAAGGGATTGTTAGATGTTCTAGGTGTTATGGCATGTCAAGATGTAAACTATGTTTCTTAATTGTTTTATGGCCACAATTAGACGTGAGCCTTGACTTGGTAAGTTGTTAAGTGGGATGAGTTAAGATTCGACATGAGTAGCCTAAGATGAGTTGTAAAACATTCTTATGTGAATAAGGCATAGTGTTGTAGCAACTGTAACTTGGTCAAGTTGTTGTAGTTGAGGTAGGACTTGGTTGGGTTCCCAATTCTAAAAAATATAAGTGTTGTTAAGAGATAATGATAGCTAAGGAGTGTAAGGGAATGCCAAGGAATGAAAAGGCATGCTAACATATGAAAAAAAGTGTCAATACATGTCGAGGAGTGTTGGGGAGTCTTAGATCATCACAAGGGAGAACTAGGTCATAATGCATGGAAATGAATGAATAAGAGTGTCTGCGGCTAAGATGTACAACCACATGCAAAGAAGTGTTAGTTGGGAGTGCCATGTAAAGAGAAGTGAGCACTACGTCAAAATGCATGGAAATGAACAAATAAGAGTTTGTGATTGGAACTGTTAGTGAGTTCCTGATGTGCTAAGGAGGGAGTGATAAGGTATGTTAGGTATTGTTAAGGCATTCTAGAGGCTAGGGCGGCATGCCAAGATGTCTTAGGTGCTAGGGTGTACCAACACGTGCCAAGGAGTACTAGGGAAACACAAGAGACAACTAGGTAAAAATTCATGGAAATGAACCAATAAGATTTTGGAACCGAGAGTGTCAGTGAGTTGTAGGTGTGCTAAGGAGAGAGTGATGAGGTATGCTAGGTAGTGCCAAGGAATGCTAGAGTGCTAGGGAAACATGCCAAGATGTGTTAGGTGCCAGGGTGTGCCAGTGCATTCTAGGGAGTGTTAGGGAGTGTCAGGGAAACACAAGGAAGCACTAGGTCAAAATGCATGGAAATGAATGAATAAGAGTGTGTGACAGAGAGTGTCAACAAATTCTAGGTGTGTTAAGGAGGGAGTGACAAGGTTATATTCTAGGCAATGCCAATATATGTTAAAATACCAAGGCATGTCAGGAAGTGCTAGGGTGTTCTAGGGAGTGTCAAAGCATGCCAAGGAATGTAGGGGATGCTAGTACATGCCACATAGTTCCAAGGAAGTCTAAGACATTCCAGGTGTTATGGCATGTCAAGATGTAAACTCTGTTGCTTAGTTGTTTTACAACCACAGTTGGATGTCATAAGACTTGACTTGGTAACTTGTTAAGTGGGTGGAGTTGAGATTGGACATGAGTAGCCTAGGATGTGTTACGGGAAGTTCTTAGGTAAACATGGCATATGCTGAATTTCCATGACACCTGAGTATATGGGTTTGGTCTTAGAATATTTAATGAAAACACTCTGAAGTGCCACAACACATATACTTTGCACAAATAAATCTATGCGCACCAGCGAATCAACTAGTGCACACGCAAATTTTTTACTTTTTCAAACCCTTCTTTGTTTTATTACAAACTTTAATAGAAAAGGCTAGAGCTTCCCTACCAAGGTTCATGTCCATTTACAATCACATTGATACAAGGAATAAAACTAGGGCTTGGTGTTAGTCCTTTGACAACCAATCTACCTAGAACAAGACAACACTTGACCTACTTATCGATGGTGGCCACACATAACCCTTTTAGTCGACATGTACTGAACACATCTAGAAAGTCGTATTGCCTCCCATTCTGCAACTCCTCAATCTACCTCTGTCAATGAACATAACTCCTTTAGGTTACTGAACTTAGCTCAACAAAATTTTCCCTTTATCTACCTCCTTTTTCCTTCAAGGTCTGCAACACTTAGGGTTTTCCATCAGCTGCTCACAACTCTATTTGTGAACAACTCTTTGGTATTCCAACTCTTTCCATACTCTTCTCCAAGATGACAAGTCTAGGGCTATGGTGGCTTCCCTTGTTCTCAATAAGTCAATCCTCTACAATACTATGAACTAGGACTTGTTGGCTAGCCCACTTGACGACTACTTTAGTCCTTCAAAGTTTTCACGTCCTTATGCCCAATAAACCTACCCTTCTACCAGTCTTGTTGTCCTTCACATGTATAGGACTTAGTGATCTTATTTGGTAGTCACCTAACAACCCTCCAACTGTACTTGGACTACCATCAATTTTCCCAACCACGGTCAATTATTTTACTGATCCAGGGGCCACAACACTGCCCTCATCGACATATGAGGTGATCCTTTAATTCTAGTATCTCGTGTATATGGAAAAGCTAACAGATGTTATTAAGAAGGGAAAGGTCATTATGATTAGTTTCAACTTGACACGAATGTAAACCCACCTTGAACACACCAAGGGGAATCTGAACGGCAACATCCGGCGCTCTTGTACATATGTGGTTAAACAAAAAGGACCCCTTTCATTTGCATGAAGTGTTCCTGGTACAAATCCATGTTAGAGTCGAGGCCATAAAAATATGAAGTCTAAGTACATTGAATGTATTGTCTATAAATAACCTCTCTAACAACCTGACATAAACATTGTTATATGGAATTTGTATCTATGGATAATCACACTTTCCCTAAGTGGGTAGCTACACTTACAACAACAGAAAGAAGGTAGTCTAACCTTTTTCTATAGTAGATAGATGAGATGAAGGAACTTACTTGTAATCTTTCACTTCCCTAACCTCCTTTGAATTGCTCTCGTCGCTCCCACTTGAACTAAATCCGCTCAATTGGTACCTGTCTCAACAGAAACAGAAACGACAACGATCAAAGCATACATGATCTATCTAACACATATTTTATTAAAATTGGAAATATTTTATTACAAGGACATCAACAAAATTGAGCTTTTTGGTTATTTTGAAATTCTAGATCCACTATTTAATTCCAAATTTAATGAAATATGTGTTATCTACTATAAACTAATGGAATCAACAACATTGAAACACATAATGATCATAGATATGAACAAGAATATGAGAAAAGGAATAAACAACTTTATTAATGTAGAAGGAAGAGCTTCACCCAATTCGGTTCGATCCCATGTCACTCATCCAACTTCAGTCCAACCATCGTCACACCAAAATCACACCAATCCAGCAACATAACATTACTTGACATTAACTAAAATCTCAAACCAACAATATTTCACCACAATCTTCAAATTCTAACCCCATGATCACTATCGTGAGTGGTCAATTTATAGGGAAATGGAGGTGGTTATGTCAGAAATTGGGCATTGAATAGCTTTCCAAAATTGGATTTAGTTTCCATGGAGAAAGGGATGAGAGGATAATAGGTTAATTGATCCATAGCCTATCCAAATTCGAGCTCATAAGATGGGATAAGAGCTGGGATTCTTCTAGAATGATCTAGAATCAAGGAATATTCCTAGAACCCTATGCAAATTTTACTCATTCTCGCCCGGCGCAAGTGTAAGTGGGCCTAAGTGCACTGAAGTGTAGGCATGAATGGGCCTACCTACTATGCAACGTAGTTACCCCTGACCAAGGCTGCGGTGGTGTTCCAAGGAGGCATTTCAGCAAGGTTTCAGGACAAGAAACTTTCATGGATGGAAGCATTCAATGTGATGACTTGTCTAGGGCATGTAACAACTCAATTAGGGTTTGATGAGCCCTAATTGTACTGATATGAATGTCAGGAGTGATGTGCCCAAATAGACCTGTATGTGATCTGAAGTTGAATATGGGAAGACACCGCCTGGTTACCCGCCAATAATGTAAGATGTTAACAGACGTGAGAGAAATCACCAATAATGATAATGATTTTCAAGGTACTACAGTACATTCTACATGATGTGAATAGATGTTTTAATTTTGAACACCATACAGAGTATTTCGGTCGAAGGCTAGTGACATTGACCTATTGCTAGAAGGGAGAAACTTGTCATGTATGCAAGCCTCAAGGTACTGGAAGGGTGTTTCTAAGTAAACTTCCTGGATAATGTGCTGATGTCAACATGAAGCGACTTGTCACAGGAGGGCCTTGATGTATCCCCCATCAACCACACAAAATGAGTGTAATGATTTTGAAGACAGAATGTGACTAACGACACAAGGTTCAAGAATGGCAGTCATGAAAATGAAGGTTTATGAGTATTGCAAAGGATGAAGTTTACTGAGTGACTTCTATTGAACATGTCGACGACACTGAATGAATTGGTAGCATTGACCCAAAACTAAAGTGATGGATGGTGTGATAGACCATAGGTATGATAACTATCAAGTAGATAACCTAGCCCAAATAGTCACAGAGATGAAGAGAAAGTGTCATGTTTAAGAGCAACTTGCTACCATAAAGTGATTTATCCCTTTTCCCATTTTCCCTAGTCATTTCTGACCAATACCTCTTTATTTTTTAACAAGCTTGAGTAGGATAACATATGCTTGTAATATAATTCCACCCTTCAGGTGAATCCATCGCTATGTGATGTTTTAACAAGTCTAGCGAAGGTGAAACTCGGTCTTGTCATGATGGACAAGTTTTTCTCTATTTGATGTTTTAACGAATTTAATAACAATGAGAACTCAATCCTTTTCATGTTTAGAGAGTTTGAAAAGGGAAAAAAAGGAAACTCCAGAAGTTCTTTTTTGTATATTTGTCTCTCAAGTCTAAAAAAGCATAAAATAATACAAGAGAGAACCTATTGACCATGTTCGATCAATGTATTCCTTTTTCATAAGTAATCTATCCTAGTTCAGAAAAGGGATAAACTTATACTGAGTATATGTCATTTCCAATCCGTTTATGAGCTAAAAAAGACAAGTGCTCAACAAACGTTTCATATTTAGAGAGTCTGAAAAGAGCTTAAAGAGGACTCCAGTTAGCGGAATGAGTGGTATCTAGGATAGCAACTGGTTTCGGTGATGTTGGAATTTCTCATAACATGTAATGATCAAGAGGTTGGTGAATAAGACCACTCATTGCAACTGTTCCTAAGAAAGGGTAAAACAACCAAGTGAAAGTGTATGATCGGCCAAGCAGATAGTGATGATGGAAGGAGAAAAACCAAGGCTCATATGATGGAAGAGGCTGATTAAATGGCAATCACGAGGGTTAAAATGGAGATGGGTTCATTTTTACACAAGATTGAACCATAGGGAACTATGCTTACATTCAGTTTCATATTTACACAAGCTTGAAATGAAAACTATGCTTGAATTTAGTTTCATGTTTACAAAAGCTAGAAATGAAAAACTATGCTTGAGATTGGTTTACATGCCCCCAACATGATGACTAGATTCTAGGTGCATGCCCCCCAAGCTTCATTGCATTCAACTAAGTAGACTACTTGTGGCTATCAGGTGGATGGAATGAAGGTTCATTTACGAGATCAAATATATGACTCGACTGGGATTCTATGAGATCTAATCAAAGACTCAAATTGGAACTTTGCTCCAAGGGACCTTGTTTCATTTTTTATTGAGCTTGACACAAGATAAGGAACTCTGTTCCAATTCCTTGTTTCATTTTTTAATGAGTTTAACACAAGACAAGGAACTATGCTCTGGGACTTGTTTCATTTTTTGATGAGTTTGACACAGTAAAAGAACTATCCTCATATTCCTTGTTTTCTTTTTTTAACGAGTTTGACACAAGACAAGGAACTATGCTCAAATTCCTTGTTTCATTTTTAACGAGCTTGACATAAGACAAGGAACTATGCTCTGGGACCTGTCTCATTTTTTAATGAGGTTGACACAGTAAAAGAACTATCCTCATATTCCTTGTTTCATTTTTTAACGAGCTTGACACAAGACAAGGAACTATGCTCATATTCCTTGTTTCATCTTTTAACGAGCTTGACACAAGACAAGGAGCTATGCTCATGGACCTGTTTCATTTTTCAACAAGGTTGGGACAAGACTAGGAACTATCCTCATGATTCCTTAATCATGACCCTTAAGATGTCATGACTTCCAAGAGGTTCTCATCAGATGGGAGAACAATGCCCTCGAAAGGATACGTAGCAAGGAATCCATTAGAGAGATTTGGTTCTAATGTCCCCAGTACATAATGCACAACATCACAGAATTGAACGTCAATTGATGTAAGCATTGAATGGATTGCCAAATAATTGACCTGGGGTGGGGAATATAACATTGGGACAAAAGGACCATTTAGGGAATATAGTTGATTGGAAGCCATATTTGGACCGGGAAATGAAAGCTAGTCAATGGTGACAATTCTGCCTTCATGCGAGAAGCACATCACTCGAAAGAGTGTTGAAACAAATTATAGCTCCCATGTAATAAACATAGTCGCGCCCAAGAAGTAGATTGTAATCTTAAGGGCCTGGTAGTACCATCACAACGAGATAAACAATTTTTCCTCCTAAAGTAATAGGAAACTGAGGAAGGATCCCTAATGGTTGATTAGTTCCTGTGTTAAAAGCGAACATATTCTGGGTAACAGGCACAAGTGGAAGAGAACCAAGCGCTTGCCGAGCATTGAAGGAAAGGATACTCATAGATGTACCTTAATCTATAATAGTGCCAAATACAGTCATATTATAAACCTATACTATGATATGGAAAGACACATAAGAAGGAAGATGACATCTTGACAGTCGATTCCAATCAAAGGAAGTGAATAGACTACTGGGAGGGGGTATCATAAGAATGGGAGAATTACCCCCTTGAGTTAGGAGAATGGGAGGATTTTCCTCCTGTCTTCATGGAACAGGAGGGTTTCCTCCAAGCTCATTGGAATATGAAGAAATGAAAAGAACCTAAGTGGTATCATACTCACTCTCTACGAGAAAGGTACGATTAACTAAAGGTGAAATCAGGTCAACTGTTTCCTCGACCTGTGATTGGTCAAGTATAGACTCATGGGATTCACATTCAGAGAGAATGGGTTTGACCGATGGTTGTTTTGGGTCAATCAATTCATCAACTAGTGAAGGATTTAGGGAGAATTTCCTGTAACCAGATGGAAGTTGCTACAGAGAAGCAGGACGGTTATCCAACACTTTTTGGGCTTCATCTAGATAGGGACAAAGGTGAATGGGGTGATTCCCTTCACATAACCTACAGGGAAACTTAACTTTACCCTTCTTTCCATGAACTTTACTACTACTAATTGATGGTGTGTCACCAGCATGATCTCCAGAAGTTGATGACACAAGATGATGTGAACGAGAAGAGCATTCTTCTAAGATCTGAGGAATACCAAAACAATTTTGAAGAAGATGATCTCTCGTACAAAGTTTGCAAGGATATCGAAGTTTGTGAGGCTTATGGGACGGTTTCTCATCAGAGGTTGCATTTGAAGCAATGGTTGCTTCATTGCCCCCCTGCTAAATTTTCTTCTTCTTCTTCTTCTTCCCTTTCTTCTTCTTATCCACCTGGTTACTAGTGTTAATACTTTCACCAGGTGAAGAGGAAGAAGTGGAGGAAGAAACAACAAACGAAGAAGGTAAAGGGTCAACTTTAGGATCAACTGGAGATTGATTTTGTCCAGTTGTAGGAATATTTAGTTGCGAGGCTAAGGAGGTTGAGAACAACCACACTAGCAAGCCAATGGTAAGTTCCAGAAGGGACAATGTAGCCATATAAGGAACTCTAATATTGCCGATATGAGGAAAAGGACTACGATTCCCATCAAAATGAATTCCTTAATCGGTGGACTTTGGAGTTGTTGCCATATGTCTAATCCTAAGATCAACTAAGGAGTGACGTGGAAGATGTTATCCGCGGTCAATTAATTTTATTTTAATCAAAATAACATAACAAAACAAAAGAGGGATAATCTAGGCAAAAGGATTTAAGCAAGTAACCATGAACTGCAATATACTACCTCAATAAACCAAGGACTTAATATACGTGCAAGAAATCTCCCCGAATGTTGTTTTCGATGTATCACAGTATACAAGGTGGCCGACTCGGTTACCTATGGATGGATAGCAACCTAATGTAGTCCTCCCAAATATACCCGAAAGTACGTGGAGGCCCAATCTGTGTTAGCATTGTCTAATGCGAAACCGCATAGTGAGAGCATTCCTTTATACTTTTCATACTATAACACCACCCTATATACCCGAAAGTACGTGGACAAGCTACGATATACTTAAGTACATGGAATGAGGTATCACACTCAAAATGTATCACAAACAATTAGTGACAACTTCTATGTTTAACAATGATGGAACACGTCTCTAGCCTAGACCTCTAAATTTTATGTGTTAAGTTACAATGCTCCATTAGGTTAATTGAGATAAATTCTTAGGTTGATCTTCTTAAGAATTTGCCTTTGAAGGTTCAACACATGATGTATGTTTGCAATTCCTATAATGCAACTAACATGAGAAACATTCTTTCATTCAATTAACAATGAAAACTATATCTAGTAAGGGATAAAGAAATCAGATCTTTGACAAAGAGCAAAGGGTACACCTAATGCAATTTCCCTAGCTATTCCTATCAAGCATTCACAAACTACAATATGCATAATGAAAGTTTTTATTTTCAATCCCTTTATTGTTTAGATGAACAAAAAGGAACTAGATGCATAAACGATCAATCAATGCTTTTCACAAGAAACAAAGACTTTACGATAGTTTCTTTTTTAAAGAAATAAAGACTTTATGAAAATTATTTTTCATAAAAGTAAAGAATAATCAATGTAAGATAACTTTGACAATGAATAGATAATGATAAAGAAATATCTTAAGAAACACTAAACAATAAAGGCCAAAGTAGGGCTAGGAGAAGAAATGCAAATTGATTTGAGAGGCATAAAAAACTTTGATCTTTCAGCAAACAACATTAGAAGAAACTTTGGAAAAATCAAGTAAAAAATGGGTTTTTTAGCTTGAGAGGGACTAGCAAAAGTCTAAGTGGGAGACAGTGCACTGTAGAGCATTGTCTCTAAGCCAAGGGTGTAATGTCCCCTGACCATGGGTGCACTAGTACCAGCACATTTCTAGAATAGGAATACTAGTGCATATTTCGACCAAAAAAGATTCAAAATGACTGAAAAGAGATAAATGAAGTCAAGTAAAGTCTACTAAGATGTAATGTGATAAGGGTAAAATACCAAGAACGATGGTAATTCCCCATTATGGTCGCCAATTTGTTATATGGAATTTGTATCTACGGATAAACACATTTTCCCTAAGTGGGTAGCTACACATAGAACAACGGAAAGAAAGCAGTTTAACCTTTTCCTATAGTAGATAGATGAGATGAAGGAGCTTACTTGTAACCTTTCACTTCCTTGACCTCCTTTGAATTGCTCCCATCACTCCCACTTGAACTGAATTCACTCAATTGGTACGTGTGTCAACAGAAATAGAAACAACAACGATAAAAGAATACATGATATATCTACTATAAACCAATGGAATCAACAACATTAAAACACATAATGATCATAGATATGAACAAGAATATGAGAAAAGGAATAAACAACTTTATTAATGTAGAAGGAAGAGTTTCACCCAATGCGGTTCGATCCCGTGTCACTCATCCAGCTTTTGTCCAACCCTCATCACACCAAAATCACACCAATCCAGCAGCACAACATTACTTGACATGAACTCAAATCTAAAAACAACAACATTTCCCTACAATCTTCAAATTCTAACCCCATGATCACTATGATGAGTGGTCAATTTATAGGGAAATTGAGGTGGTTATGTCATAAATTTTGCATTGAATGGGCTTCCAAAATTGGAGTTAGTTTCCATGGAGTAGGGGATGAGAGGATAGGAGGTTAATTCATCCATATCCTATCCAAATCCGATCTCATAAGATGGGATAAGTGCTGGGATCGCTCTAGAATGATATAGAATCAAGGAATATTCCCAGAACCCTTTGCAAATTTTGCTCATTCTCACCCAGCGCAGGTGTAAGTGGCCCTAAGTGCATTGAAGTGTAGGCCTGAACGAGCCTATCTGCTATGCAACACAGTTACCCCTGACCAAGGCTGTGCTGGTGTCTCAAGCAGGCATTTCAGCAAGGTTTCAGGCTACGAAACTTTCATGGATGGAAGCATTCAATGTGATGACTTGTCTAGGGCATGTAACAACTGAATTAGGGTTTGATGAGCCCTAATTGTACTAATCTGAATGTCGGGAGTGATGTGCCCAAATATACCTGTAACAAAAATACAATGATGTCATTTACGTTGGAGGTGTAAATCACTTGAATTGTGTTACAACTTTAATCGCTCCCCCACAAAAATGTGTCATGCTTCCTTGTGATCATGCTTCAACCCTATTGGGGAACAACCTCACAATGTAAAAGGAAATTAAACATGATGTAACTTTAATAGTGCCCCACATTCACCCCCTGACTCACCACTCATGGCTAATTTAATGCTATTTCAAGCATTGATGTGGATAATATCATTTTATTTTCTCTTATGTATATTATTCTACATTGACAAAATTGAGTTTAGAGGTTAAGGACTTAAGAATTAGGGGATTTGGGTGTTAGTGGTTAAGGGGTTCACAATTAAGTTGTTTACGCAGTGAAGGGTTAGGGGTTAAGGGTCACAGGTTAACAGGATAAGGAGTTATGTCTTAGGATTTGGTTCATAGATTATAGGTTAGGGGTTAGTGTCCTAAGATTTAATGAGTCAAGGGGTTTATGGGTTATGAGTTGTGAGTGTCGGGGTTAAGGGATTGTTAATTGGGGGTTAAGTGATTAGGGAATTTAGTGGTTATGGGTTAAGGGCTTATGGTTTGTGATAATTGGACACCTAATCCCCTTATCACCACTATTGGGGGTTCCCCTATCAATTGCTCTTGCTACCTTCCCTCTAGGTTTCCTAGACCCTATAAAATTAAGTCTTAAGCCCCCTTCTCATTCTCTAATGCTAGGATTATAGATATTAGTAAACCATGCTTTAAACTCTGATTCCTACCATCCATGATACCCTTGTGTCCCCTTGACCCATTCAATACACCATAACATAGCCCCCACAACCTTTTTTGTCATGCCATTCCACTTTTCCTAATGTTATGAACCCCCAAATTTAGTTCCAATGCCCCTACAACTACACCCTTGGACCCCCTTGGCTAAGGGATTAAACACATTAAGGGTTATGGGTTGTGATAAGGGAGCACCAAATCCCCTTATCACAACTAGAAATAGGCTTATGAACACCATCAATATCTACTGGAGGTGCTACAATGAAAGCAATAATGAATACAAAAGTTGTCTTCAATAGGACAGGGATCATCAAGATGTTAAACCATCCAATGTAAAGATGGTTTTCAATGCTAGTGATCTAATCACATAAAAGATCCCATAAATTTGTGCTTTGGGACACCCCTATGATTCAATAATTAATCTAAATTGAGAGGATTCATCGCTGAGGTGACAATGGAAACGACCTTGAGTTGATGGAAAGTGACACTTTGTGAGCCTTGCACAACTAGGGTGTCAGTTTCATCATCAACAAGAGGCACAATTGACAAGTGGAAAACATATCACATTTAGGGCATGTGGTCACAAATATTTATGCATCTTTTTCTACCGAGGGTACCTTTCACATTTCCTGAGTCACAAATTACATATTTCGATGAATTTTGGATAACTTGTCACATTCCACTATCTTCATGCATGAAGAGGAGCTCCCATCCTTTAAGAATATTTTGGTGGATTTCACGGCATATTCAAGGGTCACATGTATAAAAGAAGAACACCATAGCCAAGAATAAGAAAATTGGCATTTGTGTCAAGTGTTAGGGTGTGCCATGGAAACACAAGGGGGAAGTAGCTCAAAATGTGTGGAAATGAATGAATAAGAGTGTGTGATAGGGAGTGTCAGTGAGTTTCAGGTGTGTTAAGGAGGGAGTGACAAGGTTATAGGCTAGGCAGTGCTAAGGAATGCTAGATTTCTAGGGCATGTCAGGGACTACTTGGGAGTGCCAAAGCATGCCAATGAATGTAGCGGGTGTTAACACATGCCACATAGTGCCAAGGGATTGTTAGATGTGCCAGGTGCTATGGCATTTCAAGGTGTAAACTATGTTGTTTAGTTGTTTTATGGCCACATTCAGACGTGAGCCTTGACATGATAACTTGTAACTTGTTAAGTTGGATAATTTGAAAGTATAAATGAGTAGCATAAGATGAGTTATAGTCAGTTCTTAGGTGAACAAGGCATAGTCTATTTGTAGTAATTGTAACTTGGTCAACTCATTGTAGTCGAGGAAAGACTTGGCTGGGTTCCCAAGTCCCGAAAAACATAAGGGTAGTCATGAGGGAATTATAGCTAAGGAGTTGCAGGGTATGCCAAGGAATGAAAATGCATGCTAACACATGTCAATAATCACCAATTCATGTTGAGGAATTTTTAGGGAGTGTTAGGGCATCACAAGGGAGAACTAGGTCAAACTACATGGAAATGAATAAATAACTGTGCATGCAAAGGAGTGTTAATGAATTCCAGGTGTCTCAAGGACAAAGTGTTTTAGCAGAAGGTCAGAATATGAATTTTAGGAGGCAAGCCTATGGTTACAATTATAAGGTGTTGGTCAAAGCAGTTTTAGACAAAGGGAGACTTTGGGTTGGGCAAAACATTGTTTTGCCAATGACTTGGTTGAGTTCCCAAGTCATGAAAATAGTAAGGTTATTTATGAGGGCATGATAATTAGGGAGTGCAAGGTGTGCCAGGGAATCTCAAGAAGTAATAAGACATGCTAGACAATTCTAAGGAATGTTAGGCATGCTAAGACAAGCCAATTGCTAAGGCATGCCAAGATGTGCCAGGTGCCAGGGTGTGGCGTGAATGCATGCTAGGGAGTGTTAGGGCCAAGTGGAAAGGAAACACAGGGAACACTATTTTCAAATGCATGGAAATGAAGTGTCAACGAGTTCCAGGTGTGCTAAGGAGGGAGTGACAAGGTATGCTATGCAGTGCTAAGGCATGCTAGAGTGCTAGGGAAGCATACCAAGATGTGCCAAGTGCTAAGGTGTGCTAATGCGTACTAAGGAGTGTTAGGGAGTGTCGAGGAAACATAAGGGAGAACTAGGTCAAAATGCATGGAAATGAATGAATAAGAGTGTGTGATAGGGAGTGTTAGTGAGTTCCAAGTGTACAAAGGAGAGAGTGACATGGTATGCTAGGTTGCACTAAACCATGCTAGATTGCTAGGGCGACATGCAACCAAGATGTGCCAGGTGCCAGGGTGTGTCAAAATGTGCTAGGAAGTGTAAGGGAGTGCCAGAGAAACACAAAGGAGCACTAGGTCAAATTAATGCATGAAAATGAACAAATAAGAGTTTGTGAGAGGAAGTGTTAGTGAGATAAAAGTGTGCTAAGGGATTAACAAGGTATTAGGCAGTGCTAAAGCATGCTAGAGGCTTGGGAAAAATGCCAAGATTTGTCAGGTGATAGGGTGTGCCAATGCATGCCAGGGAGTGTTATGGAGTGTGAAGGAAACAAAAAGGATCACTAGTTTCAAATACATGGAAATGAATGAATAAGAGTGTGTGACAGGGAGTGTTAGTGAGTTCTAGGTGTGGTAAGGAAGGAGTGACAAGATATGTTAGGTAGTGCCAAGGAATTCTAGAGTGCAAGGGAAACATGCCAAGATGTGCCAGGTGCTAGGGTGTGCCAATGCGTGCCAAGAAATGTTAGGGAGTGCTAGAAACACAAGGGAGAACTAGTTCAAAATGCATGGAAATGAAGGGATAAGAGTGTGTGATAGGGACTGTCAATGAGTTCCAAGTGTTCTAAGGAGGGAGTGACAAGGTTATATGTTAGGCATTGCCAAGCCATGTTAGAGTGCCAGGGCATGTCAGGGAGTGCTAGGGTGTGCTAGGGAGTGTGATGCATGCCAAGAAATGCAGAGGATGTTAACACGTGCCACATAGGGCTAAGGGATTTTTATACGTGCCAGGTATTATGACATGTCAAGATGTAAACTATGTTGCTTAGTTGTTTTATGGCCATGGTTGGATGTGAGCCTTGACTTGGTAACTTGTTAAGTGGGATGAGTTGAGATTGGACATGAGTAGCCTAAGATGTGTTATAGGTAGTTCTTAGGTGAACAAGGCATAGTCTAGTTGTAGTAACTATAACTTGGTTAAGTTGTTTTAGTCGAGGCAGGACTTGGTTGGGTTCCCAAGTCTAAAAAAAGGTAAGGATAGTTGTGAGGGCATGATAGCTAAGGAGTGCCAGGGCATGCCAAGGAATGAAAAGGTGTGATAACACATGGCAGACAATGTCAATGGATGTTGAGTAGTGTTAGGGAATGTTAAGGGAACACAAGGGAGAACTATGTCAAAATGATTGGAAATGAATGAATAAGAGTGTGTGCCAAGGACTATTAGCGAATTTCAAGTGTCCCAAGGATGAAGTGTTTTAGGAGAAGTTCATAATAGGAATTACAGGGAGCAAGCTTATGTTTGTGATAAGGTGTGGATAAGAGAAAGGGAAACTTTGGGTTGGGCACAATATTGTTTTTCTAATGAATTCGTTGGGTTCCCAAGTTGCAAAAAAGTAAGGCTATCTATGAGGGAATGACAACTAGGAAGTGACAAGGTGTTCTAGGGATTGTAAGGTTCCCAAGTTGTGGAAAAGTGTAATGCTAGTTGTGAGGGCATGGTTACCAAGGTGTGTTAGCGAATGCCAGAGCATGCTGACATGTGCCAGATAGTACGAAGGCATGTCAAAAAAGCTAAGATGTGCCAAGTGCTAGGGCATACAAAGATGTGCAAGGGTGTGACAATGCATGCCAAGGATTGTCAAGACAAAAAAAGGAATGAACAAGTTAAACTACAAGGAAATGAACACATAATAGGGTTAATAAGTCATCAATTTATCTTTTCCATGAGGGGCATGCTAGGCATACCAACACTATGTGCCAATAGGTGCCAAGTGCCAAGTGTCAGTGCTTTCAAATTGCCAAATCTTCCTCCATTCTTCTCATCTACTTTATAATAATTAATCTCAAATAAATTTAATACTAAACCATGCTAAAGAATACCAAGTCATCTCAATGCATGCCAAACATCATAAGACTTGACAAGTGCCAACACGTGCCAAGTGCTAATGTGTGTCAGGGAGTGTGATGCATGTTATGAAGTGGTAGAGAATGTCGAAGAGTGCTAAGGTGTGCTAGAGAGTGCGAGTGCATGTTGAGGAGTGTTAGGGACTACTAGGAAAACACAAGGGATCACTAGGTCAAAATTCATGGAAGTGAATGAACATGATGGTGTGTCAGGGAGTGTCAATGAGTGATAGCTTTCATGCCAAGGAGGGAGTGAAAAGGTATGCTAAGCACAAGTAAGGAATGCCAGGGAATATCAGGGCATGTCAAGAAGTGCTAGAGTGTGCTAAGTAGTTCTGGGGTGTGCTAACATGTTCCAAATAGTGTCAAGGCATGCCAAGACATGCCAGGTGCTACGACATGCTAAGATGTGCAAGGTGCCAGAGTATGTGAATATGCGTCAATAAGTTTCAAGGAAACAAAAGGAATAACCAAGCTAAAATGCAAGGAAATGAATACATAAAAGGGTTATAAAGTCAAGACATTATCTATTTCAAAATGGGAATGCTAGGCACACTAATAATATGTTCCAATACATGACAAGTGCCAATGTGTGCCAAATTCTAATGTATGTCAATGCAATATTATGCCAAGGTGTTTTAGGGAATTCTAGGGACTACAAGGCATGCCAACACATGCTAGGGGAGTTTTATGCTATGCTAAGGCATGCCAACATGTGCTTGGACGTCCTACTCATGGCAAGATGTTCTAGGTACAAATATGTTCCATGTACAAATATGTTCCAAGACATGCGAGGTTCCAAGGAATGTTAGTGTGTTCCAAAGCATGTTAAGGTGTGCCATGAGTGTTGAGGAGTGCTAGTTATCTCTTATTAATAGAATTTATAGAGCTCGATTATGTATTAAATAATATAGTTCCTACACACACTAGTGGAACTTTATCTGAAGGGAATTTTCTAGATAAGAAACCAAATAGAGATGAATCATGTGTTGACTAATAGGAAAACTATATTCTTATGACTCGAGGGAAATGATACACACTAATTACTTCTTAACAAATTGACTGACACTAACCACTATGGCCTTGGACGCATAATGAAAAGGACTCCAGAACAATGGTCTTAAATCATTATCTTTTGACAAAAATATAGTAACAGGTACATAGCATCATCAAAAATTCATTAGAATGATCAATGATGACGAACATTTTTTGACCATCACCAAAAGTAACCAAAAAGAGCATTGGTGAGGGTCAATAAACTATCGTCACCAGAAGTGTCACCAAATAGAGAATTAGTGATGGGCCTTTAATGACCCTCACCAAAAGTGTCATTGAAAATGGCTTTGGTGAAAAACATTAAAGGACCATCACTATATACACTTCCAACAACGCTTTTTTAAGGACCGTCACCATATGCGACATTGGTGACAGACCTTAAAGGTTCATCACATGCATGATCCTCACCAATTATTTTTTCTTGTAGTGATTAAATGGTGCCATAAACTATTAAAGTATTTTATGAAGAAAAAGAAGTAGAAGGTGATTTAGAAGTACTTAGAGTAGGATTAGAGGACATATTAGAAGTTTTTCTAGATGTACCTTTCTCCTTGGTTGAGTTATTGGGGCTCTTATGATTTTTTCTTGTTGGTGTGGTATGTGTAGGTCCTTTATTTCAAGTACTAACTGGAAGCGATTCTTCTTTTGATTCATTATTCAAAGTAGTAAGAATAGTCCCATGAGCCATGAGCTTATACTATTTATTCTTCCTATGTTTCTTGAGCAGATGCAGTTTCTTCATCTTCATCATCAGAATATACATTTGAAATTTGTGTAGGTGATTGAGGAGGTTGATTCTTCTTAAATGGTCTATAAGATCTCCTTGAAGATTCGACGACCTGCTTCTTAATTTATACCATCTCTTTAGAAATATTTTTAAGGACCTTCTCCAAGCCTTCCACATCAAAAAGATCCTTGGAATATTTATTCTTAGGTTCTTCCCTTAATGTTACCTATTTTTCTTTCTTTCTTTCTTCTACAACATGTATATTTTCAAGGGCTAGTACCCTTTCTTTAACAACCAAAGCTTCTTTCATATTATCAACGAGTACACTCTTTTGAGCTCTTTCTAAAAACATCACAATATTGGAAGGTAGGGCACTAATGTACCATTCAATCTGAACATCAACACCTAGCTTGGATGCGGTTGGGATTTTATTCAATAATTTATTAAATATTGAATTAAAATATCTTAATTTATCTTTTGGGGTAGCTTTAAGATTTTATATATAATTAATCAAAGTAGAAATTGTTCTGTCATCCCCAAATTTCTTAAGGAATTTCTCTTCAAATGTATCCCAATCAGTAATAGATCGAATTTGCAAGGAGAAATAACAAGACCTTGTTGCTCCTTCAAATATATAAGGAAATAGTATGCAAACCACATCCTCTTTAAAAACCCCATTAAGGTTGATTTCCAAGATGAAAATGTAAAGATGTTCCTCTACAGGTAAACCATCATCATGGCAATATGTTGTAAACCACCTCTCTCGATACTTAGGAAAAGGGTGCATGGGAGGTGCCACTGCAATGAATCCTAGATTGTTCCATGGTCTAACCTATTGATTTTCCATTCTTGGATTAATATTACGTCCACAAGAAGTTGTACTTGATGAAGGAGATGTGGAAGTATCAACAATTGATGAGGTTTTGCCTGCAGTACTACTGAAAAAATAGCACTGGTTGATTATTGAAGAGGAATATGGGTGGAAGAAGATGACAAAGGGTGATAGGAGGAAGGTAAGGTAGGTTGAGAACAACTGGGTTGAATAGAGGGAGTATGAGTTGGAGAATATGAAACGATCTCACTAGATGAAGACTCAATACCAGATGTACGTTTCTTTTTCTTATGGGTTGGTAATGGAAATTCAAAAGGTTCAATTCCAAGCATCTCGCTCTATGCTCTGGTAATAATTACATAAGAATTTAGTGGTGAAATGAAGCTCTCCTCAGAAAGTTTTATGTGAGCAGTTTGTTCTCCCGAAATGGAAATCCCTTCCCATTTCTAAATTAAATTTTGTAGTTTAGGAGCTTCAGCAGGATTATTTGGAAGAGGCGTGAAATTTTCACCAACTGCTTTCATAGTCAGGCTAGGAGATGAAGATTGGGTAACTTCAAATCTAGAATCAGGGGATTTATAATGTGATCTGGAAGTTGGAGGAGACTTTTAGCGGGCGTTTCTCTTAGAAAGACATCTAAATTTTGTATTAGACTTTTTTCCCATTCATAGTAAATTTGCTCTCCTTCTAATGCCAAAAAATTGATGGTCCTAAATGAATTCATCAACGTTGGGGAAAACCACCCAGTCGAGATCTTAAGGAAGACCCTTTTCCATTTGGAATGGTGGCCCTGACAAGAATTGTGGGACAATTCCCCTTAAACAAAATCATATGGAGTGGGATGGAAGGTGATAAGGTATTTTAATATGTTTTGATAACTAAAATAACAACCACTATAAACTAGTTATTATACCTAGGTAAGCTGATGACATATCCGCTACAAAGATTTCACAATAAACACTACAATATAGATCATTATGCAATAATGAATATAACACAATTAAAGAAAATTATTTTAATTAAATAGTTAATTAAATTAATTTCTTATGATATCACATATGTTTGAGATTTCATTACTCACAATATAAAGTGAATTTCAATCCAGCATATCAATAGTGACCATCAATGATTCACTTACACACATATATGTGAACAAAAACACATAACAATTCCATTCAAAGAAAATACACAGACAAATAGGATATTAGTACCTGATACATTGTAGCTATTCTCATCATGGAAATTCAAGTGGTTCATCTTAATATTTAGAAAAAAATAAATACAATAGTGAAATTTAAGTCCGTTCTTGCAAAAATTCAGAACCCCTTCTCTGTCTTGGAGCGGGAATTTATAGCTTTACATACAAAATATAAAAATAAATTATCCTAACAACTCTCCAACAAAAAAACAACAATATACAAATTGAGAAATAGTTGCAACAAATTTTCAAGCTTAGGAAGAAGACTGTCCAATAGTTAGTTGTTACAATTTGTAGATATCTTTCAAATTGTTAACCTCTAATGGATGTTTGGGCTCGATACTCATCGGACATGTAAAAATAAAAAATTTCAAGGATGGAAGCATCTACATGGTGGCATTTGAAAGACATCGGAGGACCAACCATTGGCTATGAGGCTTCACTAGAAACTATCAGTGATGTTCAAGACTAACTTTGGACAATTAATTAATAATTTTAGAGATATTATTGCACTGTTCCTACCATGTCTTTGACAATACCATGGCATTTGGAAAAGTTCCTTCAGGGAAATTTGGAATGAGATTAGACTTCAACAAATTATCATTGATTGATTCAATAATTGCACTATAAATATTTCAGGCCTCATTCATGGTTGCTTGAGACTACTTCATTCAGATCTCCCATTCTCCGAAAATAATGATTTTCTCGGTCTCACCAATCTTTGGTAAATTAGAAGATATACCCTCTTCACTTTCCTTTCAATTGAGGAACTCTATGAGCTTTTCATTCATTTATTCAAAGTAATTTGTCATATCAGACAATTGGTCCACAAGGTAATATACAATTTTACACTCATATTGAATTATCACTAGTTTATTGCAGAAGACCTTTTGTTGATGCCCAAGAAGAACATTTAATTCTTTGGCTTCCTTTTTAAATTCTATTAGTTGAGTACTGACATGCAACTGTTCTATCCTCTTCTACATTTCCTTGACCTGATCATCCCTAATTTTCAATTCTTTATCATATTGTACCTTAAGTGAATCAAATATCTACTGTAATTCTATCATTTAGCTCTTCCATTGCTGATTGATTTTATGCTTCTCAACCTCATGAGTCTGCTTAAGCAAGGTAATATTTTATTCCTTCTTCTTCAGAAGTCCTTGGACTTCTACGACTTTATCAATGGTTGTTGATGCATAAGCACTGGTGAAATGAGTCAATTTCCCAAACTCATTTGCTGGATCTTTAGAGGATCCTCTCCATAAGACTTTAAAGGAAGAGGCCTTATTAGAAATCAATGATTGAGACTGATCCAACTTTCTCTTTTTCCTTCCTCTTTTTACCACAACTTTATGCCCAAGACTATAAAAAATGTCTACAGGAGGAATCTCTTCCACATTTAGGATCAATTTTGATGTGGGAAAAACCAGTATAAGCTCAACATCATTCTTACATGGAATAGAAGATATTACAACAATTTTATCTGATTTTTTCTTCTGTTCATCCTTCGCAGTACACCCTTCAATATTTGTTCGTTGTGAAGAAGTAGAAACTAAATTATGGGTTGTACTCTTCGAATTTATAGTCATGTTGAACTCATTCCATGCTTCATTCAATTCAGAGTTAAGAATAAATTCATCAATCTGAAGAGGAGGAGAAATAATAACAACTTGTCATTGAGTCTTAGGAAGCACATCTTTTTCCATAGAAGTCTCTGGATAGGTACTATATATAGATGATTATTCTGGAGAGAGCTATAACAAATGTAAGGGAAGATTATCTATTCGAGAACTACAATATTGCACAAATTCGTTTTTTTCTTCAGGACTTAATTCTACTTCCACTTTCAATAGAACTAAGGAATAGGTAAAGGATTGTTCAAACAAATCATTCAATTTATCTAGTTCATGGACAATTTTCCTGAGATTTTGAGAAGCAGTGAAATTCTTTACTATAAAAATAAGATCATATTGCCTGTTGGGCATAGTAAGTATATTGAGATCATGAATAGATGGAATTCTCTTCTCTGCATGGCGATAGTTTGCTAAGGAAAATATACCAAATTTAGCAGGAAAAGGTGGCCACATCCTTTTATTTGATTTCTTTAATGTCTTAGAAAAGCCATATCCCACTATTTGATATGCAATTTCTTTGCTTAAAAGCTTGTCTTGGATGAACAAGGGTAATAGATGAGGATGGGCCAGACTATAATAAAATCTTATATAAGTGAATATTTCCTCTACAAACCAATTCCCAAGCCTAGAAAGGTCATCTTCAACCTCCTAAGGCATTCGAGGTCGCTTGGACCCAAAAATAGCTTTATAAATTGGAAACATGACTATGGAAAATTTGATAAAAGCACTCTTGATATTTTGATTCCCACAGGGAATCATGATAAATATGTATGGGCTTCAGATCTTGTAAAATCCATTTCCATCCAATGACCGGAAAACCCATTGAAAAACATAAGACATCTATGGTGTAGGCAAACATATAGAAAGGAGGAATTTATTCTTAGAAATACCGCGACCCTTTCTAAAATCTAGAATATGTGTAGCCAAATTATCAGGCAGTAAAGTAGCCCAATCAAATATATATCCCTTTGAGGCTCCATCAATAAGAGGTAGATAGTCATTGAGAAATTTGGGACACATTATACTGTGCATGCAATTGTCATAACATAGGCATGACTTGGGAAAATGGACTAGCGAGAGAATCAAGTGAATACTTGCTACTTTCCTCCTCTTTATGTTTATTTATATCCTTTCTCCAAGATCTGATTTTGTTCCGATAGGTGTCCATGCACCTTTATGAAAGCTTTCACATATGATTTATTGTATTTATACTCTGGATTGGGTAGGTGATACATCCTCTACAAATCATTGTTGGAAAAAGACCTAATAATTGTTCCCTTGGTAGTGTGAATTTTCCTATTGGAAATGTATATATTTTCCACAATCCAACAAACCATATTTGGATAGAAGTGCTCATGTCCTTGTTGCAATCCTATGCAATAAAGAATCGGCAACATCACGAGGATTAGCTTCTGAAACAATGACACTATCATCTAATGTAATTGTTCTTTGAGTAACCTTGGGATTCTCATCCTCAAACGTTGATAAATCGCTTACCAGAAAGAAAGTCAAGCGTCTTCGGTGCAAATAGTATGAGAAAATAGTCCAGCTCTTGAATTCTTTTCATTTGTGTCTTCTATAAATGGACTAGAAGGTTGTTGTAGAGGAACCTTCTTTTTAGCCTTGCCTCCCTTCTTCATTTATTTGAAGTTCTGACGATCAGAAATTACTTGTAAGAGACAAGCGGGTGAACTTAGTAGAAAGAGTAATTATAAAAAAATTAATGCTCGTGAAAATAACTTTACAATGAAAAATTCCTTTTTCGGAACGAATTGAAAATATCAAAGTGAATTAAATGTAAATAATTTATTCTTTAGAGACGCATTCAAATCACTTTAAATCTAATACGTAATATAATGAGAGACCATGTGAAGGATGCCATGTAAGATTTCAGAAGTGAAATATTAAAGAGGAAATTAAACCGAACTTATGATACTTCAATTCTCTGAAATAAGAAGCTCCAAAATACAAAAGGCTCCAATAATAGAAAATTCGGAAATGAATTTTCTTGATATGAAATAAAAAGTTTTCAGAATATTTTTCTTCACAAATATTTTAAACATAGCATTTCCAAAATGTATAGTTTTAAAATAGAACCTACCGAAAACATAATACATTTTATAAAAAAGGATATATGTTGTTGTAGTTTCAGAGGTGTCATTTGAGAGCATTTTCTTAAAGCATTCCGATAGAAATGTTTTGATATATAAAGGCCTTCAAAAGGAGCATTGGGAAAGGTATTTCGGAGGAACCATTATATTTGAATTCTAATATCGAAAAATCCCGAATATGTAAAAAACAGATTAAATACTAAAAGCAGCCATTGGGGCAGGATTTCAGAGTTAAAGTTTTCGTAACTCTATATTAATAAATATTACGAAATAAAGAGACCCCGATAAAAAACGAAACGATAACAAAGGGCCCATCGGAACATTAGTATTTCTAACACTTTTAAAAATTCACCTCCCATAAGCGAGTTCCGATGATTCCTTCCGATAAGGGAAAAACTTTAAGTTTTTATGAAAATAATTTCAAGCGCTTATTAATGTATTTCCCTATTTTCTATTTATTAAACAATAGAAAAATGTTTTAACTACTAATTTAATTTTATTATTTATTAGAAACTAAATAAAAATGGGGTTGTTGATTGCTACAACGGGTCGTTACAATCAAATTGTGAAATTGAATAACTTAGAGTTTAATATTCTCGTTTACAGAATTGGATTTATGGTGTAAGGGTTTATTCTAGTTTATGATATTCGATTCAGAGTTTATATTATAAATCATAGGGTTTAATATTATTCTCTTGGGTTATTATCTATTGGGCTTATAATATTAATATCTTGAGTTTAAATATTATTAGTCCCTTGGGTTTATAATATAAATCCAAAATATTTATAATATTAATCCCTTATGTTTAATATATATATATATATATATATATATATAATCATATATTTTGGTTTAATATATATTGATATATATGATCTATATATATTAGATAGCATCAATATATAGCACATATATATTTATTGATAATTATATTAATATTTATATATTAATTATTGAGCATAACATAATAACATAATGGTGAGGGATAAATAAATGTTATTATTATGTTATATATTAATTATATTATAATTTGAAATATAATTACTAATATATTAATATAATATTATATAATAATTTAATATTGTATTAATATATAATATAATATTAATATAATAACTAAAAATATATAAATATTATTATTATTTATATTGTTGTTATTAATAATAAAAAGTAGTTACATCTTATAATTTAGGATAAATAATTATTAATATCTTTATTAAGGTATATCAATTATATTGATAAATATAATTATGGGAGTAATTAATTTTTCCAATGTAAAAAAAACTTGAAATATAAAACTAAAAGACATTGAGCATGAGTCTAATCAAAATAAATTCATTGAATCAATATATTGATTTATTGTTGTTAGAAAAAATTGAATGGCGTTGACCTTTCCAGGCCACACATGGAGGTCACGAGTAGATATGCTTTTCTCTATCCTAGTGATAAATCCATTAAGAAATTCCACAAATGGAAGGAGCACTAAGTTTTTACTAACTCGTTCATTCACAGAACATGTAAAGTCTCGAGAATTTTCATTAACAAACCTTGGAGATTGATATAATAAAAATTTCCACAATTTTATTTTTTTTTAACTTTATGAGTTCATACATATATGATGGGCTTTGAAATTAGATATTTTTTTAGCTTTATGAGTTCATACATATATGATGGGCTTTGAAATTAGATAAATCTACCCAATTTTAGATAATAGAGAAATAGATCAATAATGTGTTGGAAAATATAATAAATTAGATAATAGAGAAATAGATCAATAATGTGTTGGAAAATATAATTCTTACTTATTTGAGTTGTAATTTTCTATGTAAAAGAATATATTCCTATTTTATAGAAGTGACTATATATATTTCCCTAGTTTGATGTGTTGTTGTCCATCCTCTATTACTGCAGATCTGAGAGCGGCCATTGATGCTCGTTATTGAGAGGTGAGATGCTTGGTTTTGTGACAGATTCACGTGTTAAGTGGTGCATTGAATTCCTCATTGGCGGGTTGTTATTCACTGTAAGTGGAGCTGTGGAACTCTGAGCAGAGAGATCTGTCGTTCTCTCCTTCGGCGAGAATGCCACCATTGATGAGGAGTTATTATTTTTGCTGCTGGGTTTGCGGACCTATATCACTCCGCTAAATTGAACCTTGCGCTGCTGTTGGAACTGTGGAGGTGCAACTGTGGAATGTTGTTGAGGAGCTATGTTATGCTACCATGGAATGAAAGCGGAGCTGTGGAGAGATGTTGTCTTTCTCACTAGCGGTGCTCTGCTATACAGTCCACTCCTCACCCGCAAGCAGAAAAAAATAATAATAGAGGAGAACCTTGGCTTCACAACGTCCGTGTCGATCTGGGTTTTGCTGTGAGCAACGTTTTCTTAAGGATCTGGATCCGATCGGATCGACCTACCCTGCTCCATGGACAAATTCGATGACTCATGAAAATTCATTGGAGCCAATCTTGCATAGGTGCGGAGCCTCGACCAGATCGCGAGAGAGGTCAAATGCTGAGGACGATTTTCCATTTTAAGCAAAGAGGAATATTGTGGTTTCGGCTGCAAAGACGGATCTGTCTATCCATCTTCTAGAATTGATCTTGTGCATGAAGGAATCAGCATCACAAGGTATTAGTTTTTTTTTGGCCCTGTATTTTTGAAACAAAACTCGTTTTAGGTTGCTTCGGTGAGCTGCCATGGCTTTCTCAATGAAAAATCTCAATCCATCGGATTGTCTCAATCTAACTGGTACGTTCTCAAAATTAAGCATGGAATTTCAAAGGAATATTTTTTTTTTTGGGTGAATTCCGGGGTCACAAGGCAGAGAGGCTACCGAGTAGGAGTTGATGATGTTGCAGTTTTGGAAGTTCTAAAAGGTTATACACTACCATCACTTGTGGAATATGTTTTTTCTAGATGAATTTTCCACTTGAGATAAGAAGATAGTTGAACGCGTGGATGTTTCGGCCTGAGAAGCGTCTTTCTGCACTGTGATTGAGCCATCACCAAGGAGTTAGAGGATCTGCTCACTGGCGTGGGCTACAAATTCAATTTTCAAATTTAATTTAGTCGCCTTGATTGGAGGAAGAGCTGTGATTGTAGCTTGTGATTAGTGGAGTGTTAGTGGAGATCATGCATCTCATCCACCAGCGTGTGTACTCGGTGAAGAGTCTTTTGCGACTGCGTTTCTGGACAAAACACAATGGAATCTGCCTACGGAGCCTACCACGATGTTGATTCATTTGCGTGCATGAATATTTAAAAGTTGAGATCAATGTTTTCGAACCAAGCTTGTGGTTGGGTTTGTGCGACCTGGATCAGCCGAAGGTCGAGAGCTTACTACGGTGCAGTGAACGTGGAGTTTCACTAATTGATTTTTCAAATAGTGGTCTAAAGTCATCTATGGGCAGAGATACAGAAAGTAAATATTTTTTCAATCTGGAAGTTTATTTATTTTTATGTCGTGGAGTCCTGGATAGCTAACTCAATTTAGCTAAGTTTATTGGGTTAGAATTCAAGACTCTAACAAATGACAGGTTAAGGATAGAGTTCTAAGATTTAATTAACAAAGACAAAGATGTGGATGATTTAAAAAAATGAAGTAAAGGAGAAACTATAAGGATAATAGAAAACTAGTTAAAATTTGTGTGAGTTTTTGGAATAGACTCGTGATTATGGTGTATTATGAGTCACATATTGTAATTAGAGCAAATCTACATGCCATATATTGCTATGGTGTATTATGAGTCACATATTGTAATTAGAGCAAATCTACATGCCATATATTGTTTTATAATGGTTAGTTGTGGTTCTTGAAATGTTTTATGTACATGTTGTAAGAGCAAAAGAAGCATGCATACCCTTTGTTGTGTGTTCCCTCTGTTAGAGGGTTTTAACACCCTCGAAGAGTGTGTCATGCCGGATGGATACACTTGGGTGATCCGTATTGGTTTTACACTCCATGAGGTAAAATTTTATATTTAGAGGGAGTTCGAGAGGTTGAATGAACCATGTATGTGAAGGACTTCCTAGTAGACTGAGTTGCAGTGGTTGGGAACCCATGCATTCCGATAGATGGTTGTTCCTTTATATGGACATCGAAAATTGCATGAACAAAGTACAAGGTGTAATTACGAGACTCAACGAGATGTAGATCTTGCAGATTGATATCGAGACAAGTAGATCTTGCAGATTGATATCGAGACAAGTACTCATTAAAGGGGAGTGTTGGAAAATATAATTCCTACTTGTCTCAGTGGTGAATTTCTATGTAAAGGAATATGTTCCTATTTTATAGAAGTGGTTATATCTATATTCCCTAGTTTAGTGTGTGGTTGAAATATTTTTTTAACCAACTCATTGTGTGTCCAAAATAATTTTCCTATCTTAAAACAACACTTCTTGTATATATGATATCATAATTGATCAATAAACATAATTTTGCACTATCAAATTTTATCTCAATACACCTAATAATTTTTTTTTTATTATTTTCCATTCTTGTACCTTTTTGTGAACTTTTAACATTGAGAATAAACTTATTCTTTTTGGAGACTAGGTCTCGAAAAAAGAGATAAACGACGGTTCTAATATCGAAACCTGAAATCAAAGAGCAGTGGCCAGATCATCCCGAAAATAGAGATAAAAGAGAGTTTGAAGGTCAAAACTTGAAGTCGAGGGAACAGTAAGTGGCCATTGATATGTACATTTGTTCAGCCGCCGTTCAGAAATCGAGCCAATTCACTGAGAAAAACCGAGTCGCCGAGTTTTGCACAGTTGTCTACCAGGTCGTAAGCAGAATTCATACTTTCCTGAGCCACCGTCACGGAAAACGTTCATCTTTGAGCCTACATGATTTTATTCTGCGTCCGCAAATCCCAGGTCTTCTCATGGATCGGAGCACGACATTTTAAGTCTTTGTCCACTACAAATTGGACATCGTTGTAGTAACTTGTGAAAGTAGCATAATTTACACTGATTTTTTTAAGTGATTTAAAGCACTAAAATATACAATAAATAATATTTAAAGATAGGTAGGTATATATATGTTGCTCGTTTTGGGCAGAGCATTCTCTAAACGGTTTTGGCTTGTTTAAGAGCCTGTTTTCTTTGAAGCCACTGAGAGATGCGAAAAGCCAAAGACTCATAGGAATGAAAGTTGGTTCTCATAAGAATTATTAGTAAGTAATTTTAAATTGTATGCTTCTTTTTCAATAACAATGATGAAATACCAATGAAATACCAATGGGTGATGACTGTTTCAATTATTTTTTAATAACTGAATTATGATAAGTTTTTCTATTGTTTAAAAAATATGTTAATCTTTTGAATGGTGGAAAAATTTGAAGTGATTTAAAGTATTAAAAATATATATTAAATAACTTTTGACAAGCATCAATTTGTGTATCTATGTTTTGAGAGGACGGGGAATTAGATGAGAAAGAAACTATGTTTTTTTATATGAAAACATATGATTGTAAGAATATTAGAGCTAAGAAACTATGTTTTTCTATATGAAAACATATGATTCTAAGAATATTAGAGCTAGTTCTTATTGGCAAGAACCATGTGTTGTGGTTGATAAGAATGAAAAGCTTCTTGTAGCTATATGGATGTTCCAATGCAATGGAGAGTGACTTAGTAAATCCATATCAAGCAACTCTACACACAATGTGTAATCGAGAGAAAGTCAACTAGTAGAGAGGAGAAAAAATGATAAAGTTGCCAAGTTATACACCTAGAGTTCAATCTATTAAGCAATTGTTTTGGAGATAATGAAAGCATCCACTTAAGTAAACTTGAAATGTTGAATGTAGCATATCAAGCTAATGACAAAGACTGTGAAGATTTAAAAAATTAAGAGAGAGTTAGAAACATTGAAAATGAAGAGGCACATAATATTGATCACTTCATGACCAAACTTATTGAACATTAGAAAATTTTGGAAAAAAAATTATGAGAAGCCTCTCTAAGTTTGAGATAATTGTCACTGCCATGGAGTACTTGAAATATCTATCCAAATTTTCATTAGAAAAATTGATGGGATGATTTTTGTTCATGAATCAAGAATCAACATAAAAAATGAGTCCTTAGAACATGCCTTCACGATGTAGGCATCCATTAGTAGAGGCATTCATATTGAAGAGGCAAAGGGGATCATCAAATAAAAGGAAGATAGACACAAAAATAGTAGTACAATCAAATCATCCTAAACACTCTTAAAATCAAAGAGGGAGAGGTAAAAGATGGACAAACAAGTCCAAGGTACAAAGTTACCACAACAAAGAGTATGAATGCTACCACAAGTTAGAGCTAATGTTTCTAGCATTGATGAATGGACATCTAAGTCAATGTTCATGTCATGCAAATTATTGAAAAATAACAAGGCAAGGATTTTTGGTTGTTAGGTAGTAGTTGCAACAATCACATGACATATATTTGGAGTATTGATAGCTCACTTTAATTTGAAATTAATTTAGGAGATGATTATAGGTCAACTTCACAGGAAAACATGTTGTGTCTATATTAACAAAGAAAAATGACAAAAATGATATTCTTGATGTGATTTATGTGCCAAATCTTAAAGGCAATCTATTAAGTATTGGATAATTGAGTCAACATGATTATGATTTGAGATTCAAAGACTCCACATGCACAATTTTAGGTAAGTCGTCTGAAATGACAAGTGATAAAATAACAAAGGTATCAACATAAGGAGAATTGTGACCTCAAAACTACAACTTTAGTACTAAAAGCACATTTTTGTATGTAAAACATGAAAAACATATCCCAAAACTTTTTTCATTTAGGTGTTAAATTTCTAATAAGTTTCAACAATCACATTAGAAACAAAATAAAAATAACACTGTGAAATGCAAAAGTGGTGATGCAACATGCCTTTTATTTTAAGGGTTAAAATTCCAACAATTTTCAACAATGACTTAAAAAAAATATATCATAACTCTAAAAAACAATAAGCAATTTACATTTTTAGGTTAAAATTATAACTCATTTAAAATTTTAATCTGAGACAACTTGACCTTTTACAAGATCATCCTTTTATTTTAAGAATTAAAATTCCAACAACTTTCAATAGTAATTTTAAAAACAAAATATCATAACTTTGAAAAATAATAAAATATAACAGCTAAATTATAAAGTAGTTGTACCAAGAGAAATTTATTTAACTTGACCTTCTTTTCAATTAAGAATTAAAATTATAACAATGTTTTAACTATATTCTATAGGATCATAAATAATGAAAAGAAACAAAGTCACATGGAACATGAACATTATTTTTTCAAGAAAAAAATTACACGATATTTTTTTTAATATTAATAGTAGAAATTAAATTTAAAGAGAAAAATCAAATTAAATAGTTTTTAAAAAAAATACACTTTTCAAACCAAAAGAATTAAAAAAAAACATAAAAAATATTACAAAACAAAATTTTAGAACAATTAAAAGATTAAAATGAAAAAGAAAAATAAAAATAAATTATTGCAAATTGCATATATATATATATATATATATATATGTATGTATATAGCCTATGTAAAGAGTTATCAAGCTTTTATGTGTTTATTCAATACATTTATTAATTTTTTTATATGTTTATTAATTATATTTTTATGATTATGTTTATTATTATTTTAATATGATTGGTTTCTTATAAATATTAATAAAAACAAAATTACAACATTGAAAATTTGATAAAACTAATTTATTAATTTTTTATAGTTATTATTACTTCTTAAAGTGAGTTGACATTATGTTTTATTATTAATATCTTTTGATGTAACACATAGCTACAACATGTCCCCGTATCATGTTGTATAGTGTTTCATGACAAAAATAATATTAAATAGCTACCTTTTTTTTTGTTGTATGTGAAATCTGTAATTTCTTTATTTTTATAGCTTTGTCTAGGCACTTCACAGATTGGCTAGAAAGTTATCTTTTGCCATAATGAGGTGATTTTATTGAAATGTTTTTCTAAAAAAATATGATCATAGGAGTGTTTGAATTATTTTTTTGATGATGGTAATGGATTAAGCACCATCAAAACCCTACTGGGAGCTAAAATCCTTAAGTTTGACATCTGCAATCCAAATTTTTGAAAATTTATGTTGCTTGCCTAAGTATACTAGTATAATGTTTAGTATAGAGTAGATAAGTGATATTTAAAAAATTATTAAGAATCAAAAAGAGATATTCAATATGGATAGTTACCTAACATATTCTGTAGAGGGTGGGGGAATTAAATTAAAAACTAATAAAATACATAGGAGAAAAACTGTAAAGAACTTAAGATATTTATGAGATATTTTTCGGCGTAAATCACATGAAATTTCATTTGTCAACTTGTCCTGACAATGGACCACACTGGTTGGTTCGAAACGCGTCGAAAAATAAAATTTCATGTGATTTACGCCGAAAAATCTCTCATAAATTTGATATGGAACACAAAAGCCTCAATTCAACAACTTAAGATATATTTATAAATGCTTTAATTAAATTAAAAATAAAAATAATTTTATATATAAAATATGAAATTTATATAGATATAAATAATATTATTAAGAAATAACATAGAGCCGACTTACCTTAAAATCTATTGAGTTGATCAAGGAATCAAATTCCACAAGGTGCAAATGTTTCTTCAAGTTTTCTGTTCAAAAAGACATTCTCATCTTGTGAAATTTGATTCTTCTGGTCACTTTATAAATCTTGAGTTAGGATGAATCTATGTTGATTTAAATAAAAATTGTGAATCCATGTCAATCACAAAAAAAAAACTACACATGTCTCATATATGAAATTGTAATGGAGTCAACAAATTCATACTAGACTAAGTCATCAACATGGTATGGATATGCTTGATAAAGTAGGAAAGGTAAGGTTTAGAGAAAATCTATGGTTTGGAATCCTCTAAGTTTGATTCTAAATGGAGATGCCTAAGGGTGGAGTATCTACCCCCTCTACTATAACTAAGTTGTAGGATAAGGTGCTACAAGTATACAATGGAGATCTAGTAACACTAATTATGATAAATTGATCGAAAAAGGAAATTAATATCAATTGGAAGAAAACATGTCTATGGAAGAGAGCTCATGGAATAGATATATCAATATAGGAGTGGAGGATATTCCAATGACAATCTTGTACGACTTTGGAAAGATACATCCCAAATTTTGAGATAACCTCTACCAAAATAGAGGAAAAAATATAGTATAAGCAAGACCATGGACTAATAGGAATGTTTCTTGGGATATGGCCAACAAAACTAGCTCTAATATGGTGGATAAAGAGAATATGGTGGATGAAGAGGAAGCCACAACCCATAGGGAATGTGGAGCCAAATAAAGCTCTAAATGATTCTTTACTACCTTATTCTACAACATTGAAGAAAAAGTAAGATCTTCCAAGTTGGTAATTATTTTTTCAATTTTGCAGAATTATGTTTGTGCACATGGAAGAAAGAGTAAGATCTTCCAAGTTGGTAATTATTTTTTCAATTTTGCAGAATTATGTTTGTGCACATGGAAAGAGTACCTCAGCCAAGACAAAAAGGATTTTACAATTGCACAAGTATGGCTCTAGTTGTATTAAATCTATAAGAAAACTTTGGAGCTATGTAAATTGGAAAGAATTTCTAAGAAATAAGAAATAAGATCCTTTATGATGTGTTTAGAAGCAAAAAAAAAAAAGAAGAAGAAAGAAAGATTGATACACTATATATGGATATCTCCCCACCTCTACCAAACATTCATGCCTTAGTTGTCAAGATTAAATTATATAGGAGCATCCGACAAATTACAAACATACTATTTTGTTGCGAAAAAATCCATGGACATGGACATGGACATGGCCACTTATTCAATTTCCTTTAAATAGAATCTCGGAAAACATAAATACAAACTAGAAAAGGAAATGAAGGATTTATAAATGGAAAAGATGGATTCATGAAGTCCATAAGTAGTAAAAGACCGAGTAAAAAAACATGTGGAAATATTCAAACTCAAGTAGAAATGGGGCTAATAGATATGATATATTAAGGAATACAGAGGAAACAACACAAGCCGAAGAGAATAAATAGCGAGAGAAGTAATATATGGATGAAGAGGAAAATACCTAGGAAGCCTTAAAAAGGAGACATACAATAGAAGGAAATAATAAAAATCTTGGAAATCCAAATCCAAAAAACAAATGTGGACATGGCTTTGGAATAATAGGACAACAATAAGGTAGGATATATCGACGAGATGGAATCAGACAAAATAGCAATTTAGGAAATGATCACAGCACTGGGAAATCAATATGCAACAACAGTTACAAACTATATGGTCGAATTCATACCAAAATCCTATGGAAAATCTTAAAAAAAATCACACAAAAAGTCAAAAGGTAAGAACATCCCTAACCCTTCTATTTTAGGGTTTCATACAACACTGATAAGGAATTCAGTAAACAAGGAAACAAATCCAACATACACTTAATTCAAGAAATAGGGGAAAAGCTAATAAATTTTGGTAAGATAAGATTGATGATAGAATCCTAGCAAGACATTCATTACTCTGATAAATGAATATCATAACATGGAATATTGGGGCTTTAAATGAAAAAAAAAAATAGAATTTTAAAAGAAAAAAATCAAAGTGGAGAATCTTAATATAGCAATATTAGAGGAAATCAAGTGCTTTCAATATCAAGTTTGTAAAATTTCTCAATTCTTATGGACAAATTGTATGTGAAAGGGGCTTTGGGAGGAATAACATTTTTCTTGGATGAATCAACACTTACTCTTAGAGATTTTAGCAACATGCAAAACAATCACAACAAAAAATTAAAGAATTGAATAAAAAAAATGGGTTTCATCACCAATGTGTATGGACCTTACTCTTTGAGAGATAAAATGGACTTCCTCAATAGTATCCAAAAATTAGATACGTGGTAGGAAATGAACATCCGCTGGTGGGAGGCTACTTCAATTTGATAACCTCTCTTAGGGAGAGAAAAGGATGTATAATAACATTGGAGGAAGAAGTAGTGACTTTCAAGAATTTAACACACAACCTCTCATTTGTGGACATAGAAACAATTAATGGAATTTGCACATGGAATAGTTGGTGAGGACGACACACATTTGTAACATTTAGGTTTGATAGATAATTTGTCTTAAAATCATTAATTGTTGTAGGAAAACTATCACAAGGTACCATTATCACCATTTATGGTGTGGACAACTCGCTAGTGATATTAAACTTAAACTGGAAAGGAAGTCCTCTTATAACACCATTATGATTTGAAGCATTTTGGATGAGACCTCAATGATCCATGAGAAACATTCAGAAATGGTGGGAAGAAGGACCAAGCAAAATCAATACCATCATGCAAAAATTCCACCAAAAGTTAAAATATATCAAGCATTTTCTAAGAGAATGGTACAAAAAACGAATCAGGAGAAATATAGTAATCTCAAAAGAGACTCTTCAATGAAATGGAAGAAGTTCAACAACATATTATGACACAAAGTAAAATAGAGGAATTAGGAAGGAAGGAAACACAAATTACTCGACTCTCTGAAGAACTAAAAATATAGGAGGAAATCATTTCTAAGGAAAAACTCGAAGTTCAATGGGTAAGGAAAGGTGACAAAAGCTCAAAGTTATTCCACAAATCTAGAATTCAACATCAACAACACAACATAATAACTGGCATAAAGTATTATGAGGGAATGAGGGCAGAAAATCATCGATACATAGAGGATGAGTTAAGAATTTATTTTCAACATCTTCTAATAGAACCTCTGCTACATAGATAGATAGATAAGAAGACATCCAACATATTACTAGACATATAACCTGCATAGTCACTCTAGAAAATAATGCTTTCCTACTTAGTGAAATCATCTTTGTAGAAGTTAAGCAAGAAACAATGAAAATGGAAAGAAGTAAGACTCCAAAATGGATTTATGGTAGAAATTTTCTAGAGATGTTAGTCAATATTGGGAAAATATATTTAGGAACAAGTGAAACACTAAAAAAGTTACATTCATTTATTAAATTGTAAATAAAAAATTTATAACTCTGGTTTCCAACCACAAGAATGCATAAAATCCAGCCCTCTACAAACCCATTATACTATATAATGTTATCTATAATATCATTTTAAAAGTGGTAACTAATAAGATAAAACCCATTCCCCCGGTCATAATCTATGAAGAGAGAACAAGATATGTAAGGTAAAACAAATCTTGGATACCATTCTTTTAGCACATGAAATGATACATTCTTTAAAATTAACCAAAAAACTTAAAATATTTATTAAATTGAATGTTTCAGGGGCTTTAAATTGCTTAAGTTACTTCTTTCGCATGTTAAAATCCTTCAACTTTGCTAGAAAATGGCTTTACTAGGTCTCAAAACCATTTTCCAAAGCATTCTTCACCATACTTATAAATGGAAACCCGTTGGAAACCTTTTCATGTTCAAGGGAATCTCAAAAGATGAACCCTCTTCCCTTTTCTATTTCTTATTGTAATAACAAAAGGACAATTTATATCCATAAACGTTCCAATAAATACACATAATATAAAATGCCTAAATGTACACAATGAAGAATCCACAACATCAAATCAAGAGTTAGTGGAATATACATTACTAATGGGACACCCTTACACAAAAGAACCGTATACATTTGAATTTTTTCCTACAAGCTATGAAATTTAACCCATTCTTAGATCGAGTGACACCCAAGGCTGTAATTAAGGGAAAATAAGTCAATGATCCTCACTATGTGCGGGTTGGAAAGGTTGGAAAGTAAATGGTCTTTTCTGGTTTTTGATAAAAAACATCAACCATAGGAGTTATTTCCTCCATAGGAGTTATTTCCTCCTTATGGACTCATATCCCCAGCTCACGGTGTATTACTATTAAGAAATTTGGAGTAGATCTTATACACAATTAGTTGCTAATATTCTTCCATAAAATAATATTTCTACCCACATGTATATTTATTTTGTGTTTAACCATTCCATTTTACTTAATTAGTAGTTTTGATTCATGATTTTAAAATTAATGTTCATTATAAATTGGTATGTTAGGTTGTATGTATTTTTAATTTGGTATTATGGTTGTGATAAGTAAAAATAATATTAACTATCTTTATCTACAGATCTTTGATAAAGATCTTTTTATCTCATAGAGTTGTACAAAAGCATTTTAGTTTTATATGGTAATAAATATGCTATAATTTCATATCAAAGGATTGTGGTGTGGTATAGTAATGGGTATGTTACATATATTACTTTCATCATCATGGTGATTTAAGAGTTGAAGACATTATGAAGCTATGTGAGGTATAGGGAATTACTTAGAAGTTCATTAAGGGTGGGGAACGTTTTAGAGGCTAATTTTGCGGGCAAGCTAATTATCCATGTTTTTTTCCAAAATGAAGATTCACTAGTTTTCCTTTTTCTAGGAATGATTGGCCAATTTTTTAAAGGATAAAATTATTTTTCCTTAAAACTAATCAAAATTTTATAAATACTATCTAAAATTATTATAAATTTAAATATCTTTTACAATAATATCACTAGACATTTTATAGTTTATATATTAAGAGTTAGAAATATTTGCTGAGATTTATACATTTTAAGATTGATTTACATCCTAAAATATTTTTATGATAATGAAGCATCTAGAGAACTAATCTTATCTTTTATATTGATGATTCTACTGATGGACTTTGATGGCCTTTGTTCCTTTTAACATGTCTAAAATATCAATTATGAATTAAAGATGTTCAATTATTGTCATTGCCTTTACCTTTTCTTCCCAATATTATATTTATGAACCATACTACCCTTTGTCTCATAGGGATTTAGCGTCCAATACAAGGCTTGTACAATTTCAATCACCATCTTGGAAAAATTTCCTTCAATGTAAAGTGAAAAATTCATTCTCGTAATGCAAATAATGTAAAAAAAATAGACATATGTGCACAAGGCAATTGATGACTTGGCAGAGGCCAGAGAGAGTCATTAAATTTAACAAAAACCTATTCAATAGTAATGGCGTTTCTGATGCGTCAATATTTTCCTTCGAATATTGATCGCAATGATCGATTGTAGATACTTTTTCACGGATCTATACAAATAAATATGCAATACAGCTATAATAGATCTTGAAATAAATAAAATCTAATAGATCTATCCAATAAATTTTAATTGGGATTTTCGAGATAGTTCTTAAACAAACAGTTTCTTCCAATACCAAATCAAGTGTTCCACTTGACACTAAATAGTTTCAACACCATGAACCAACAAAAATATTCTCTCTACTTTACAAAATTAATGCAAAATGTTTGCAAACCTTCATGATCTCAAATTTACATTAGCAGAAACTTCCTGATATGTTTATTAAACTAAAGTACCTTCTAACCATTTCAAATCACTTATGCATGGTAAAGGCTCATACCTAAATTTAATAGTCTACCTTCCTCATCAATTTCATTACTTTCTATAATGGAGGTATTAGGATCTTAATATTAAAGGAGCTACATATTTATCACCATAAAGTACCTTCTAACGATTTCAAATCACTTATGCATGGTAAAGGCTCATACCTAAATTTAATAGTCTACCTTCCTCATCAATTTCATTAATTTCTATAATGGAGGTATTAGGATCTTAATATTAAAGGAGCTACATATTTATCACCATTTCCTCACCATAGCTCCATTACCATGTTAAGAAATAGAGAACAAGCAAATCACAAGAGAAAAGCTTAGTTGAAAAGGATTTAAGTCATCATTAGCTCATGTATTCACGTGGATATATTATATTATCTGTATTTGACCACCTATAGATCTAGATCTCACAAAAAAATCATTATTGGGTAATGATAATACCTCATTAGTAGATAAGCATGACAATTCGTGAGAAGGTGGTGTGGGACTTTTTGATTGTAGATGGACTTGTAACATCCCCAAGTTTACCCCTTATGTGTATTGTACATATTATTTTTACGCTAGTGAGACCAGAAATATTTGAGTTTTAGATTGTTATGTGTATAATTTTATAATGCTATAGTGCCTATGTAGTTTTGCGCTAGAAAGCTTATGTGCTAAATTTCCAACAAGACTAGTAAATGTAAATATGTAATCACACTTTGACATTAATAAAAGCACATTGCTACTGCATGCCATGTGAGACAAGCATATTATTGGGTTAGGACATTAAAGGTAGGAAAGGAGGTTGAGGGTGAAGAAGGATTAAGACAAGGTGATAATCCAAATATTAAAATAATCCTAAAGTCATAATACACATTGTTGTATCCTAATTTCCATAAGAAAGAGGAATCCATATTCAAGTGTAGGGAAGGTGAGCTATTTAATTGCTAGTTATTATGTTGGGCATATGCATGTATAAATTGAGATTATAGTGTATTTTATCTCGAGTTTCCATGTTCATTCATTCATTTAAACTATTTTATTTTCTCTAAGAGGGTGTGACACTTGATGCTATTACCCCATGGATCCTAGTTGGATTGAGGTGTGCAATTGTTCTTGGGTTTCCTTGGGTTATGCTAGATCCTTGAAGGGATAATTGGGGGATAAGTTCGCTAGTGTGAGGATTGGAGGGTCTCTAAAGACTCTAGTGGAAAATACAAAGCTTGGATCCATAAGGAACTATAAACTCACGACTTACCCATGTTAGAGCCTTGGGTTGGAAGTGCCAGGGCTAAGGAAATATAGATGTAGAGAAGAAAGTACATTACCTTAGTTTGCGTGTGAATATGGAGGATTATAGGCTATAAGTTGGAGATTAGATGGATTTTGGAACCTTCATATAGTTTTTATTTGAGCTAACCATTGAACATAGATGACTATAGGAACCCTTTTTTACTTGGTGGATTCATAGCCCCAAATTGGAGGTTACCACTACTAAAAGTATTGGAACAAGTTTGTTAATAGTTGGGTGAAAATATCAAGCCTATAACAAATTAGTTATATTCATAAGCATAAGTGCCCTTATTGTAATTTACATGCTTCTAATATGATAATTATGTAGGTTTACATGTTTTTTTATGATTTATATGCATTTCTACATCTTTATTATGTTGTTGTGGTCATATTACATGTTGTATATCATATGTTATTCTTTAGTCATGCATAAATGGTTTTGAGTTATGTTACCATAAGTACGTGAATGATAAAGTTATACATGGTCATATAACCATGGAGTGCTACAACGTAACATACCTCTTTTCTTAATGCATGAATTAGTAAAGAAGATTTATATTCTTAAGAGTACTTCATAATTCCTTGTATACATGTTAGTCATTAAAGAGGATTTGAAATGACCTCAGTGGTTATAACTCATATCCTTCTCTAGAATATAGTTAACATAACCTTGGTCCTTGTCTTCTCTTTAATGTTGTTTCATCATTACCATGTAAATCCCTATAAGTCTTATTAAAGGAGTCCTCATTTGGTCTTTTCCTCGTATGGTTCCCTTAACATTATATTGACTATTTGTATACTCGCCCCTACCCTTACTAAGGACTACATTATTGCAGTGAACCAACATCATCACTCAGAAATATAATTTTCGATAAATCAAACTTATTAAAATAGTTCATACCTTTATTGATGCTCATGCTAACATAAAATAGTGTTCTCATAGTTCTACATATCACTTCATTTCATTGTAAAAAGTTTAGTTTTAGGTTGACATTAATTTTTATGAGTATTGATACTTGGTTGTGTTTCAATTGTCCCAGTTCTAAAAAGAACCTATTTTGTTTTAAGAAGCTTGACAAAAAATTTCAGTATGTACCCATCCTTAACATTTAGGTATAACCATATAACCTATATATCCACTCAATTCTAAACATAATGTTTATTCAAATAACATTAGTACTAGTTGCTAAAACACTCATACATAGCAAAGTTCAACCCTTTATTATTCCAAACTTTGATGTACCTGCATAAGTTCATTGTTCCAACCTTCACCAAAATATTAATGCAACTTATATAAAGTGTAGCTCGATACCAATTGTA